>SKCR01013959.1:0-606724 GCA_019454045.1 Zanthoxylum bungeanum | reverse complement strand
GGATGATAGGTATTAGAAGAGTAAGTGGCAGGATCTGCCATATTTAGAGTTCTGTTGCTTTTAGTCAGGGTAATAGAAGATGTGAGTTAGAGCATTTCTTCCGTTCACTGATGAATTAATTAAGAAAAACTATAATTTTTTTTTTTGGAAATATTTGCGTTTTTCAGGTGCTAGGGTAGTAAACACATGGATGGAGCTTTTGGAGATTTAAATTTGAGATGTCATTAGCAAAATAGTTGGCTGTGGTGTAGGAAAAATTGTGATTTTAGAATTTAGAATGGAAGAGATAATCTAGTGTTTATGGTCCAACTGGGTTTGTAGAACTCCATTTGTCCCTTGCATCATACCTGATACATGAAATTATAGAGCGGCTGGTTTTGGGGCCGGAATTTAATCGGCAAAAGGATTTGGAGGGTTTGGGTATCTTATGGTTTATAGTTGTAAGATAAGGTTAAGTTACTTTTGGATTCAAATGCAAAAGTTTGTTTTGGTCTACCTACCCTGACAGTCATTGGAATTAGAGAGCTTAAATGGCTCTTTTCTATATGCTACTTATCTTATATGTCTCTTTCTTTCTTGTTTGTTTGGCTTCAAGCTGAAGCTGTAATAAACCTTGCTGGTCTCTGTTGATTTGTGGGGATGGATTGTCTCCTCATGTGAATGCCCAATTGCTCAAGCCTGAAGTGTGTCCATGTCCATCATATTTTTTGTTTGTCAATGTTAGTTTGATTCCCAATCCTTCAACAGCAGGAAAGAATGACCACCATCTTGCATGCAGTTCCTTTGTCGATGATGGATGAACTGGTGAGATAATATAAGAGTGAACCTTCATTCGATATTATTCACTACTGACTCTGGCCTGCCATTGTTTTGCTGATGGTGATGTCATCTGAAGAGATGATGCTATAAAATCTCATAATTCAGTCTTATAATTCTTTTATTAGATTGGTCTATCGGTATCGTGAATGTATATCTGTTATTAAATTATTTAGCGGCATGATTATTTAATGTTAGTTCTCACAGTTAAAGCAAATATTTATAACAGTGGAGTATCTGTATATTTATGTAGCTTTAATGGATGTATGTAGGCCGTGAAAATTCAATCAGCCCCTCGTCACACTGACAAGAACCCTTCACGACGACTTCTCCAGGTCATCGGTATGCTTTTCAAGGATTGTGGATCTCATTTCTATTTGCTAAATATTTATTTGTACATAATTAGTGGGAATCATTTGAAGGTTTTGTTAGAACATAGGAGTTGACATAGATTGAGGATTCTTATTAAATCAAGTACTGCATCGGGGTTGTAGATTTTTTTTAAGTCTTATTAACAGAATGTTCAAGTACTGCATCTGGGTTATGTAGATTTTTTATTTTTATTTTTTATGTATTATTAACAGAATGTTCTTTATTTTTATTATCATTATTTTTTTATTTCACTACATTAGTCCCCCTTGTCTGTCGTCAATGCACCACTTATCATGAAGGACCTAATCATCAAATTTGTTATCCATATTTCAGTTGACTAGTGATGTGAATCAGAACATAGGTATTCTGTGTTAAGAGTCTTAAGTCATGATCATGTGATCTGTTGCAGTATCCACTCTGAGAGCTTTTCTATATCACTCTCATAGTTAACATGGCGGCCACACTGGCGGCTTCATGCATCTAATTGGTTATGGGGTTCATTTTTTAATATAGTCTTGCATAGAACTGGAACAGTATGTATACATAGTTGGGATGCAAACTTGCATCCCAACTGATGTGGCATACATATATTGTGGCTTCATTATAAATTGCTGTGGGTCATGTGGTTATGTACCTTATTATTGCACTAAAATTTGGTGATTTGTATGAAGACTTATTTGCCACATCAGTTGGGATACAAAATTTGCCTCCCAAGTCCCAACTTTGTTAGTGTAGCACTACAACCACTACTCAGTACTAGAGCAATGTCAATCTAATAGTCTTTGGCTAAACTTTCCTTTAGTTTGTCTTTTATTTTGTATAAAAGATTGCATGTTGTTTTAATAATTGAACTGGTTCTTTTTTGTGAAGATAGCAACGGCTCCTCTTACATTTTGCAGGCAAAGATATGAGAATTGTTGTCTTTGGTTTCCGCCCTAAAACAAAGCAGGTCAATTTTAATTGTCACACTTCTTGTAATTACCTCTTTATTTATTTGCTCATATGCATGCCATTGGTTTCACAAATTTGACTTATTATCTAATATATGATTGTTATGTTGGTATTTATTTTTTAAGCTATGGAAGAATATGATATACACGTGAGAGGCTTTTGCATTGGGTTCCCATAGGGTAAAGACTAAAGAGATTGAATTTGTCCTTAAAACACAAATGAGTAGCTAACAGGAAAGATTCCATCTTAGCTAAATTAGTGAAGTTGTTGGGAAGCTTCAGCTGATATTTGGGCTCAAGTTCCCAGATAACTTGAAGACATTGCAAAGTAACTTGCTGCTTGGAGAGTAACTCCTATTGCATTTTTTCCTGTCAATTTCTTTGATGTCAATGGACTGGTTGGATCATCTGTATCAGTATTTATTCTATAAATATAATATACGGAGATCCCATACATATTGATTTAGGATTTGTTAACTCTTCGAAAATTAATTGTTAACTAGTAACAAGTTGAATGCTGTTGGACTGCAATTTTGCATCTGTTCTATGATAGGAATCAGCTATATAATGTTGGTTGTTAGAGATTTTGACTGGTTTGAAACCAAAAAAATTGTGAATGTGATGAATCCATGGTGGAATGAGATAGTTCTACCTTAACCTAATGGATTGCTGGAGGAGTGGAATGACGGGGATGAGTTAACTTCTTAGAAAGATCATAGGATATTGAATGCTCAATCTTCAGAGTTTTGAGTGCCAATGGTTATGAAGAATACCCATTGTGCATCCTTTATTGTAGTACTAGTAATGAGTGGGATTTTAGTGTTTGCTATACTTAAATCACAGTCAATTCAGTCTAAAGGCTGTTGTGGCTTGCCATTGTCTTTTAAAGTTAATATCTTTTACAGAGGGTGCTTGGTGATTGGGAAAATATATATACCAAACCAAACAAAGCCTTTTCCCACTCTGTGGGATCGGTTACATGGATCTTTCGACGCCATAGTGCTCTATCTGAGATCATTGATTCATCAAGCTTCATAAAACTTAGATATCTTTTTATGGTTTCTGTCCATGTCAACTTAGGTCTTCCCCTTCCTCGCTTGGCAAATAGAGAATATATATATATTCTTAAAATTATGGGTTAAGAAAACTGTAGTATTATGCTGATTTTTTCCCTTGTACTTTATCATCAAGAGACCGTAAGGCTTTTGGTGTATAAATTATGTTAAAATGCTTTAATATACTGAATCTGAAATTCTTATCAAGAAGAATAATTCTTCTCTCAGTACAAATTCTCATTCCTTGTAAAAAACAATATAGCCCCAGAAATTTTTGAACTTTGGAAGAAAATTCTCTTGTAATATGTTATATCTTTTATGGAACTCACGACTTACTGGTGCAATTGTTTGTGGGATTTTCCAACTTCATATTCAATATGTAGCATTTTTTGTTTCAATGTCCAATTCATTAGCGCTTACTTGCCTAATATAGGAATTCAAGAATGACTGGTGCAATTACATGGGATTTCCAAACTTTATACCCTACATGTAACATTTTTAGTTCAATATTCGATACATTAGCACTTACTTGCCTATTATTGTCATTGTTAAAACTGGCTGTTGCTCAGAATCAGCCGTGCTTATGTTCAGTCATGAAAGATTCATAAGTTACTTTTAAATAAGCTGATTATATTACTCTTTTTCCTATCAAATATAAATAAAGATGTTAGTGTTTTTGGTATATGTGAAAATTAAGTGTTATGCACTTGTCATTACTAGTGCCTTGAGCTTCTTGCATGTTATAGTAAATGATCTAGGTTAATTATTAATTTTACAGTATTGATCTCGGTTAATTATTAATTTTACAGAGGCGTGATGTGTACGATGCATTAGTGAGGTGTACAAAGCCAGCAAGAATCTGGGATATTTATGCTTTTTCTTCTGGGCTTTCCAAATTCGGTAATACCAACCCAAAGGTGCGATTATTGAATGAGTATTTCCGTCTTATTGGAAAAAGTTCCCGCACTGCATCAATGGACATGATTGAGGAGTGCTCGTTCACACTGTCTAATGAGTTATGGAGAATAAGTGATGTAAATTCCACCTATACAATGTGCCAGAGTTATCCATTTGCTTTGATAATTCCAAAATACATTAGGTAAAATTGAGATTTTTTTTTTATCAGCAAAATAAGGAAATGCCTTCAGTTCAACAAATTTTTTTCTGGTTTACTTTGTATGCAACTAAATACTTTTTCTAAATTACTGGTGCTAGTGATCAGGAAGTGCTCCAGGCTTCCTCCTTTCGTGCAAGGTGTCGATTGCCTGTAATTTCATGGTGTCATCCTGGTATGGAGAAAATTTATATTTCTATTATTTTTTTCATTTTCATACAAGTGTGTTGATATATTGGGTGAAAATAGGGTCTGGAGCAGTCCTTGCTCGGTCATCTCAACCCTTAGTTGGCATTATGATGAATATGAGAAGGTATGTTGAAGTTCCCACTTAAGACTCTCCATCCCTCCACCAGTGAAAGAATGCACACTGGAATACACACCAAGGCTGATGAACAATCAGAATTAACTTTTTTGAGGCACTTCTAATTTTTTACAGCAATGCTGATGAAAAGCTTGTCGCTGCCCTCTGCACACAACTTGCTGGTGGAGAGGGGTCACAGAGGTATGCTCGTTCATCTTTTTTGTTTTTGGGTTTGGTACTTATCATTGGCATTATTCTTTTTTCTGTTTGTTTTTATTCTCACCTGACCTTTCCTCCCAAAACCCACGATGTGGGAAGTCTCGTTCACTGGCCATCATGACCTTTCCTAGTGTTCTAGAGCTGCTTTCAATAATATCATGGACATTATGCTATTGAAATGTGAATAAACATTCTGCTCTATGCAAATTTCCTATATCACAATTGTAACTGCATATACCATATACAATCTGAATCTATGTATAAACCCATAAAGTTTTGGGAGCACTTGTTGGTCTTTTTCCTTCTCCAGGCGAACCTCTTTCTAATCGCCAAAGAACATGGTTTTTTATTGGGGCTAAATGATACGCCTTACCATTTATAATTTATCATTTGTGATAGTCCTAATTTGATGATAACTTCGTATTTCCTCCTTCTGTTAAGGGTGTTCACGGGTTGGGTCAGGTTTTTTTTTTTTTTTTTGTTAATTTGTGAAACCCGATCGGGTCGGGTCATGCGGGTCATGAAACCCGAACCCGAAATTTGAGAGGTGAAACCCGATCGGGTCGGGTCGGCCAAAAAAAATAATTTTTTTAATGAAATAATTATTTTGAAATATAAATATTAGTTATTTTATGTCTTGAAAATTATCATATATATAAAGTTTTAAGACAACGAAAGTAATAGATAAATGAAATAATAGTAAAAACTTTAAAAAAATAATAAAACTTTTAGAAAAATAATAAAAGTTTAGAAAAATAATAAAAAATATTATAGTGTCAGGTCGGGTTGGGTTTTAATATCAAACCCGTGACCCAACCCGCAAATTTCGAGTCGGGTTAACCCGAAAAATCATTAATTTTTTTTGAAACCCGCACAGGTCGGGTCGCGGGTTAACTCGAAAATTTGCACACCCCTACCTTCTATTACATATATTAGTTGTTGAGTCTATCATTTTCACTTTTTTGTTTCTTTTTAATATTTTAAATTTATTCTTGTGTGCTCTGATTTCAAATTTAATATAATGAGGTTGAACTCCTTTCAAGGGGCTTTGTTTTCTTCTAATTGTTCTTCTTTCCAGAAAGCTTTATATTGCTGATGCAAGACCAAGAAAAAATGCTTTAGCGAATGGGGCAATGGGTGGTGGCTCAGAATCATCTTCAAATTATTTTCAATCTGAGGTCATTCAAAAGTTTGAGCTGTTCAGTAATGTATTTATTGCTAATTGAGTTTTAAAGATATACTGTTTGCTAACGATGTCTCCTTTCTGTTTATTTGTCATTAGATAGTGTTTTTTGGTATAGACAACATACATGCAATGCGAGAAAGTTTTGCTCGGCTGAGGGACTACTTAGACACTCATGGCACCACATCATCTGATGGAATTTCATCATTCTTGGTTAGTCTTGGGACATATGAAGGTCTTTTATTTATTTATATTTAATTTCTTTTATCCAGTGCCAAAAATGCCAAGAAAAGTTTTTCGTTTTGACATTGGCAGCAACGTGCGTGACACATTTATGAAGATCATTTGCTGTTTTACTGTTTTAGGCATATTATTTACTTCACAGTTTCTCTCATGTCGAGTCCATACCACTACTAGTTTACAGTATCTCAGCTTGAGTCATTTGCTTGGTTCGTAGTCTATGCAACGGTTTAAATAACTGAATCTTTTTCTTTTAAGTATTAAAAGGGGATATTCTCAAAAGTTGACTTTTTAAAGTTTTCTTAATGTCTGCCTGCTGAACTTCAGTATAAATGTTATGTTTCAAGCATCTATTTATGCCATTTTCCAATTTTATGGACAGAGACATGGTGGTTGGACATGGGGTGGAGGCAATCTAAGCAGCATGTCTGCTTCAGTATCAACCCTTGGAGACAGTGGTTGGTTAATACATGTTCAGACTGTCTTGGCTGGTTCAGCTTGGATTGCTGCCCGAATTGCTTTAGAATCGGCCTCAGTGCTAATACATTGCAGGTCAGAATTTTTTGATATTACTCCTCATATTGGTCATTGTAAGAAATGGATGAAAACATTTCAGTTTTTGCTCAGAGATGTTTGGTGTTTTGAATTTTTAGATTTGTTAAATTAAGTTTCACAATAGCTATGAATATTTAAATAAATTCTTGATTAGCTGCAGAGTCATATTTATATGTATATGTTATTTTTAGGTTCCTTATTTCTGGTGTATATCATGTGCATGTGAGACAGGGTTAGGTTACATGTATATAATTTTCTATTTGACTTTACTGAGACAACGACTTCAAAGAACCTCGTCATGTACCATTTCCTTATTTATTTGTTTTTTTTTTTTTTTTTTTTCAAAAGCCATTTTATCGGAAAATCTGCAGAGATTGAGTTAAGTTTAATCTTTATCGCTCTTTATTCCACCATTAGAGGGCTGTGAGAAAGCGAGAGTGAGCGAGAGCTTTATCACATTTTTTTCACCTATTTTCCTAGTTAAGATTTCTTACTGGTAGTCAGAGAATTCCTCTTTTGATGTGTTAAAGATTAATAAAAGGAATAAACTTTGTTGACGTAACAAAATTTATATTTATATTTCAGGTGCTTACCTGAAATACTTGGCCTTTTAGTTTTACATGTTTCTATTTGGGTGTTTGAACATGTACATTTTGCCTTCGTGCTATGCAGTGATGGTTGGGATAGAACAACTCAGTTGGTTGCACTTGCTAATTTGTTACTTGATCCATACTATCGGACATTCTTTGGATTTCAGGTATTTTTTTCAATTCTTGAAACTTTAGCTCTTATTGGCAGCAGAAATATCTCCTTTTCTCGTGTTTCTGCCCAGGGGCTCTTAAGTCTTAAATAATTTAGTATGAAAGACTATTTAGGAATTCTTTTGTTCCATGCAAGGTTTTTTGTGGCCCTTTTATTTTGGCTTTAAGTTATTTTACTTTTATGGTATTCCGTCTTTTGACTTTTAATGTCTCGGAATCCAAGTTTCGGCCTTGATATAATTTATTTTGGTTTTCTGTTGATTTTATTTTAGGGGTGCTTTCCTATTGTTCTTTTTATCATATCCATTATTTCTTATATCCATATGAGATTCTGACATGGATACCATTTGCCTCATCTCCTCAGATATTCACTCACTGTGATGTGACACTTCAATTGTAATTTTTTTCATCTTGGTGCAGGCACTTGTTGAAAAAGATTGGCTAGCATTTGGCCATCCGTTTTCAGATCGTGTAGGAATGCCAACCCTCTCTGGAAGTGGCGACATGTCTTACGAATTATCTAGGCAGTCCTCCTCGGGGAGTTTTCAATCATCACCCATGCGCCAGTCATCCGGTTCATTAGCACCTCAAGCTCCTAGTCCTTCTCATGCACAGAACAACTATTCTCCCATATTTTTGCAGGTGCTTGCATTAATATATAGTTTAACTATTATGTCACTAGTGCAGTAGAATCTTCTTTTGATCAATATATACAAAATTCAGTTTAAGCATTACTAATTTCAATTGTTTTCACTTTGTTAGAGAAACCACTTGATCCAAAAGCTTAAGTTGATAAGTAAGGGGCCAAACATTAGTATTAAAGAAAAATCTTAATAGGCCCCTTACGTGAAATGTGAACTGAGACAAGAGCTTGTATATGGGCTGAGGCAGGAGAGCCTGAAAGGCTGAAAGTGAGCCAAGAAACTGGGACTTAAATAATTGAAATAGAGTTTGCATGTGGTGTGGTGGAATTGAACTTGAGAGTTTAGACATTGGCTTCGATACCATGTTAGAGAAACCACTTGACCCAAATGCTTAAGTTAATTGGTAAGGGCTCAAATTTGTATTAAAGACAAATCATAACGCACTTCATAACATATATGTTGTTAAAGATAGTCTTTAACTGGACTCATTCACTAGGAATTATTTTCCCACTGGTTGTCATAGCATTGATGGTAGCCAAATATGTGTGCCCAATTTGTTAGGCCTTGCACGGGTCCCTCTCGAGTAAGGCACAAAAGGAAGCCTCAGTAGGCCCCACCCAAGGTAAAAAAAATAATAATAATCATGGTATGGTTCTAGTCTAGATGGCTGGCATAGGCCTTTGATATGTCCCTTATTGCTTTCCAATCCCATCATGCCCTGAGACCCCTGAACCGTCTTACTTTCTGAGGGAGAGGAGACAAGTCCCTGGCTCTACTGCGGGAGGACTTTAGCTTTCTAGGTTGTGTTGTAAGTTTGTCTGTTGAAAATTAATAATCTGGAGTGTGAATCTGTTTGTGCAGTGGGTTGATTGTGTTTCACAACTGATGCGGATGTATCCTTTTGCTTTTGAGTTCTCGTCGGTATGTATTTTCTTCAATACGTGAAATGTGGTTCTTGTTCTGTAATAAAGCCCGTCATTAAATTTGAATGTGCTGGCGAACAGTTTCTCTATTTTTCTCTTTCATTGTTTAATATTAATTCATAGAAAATCAATTGCTGTCTTTTCTGCTTTTTGGTGATTCAGGCTTTTCTGGTGGATTTCTTGGACTGTGTGCTTTCTTGTCGCTTTGGAAACTTCTTGTGCAACAGGTACTTTCACCTTAATAACATCACTGGGATAGATCCAATGCCTATAAAACTTGTGGTACCTGGCATGCATGCATGCATTTACTTCATCTGTCATTACTATTCAGATAATAACAGGAGTGCAGGACTAAGCCAGTAATTTATACTAAAGAACTGCTTTGTTGAGAGTCTCTCTCATTTTTTTTTTTTTTTTCCGCAGCGTGATGGTTTTACATGGCCAAGGTCTTTGTCTTTCTGATAAATATTAGTTATTAAGTAAAGGGAAATGAGAAGTATACAAGTCTTTAAGTTCAAATCTTACCGAGCAGAAAGGATGAGAAATATAATAAGAATTCTTGATGTGATTATTACATTGTAGTGATACTGGTAGAAAAATAGTAGTATACTGGTTCTTTTTTCTTTTAATTTTTTTTTGGCAATATGATTGACAAAAATAAAATGAAATAAAATAAAAATGCATATAAAGACAATGTTATATAGTTTGAGAAATATTAAGAGTATAAAAGATATAATTTTTCAGGAAGGAAGCATTAGCAAACTACAAGGAAGGATAAATCTAAAATATACCGGATATGATGGCTTCATTTTAAGTTTGGTTGCAAGTTTATTTTAAATTAGCAGACTTCATTAGGATTTCTAGCTTGTGAGCAAGGTTTGGATGTTTGTTTTACTTCATAATTGTGTTCTCTAGTCTGACAAACAAACAACTACTGGTACTAGGAGTATTTTTCTTACACTTCTTCCCCTGATAATTGTTTTATTAATGAACATGTTTTGGCAGTCATGGTTACATGTATAACTGTTATAGGCATCCTTATGTACAATATTTTGTGTTTGCTAGTAAACTTCGTCAATATTAGTTTGTTTACTGATTGCTTCCAATTATCTAATATTTTAACTGTAAGGAAACATACCAAAACAAGTTGTGATGGAATAGTTTAATTCTTGAGGCACTGCTGAGAAAGTTTTCGAATATCTGATTCATCAGTCTTAATTTCCAGTGAAATGGAGAGGCAGCAATGCGGTGTCTCTGAAGCTTGTGGATGTTTGTGGGCATATCTGGCTGATTTGCGTTCTTCGGTTGGAAGGTCACATGTGCACTATAACATCTTTTATAATCCACTGAAACATAATGGTCCACTTTTACCTCCGGCAGCAGCTTTAGCCCCAACTTTGTGGCCTCAATTCCATCTGCGCTGGGCTTGTCCCACCGAAGCCCAAAGTGGGGAGCTTGAAGCACAATGTAGGGACATGGCTTTAAAGCTCTCTGAACTGAAGAAGGTAAGAATTTTACTTCAGTTTTATGAGTGCTATCTTCTGTTTTACCAGAAAATATGGCTTTTAGATGAATTGGAAATATGCAGAAGTATCAGTTTTGATGTAAACTGTGTGACAGAGCTTCACATCCAATGGTGTTAAATCTAATTCCTACTTTTACATGCTTCAATGTTTTCATGGTATCTGCTACTTGAGCTGGTAATATAAGGCCTCTTGTTGTTTTTCAAGAGGTTTTGGGATCAAATTTTCATTCATACCGAGTTCTGGTCAAAGGGGTGGTCTCTGTGCTAGGGTTGTAAAAAAATTATAATTGGCGTAGTCTCGCTCTCTACTCTCGTTTCTGGTGTAGACAACATTAAAGGTTGTCTTCTTTTGGGTAATGGAACCTTTGTTCATATTATCCTCAAAGACAATGAATTGACTCAAAGACAATGAATTGACTGTCATGTTATTTGCAATAAATGTATTATGAAGAGTCTAAAAAATAGTATTGAGTTGAATTTATAAAAAGGAAAAAGTTATTGAGTTGGTAATATTCCTTACAGGCAAAAGAGGTAGCGGAAAAGAAAGCTAAAGAAACTATGGTTGCTATGGAATCGCAAACCGCAGAGTTAAGAAAGGAGAAGCAGCTCAGAATTTCGGCAGTGAACGTAGCCAATAGTGCCAGCAGGGAAAGTGAAGCTGTAAAGCGAGCCATTCAATCACTAGGATGCAAGGTTCAATTTTCTAGTAATGGTGATTGTACTGTTGACATGGAAAGTAGTACAACAGAAAGTCCACTGAAAATGTCTGCTTCAAAAAGAGTATCTGATGGTACTATACAGTATGATGAGAAGTCAGATTTCTCTGTTTCAGTCACGGTGATGGATGATGTTTCCAGCAATCCGATTGGTCGAGTTTGTGAAGCTTTGTGTCCATTACGCACAAGGGAGGGGGGCTGCCGTTGGCCAGATGCTGGTTGTGCTCATCTGAGCAGTCAGTTTGTTGGACTAAAAGCAAACTTTGATGCATTTGACCGGCTTTCTATTTATGATAGTTATTTTCACCCCGAATGAAATTTGTGGATTTTGAGCTACAAACAAAAGGTTGAACCACCAGCGCTCGAGTCAAGCTCACTGCTTATTCGCAAAGTATCCAAGATTCTTTTAGGACTCTTTTAGAAGGGAACATGGAGGCAATTCATTAAAGATCAACCCGACTTTTTGCATGGGTCTCAGGAGTTGGACAGAGGATATATAGAGTTAGCTGTGGACTTGGAACAAGAAAACTCGGAACAATGCACTCAAGAGGTAATGCATGCCATAGCAGTCCAGGTTCAAATATATTTCAATTTATTTTGAAATATAACATGTTACATAGCCATTCTTTACCTGAATAAAATTATTTACAGGTTCTTTAGTTAAATGTTGTGACCAATGTTTCTACACCATCCGTGTACACACGTGACTTTTTTAACTGTCTTTTGTGATGTGTAGAGTGGTTCTGCATCTCTCCATGAAGGTTCTGGCTTATCTCTCACACGGATATCATATAGGAGCAGGAACTTGTAGTTATTTTAGAGTTCATTATGTTCGTCGTCATTCCAAATTAAGCAAAAATTGATCAGAATTGATTTGATCATATTATTAATATGACCTTGCTTAGCAAATATTTCTAATTTGGTTACAGTCAGATTTAGGGTATTTCAATATTGATAGAAAGTCCTCTTTACCCCTAGACTTCAGATTAGGGCGCTTCGGTTCTTGATGGGAAACTGGCACGGAAATCTTGTTTACTCTTTTATACATACATACATACATTATTTAATTTGTAACGACCAGAGGCGTGAATTCAGCCGGCTGGAGATTTAAAACAGATAAACTTGCAGTTACAATTACAAATGACAGATCCACGTAACGGACGAACTACAGTTTAGTTTCTTCCTTTAATTAGAAAACTGGGCCAAAAGAAAAAAAAAAGAAGAAAAGAAATTGTTAAACTGTGTCGTTTTGTTCATGTGTGAGCAATTTTGTAAATAAGATCCCAAATTTTCCTCGCAATTATTTACTGTTTTCAGATATATGGAGGACAATTTGATTCGTTCGGCGCCGAGTCCTGTGAATAATTTCTAATTCTTTGATTTTTAGAAATTTAGAATAAGCAGAATAATTTACTATCAGATGTTTGTTATAATATAAACTTGAACTAAACAAGTTCATGCTGAGGGCAATACTGAGATTATCATGTCCAGAAGTGGCTCTCTAAGTTAAAATTCTAAAACTCTATCTAAAATTAAGGCTCTAAATTTTGAAAAAAAAAAAAAAATTCAAATTTTAAGTTTATAATATGACAAATTTTGTGCCTCCACTAACCATGTCAAACATTATAAACTTTGTGCGCATCATTTTAACAATTTACATTAATTATAAAAAAAAATATCTCCAAACTTATCCTGGCAAAATTTATTTCAAATGAAGTGTAGTGGCATGATAAATAAAATTATTGTGTTATTTTATAATCCACACGGAGACTGCCACCTTATTTAGAATGAAGCTTTTGGGTAAGTCTTGAGATCATTAACGTCCTGGAAAAAAACAATGCGAGCCAATAGCAACTTCTACTATTAGGGGAAAAAAACCCAGAAATAGAGGTCTAAAACTGTTCACTAACCCAACTTTCAGATTCACATGGTGAAAAGTTTTGTACTCTGTAAAATTTCACATTTAATATGGATCCAAAACAAGAACAGTTTTATGCAGAATGATAACCATCTTCCTCGTCTGACGGAGAAGATTCATTGTCGTCATTCGAGTCCTTTTTCTCTGACCTTTCCTTCCTCTCCTGCCATCTTGCCCATATCCACCTCATAACAAGAAACCCTCCAAGAGCATAAACCTGAAAGCAGATTAAACAATTTTACTTGCTGGTTACATCAAATGATCTATGTAGCATATGATACCCCACCTAGTGCAAAAAGGTTTGGTTAAGTTTGGTCTATATTTAACTACTTATCAGACTTACAGATCAGAATCCAGGAGGATTTACAATAAGAAGCACCACCAGAAACGAATGTTGTGGAAATCAGTAAGAATATAGATGATAATGCAGTCGCAGCATGGTAAAAATGATAGTACTAATACTATTAGCGTGCAGTTTTGCCAATCAATCACGAAAAAAGATACAAATGGACTGTATGAAGAGTGAAGACAAATAAGAATATGGCAAATAATTACCGTTAATCTCCCTCTCTGTATTTTGAACATCTAGCTGAGAAAATAAAAAAATGGAATAATGGAAGTCCCTCCAAAGAGGGTAAGGGATTAAGGCTTCAATAGTGTGGCTACAAATCAATAGTTTATACTTTCTACTTTCACTGTGTGAGACTGAGAGTAAGCAACTTCCTAATCCCTTGTGGAAGTGACCTCTTCACCGACCTTGCAAGCAACTACAGGGATGACTGTCCATCAAGAAATCCAACTGTCATCCAGAGCACGACCTATATGGTCACATGCAAACATACGTCTAGTAATTGTAAAACTTCAGAGCACAAAGGAATACCAGGCTCCGTCACAGACTATATGGGATGATTAATCACCAAATTAATGATGTGAACATCCCCATAATAGATACATAAACGAAATGGATGTATCCATGAATTTTCCAGTTCCTTTAGATGTTTGAGGTAAAAAAGCTATCAGTTACCATAAATTGCCAAGAAAAACAAATCAAATGCTAGCAGTAATATACCATGTCTCTACTGGCCGCATCCTTTCATTCTCATCAAAGTTACTTAAAAGAACTTGGTGATTGGTCATATAAATCAATTCTTGCCTTCACCAAGGACGGTTACAACTTACAAGAAATAAAAGAGGACTCATTCTACCAAAATAAATAAGAAAACAATCCCTTTTGCCTAACGGTAACTACACTTCTGGACTACAATAAGAATCCTCTCACAAATTTATTTACCTTCAAAGCATCTTTAGAGCTCCAACATAAGATAAGACACAAGATTAGCTAATATACTTGCTCTTGATCACGTTGCTCTTCCCAATATACTCTACTCTATTTTCTTACCGTCAGAAATCATTACACCATCTTATAATTTAAAAAGAAAAACTACTGCTTGCTGCTTAACGAATCTAAAATATTTCTAAAATATTACTACAAATCCTTTTTCAGCAGCACAAACATTTCCTTGTCATCAATTAGATAATGTACCATAAACAAACATCACAATCACGAGTAACAATTCATAAATTGAAAACCTTAAAACCTCTATAATTTTAATTTAAATACATCTTATACAACTCGCAATACACTCATATAGTTCAAAAACCTAAATAAGAAAGTGACCTAAGCATTAAAAAACATCAAATAAGGCACTTGAGAACTTATATTGAAACTAACAACAATTATAAGCTTTTTTTTAAGAAAAAAAAGTCAACACACTGTCTCGGGAACCAAACAGAGACAGAAGAAAGCAAACCTGCCAGAGAACGACAGGATTGGAAGTCCGGCCGGCCGGCTCTTCGGCCTCGAACTCAATCGGCGCCGGAAGAATCGGACGCGTGGCGTCCGGAAACCTAACAAGATTCGGATTCACAGTAGCATTATTATCATCAGATTCAGTAACCGTCGTCGTTTTTGCACTCTCTTTAGAAACAACTGATTCTGCTTTCTTTGGTGGTTGATTGAAGAAAGGGATATTGAGTTGGAATTTTGGCCACATCAGTGAAACTTTGTTTCTGTTTTCTTGTTTGTAGGTTCAGATTTGGAGCCGCGGGACAAAGCTATTATTATTTTATCGAAAATTATACCGATACAGCCAAATGATACAGATTCAACTTTGTATGATCGAGATCTCACTTATTTTTTTATTGATTGTATATGTGTCAATTATTTATATCATTCTCGTAATAAAATAAAATATCCTCATGAAGTTTTGGTTGGGCAACTAATAGTCAGTGACTACATTATTTTCTTTCTTCTTGTGACTACTCATAATCAGTCATTATGATATGATCAAGAATTAGTTGGCACATTACTTTGTATATTTCCATTTGTATTTACAATAATTGAGTTTTCATATAAACAATGCATAAAGGAGATAAAAAAATATTAAATAATATACAATTATATACAAGAATTATAAGAATTATAGTATCGTAATCGCAATGATTTGTTATAATGTGTGTGAAGATTACGATTTGATTATTTCCTTAACTTACACATAAACTAATATTATTATAAAAATCAACCGGATGATATTATTATATAAATGTAAAATAATAGGTATATAAAAAGAAGTGATATTGATTTTTGATAAATCTAAGCGGTCATTCAAAGAGCATTATTGGAAATGATTTTATCTCCCTCAAGACTCAAATTAAGATGACAATTATTTTTTTTCTAGTTCATCCCTAGATATCTACCGAATTAAAATTCGGAAATCTGCTCCTATAAATATTCGGGAGAAATTTGTCTTCAATCCCAATACCGAAACTATATAGGAGATAAATGAACCCTATTAAGGTAAAAGTTTTTTTTATTAAGATACTAAAAAAATTCAATTGTTCTATTACATACATAAATATTATTTTTGCAAAAGCTAAAGTTAGTTAGTCAACAAAGAACAAAACTTTCAAAATAAAAAACAGTTGCAAGTGGAAAAAAAATGTCTCTCCTGTCCTGTTCCTCTGGAGCAGCATCATTGTCAATCTGTCATTCTCAAAAATACACCACTTTAAAGAGGGTTGGTTTGCAAAACCGCAACATAAATATATAATTAAATACCACCACCAACAACAAACAAACAATTGAAATCACTTCAAGTTTCTTTCTCAAGTTCTCTGAAAATTTTAAAACAAAAGAAAAAAAGAAAAAGAAAAAATGCCTTCAAATAATTTACTTCTTGAGGAGCCGATTAGAATGGCTTCAATTCTTGAGCCTTCAAAGCCAGTAAGTATGCACTCAGTTTAATTTTATTTCCACTAATTCCTTTTTGTTTTTGTTAATTCTTAGTTTTATTTTTGTTAGAAGTGTTATTGTTACTTGATCTCTGTGTTTCTTGACTTCAACTACTGTGTTTGATTGCCGAGAAAATGTAGGAAAATGGAAGAGAAATAGTATATAATTAGAATTTTCACTGGTAATTTAATTTCAAGTGCATTTTGTTTTTTTCACCCTTGTTAGGACTTAGGATAATCGTTCTGAAAGTAACACTGGAACAGTTATGAAGATGCTTTTTTATGCTACTACCTACTTCAATAATTCTGTGTTGCATTTCTTGTTTGACTGTTTGGTTGCTGTGAAAGTGTAGTAAACGAAAGAAAATGGAATTTCATGTGCATTTTTTGAGCTTTGGTAGGATATAGGTTCTGAAAGCAACAATGATAACTGTTATGGAGATTATATTTTTGCGCTACCTCAATACTTCTGTGTTATATGTCTTGTTGATTGCTTGGTTACTGTGAAAGTGTAGGAAAGCCAAAGAAAACGGACGAGAAAAAAAAAATTAAAAACTTGATTTTTCACTTGTGATTTCAAGTGTGTTTTTAAGCTTTCCTTTATGGGTTCGGGAAGTAACAAAGAAACAGTTATAAAGCTTATAGTTATGCTACTTAGTTACTTCTGGGTTATGGTCTTGTTGAGAGTTTGGAGGAAGAATTTTGTTCAATAAGATACCGAAGTGGATGATTGACTCATTCCATACTAGAAATAATCGCAGGAAATCTTTTGTTTACATGGATTCCTATTTCTCATTAATATCCCACGATCAAGGCAATTGACTGAAATACTGTAAAACCATTTCATAGAAGCTCATTGATAGCTTCCTTTTTTAAAGCAAATCGACTTTGATTCTTATACAAGTTGCAATTAGTTCTTCCTCATTTCTGTATTGACTTTGTGTTTGGAACTTTGATTATAATCAAGACTAAAGAGTTAGGTGCTTATTATATCTGAATTTTAATTCTTATTTGCATGTACTCTTTAGACTTTCTTTCCAGCAATGACGAAAATAGTTGGAACTCTTGGTCCAAGATCGCGAACTGTTGAGATAATATCCGGTTGCCTTATTGCAGGAATGTCAGGTATTACTCTTCTATCATGCTTGATTTCATACTCTCTTTTTTCCCTTGAAGAATTGGTTTATTATTGTTTTATTATCTGTCTATGGTGCATTTGGGTTTTGGGGGAAAAAAGCACTTTTGAGTAGAAGCTTTTTACATAGTAAATTTCTGAAAAAAATATATCAATAGATTTTCTAAAAGGTTTTTTGCTTCCCAACATGTTTATGAGAAAGGTCAAAGGAGTCTATTGGGTGCCTTTTTCCATAAGCATTTTTTTTTCTCAAAAAGTACTTTTATCTGCTGTAACCAAACACTACAAGATAGAATCAATAGCACATTTCTTTAATTTGAGACTGCTTTTTGCAAGCATTTTCAATTGGACCATTAGTATGCTCTATCTTTTGTTTGGTTCCCATGAAAATGAATGATAAGCATTATATATGTGATATGTCTTGTGTTCTTGAAAATCAGGTTGATAAAATAGGATGTCATGTGTTCTATAGGCTAATTATTTTTGTAGGTTGAGTAAACATTTTACTGATTTGTTGATGTGGGACTATCAGTTTAAGATATTGTTCACACACTTTTGATGCTTTTTGTGTTCTTGTATTTGATTAAACCAACAAATCATAAGGTAAATACTATTTGTTTCTTTAGTAATTTCACCAAGCTAGATAGTTGGAACTGGACTTATTTTAAAGAATTGAAATTGACATGGATTGGTGTTTCGTTCTTCTGTTTCCTCCCTTCTTTCGGTCAGTGGCACGGTTTGATTTTTCATGGGGTGATGCTTCATATCACCAAGAGTCTCTAGAGAATTTAAAGATAGCTATCAGGAGTACCAAGAAGCTGTGCGCGGTAAGCTTGTTGTTCTCAAGTTGAAGACATTTGATTTGCCTCATGCAAATTAATGTGTGTTTCATCTTTATTCTAACATGTTTGGAGTTCTCTTTTTATGAATTAGTTATTCAGTTCCTGTTTTCTAGCCAAGTTTTGATGCATCATCAAGGCCATAAAACTGAGCTCGTAATTTCTAGGTTCTCATGTATTTTCTTTTATATCCATTGTCCAGGTTATGTTAGACACGATGGGTCCGGAGTTGCTAGTTGTTAATAAGAGTGAGCAACCCATTTCCCTCCAGGCAGACACTTCAGTTGTCCTTACACCAGATCAAGACAAAGAAGCCACTTCAAATTTACTGCCGATAAATTTTAGTGGACTATCAAAGGTCTTTACAGATTTTCTTTTTGGAATTATGAAATATTTTCATTTTTATAGTATTTTGGGTCACTTTTGTAGTATATTGTTCTATAAGTGCTTTTATGTTGGAGCCACACACTGCTAGCCATCAATTATCCAGAGAGACCAACTGACTATCGGTATGAATTCTGCCTTGTTCATCTTCTTAAAAGACTAAAGAGTCTTGAATAACTGTTTTGCACCTACCAAGAACAATTCTTGAACATTGTCCTCTCTGGGGTCTGAGTTTTCTTCTACAGCATTATAGCCCGTAGAGTTGACTTTTATGTAGTTCTTCAGCAGTTGGAGTTTACCTCCTTTCCATCTCACATTCTTATTCTGTAAGGATATGGAGTTATTTTGTCATTTGTGTATTTATTGGCGTTGTTTTGTGAACCTTGATTAGGAATGGGTTTAGTGTGCTGTCTTCTCATTGTTTTCTGAATTGCATCCTTTTTATACTCGGTATAAGGTTATCTTCATGGGAATTTGTCAGAAAATCTCAAATAGACTGAACCTAGTTTTACATAATGCCTTTATCAAATGAAGTTACCTTCCGAAATATAGCATTAGCATAATTTGGGAAAAATTGGAATCGTAATCATTAATTTTGATAAGTTTCACAGGAAAAAAAAATATTTATTCTGTATCTGAGAAGTTTTGAACAGAAAAAAATATGGGTTTTCTGTCTCTTTCACTTCCAATGTTATTCATAGCGAGGTATTTGTTATTCATAGCAATGTTATTTATTAAATGAAGTTATCCTTCCGAAATATAGCATTAGCATAATTTGGGCAAAACTGGAATCGTAATCATTAATTTGGAGAAGTTTTTCAGGAAAAAAATGGTTATTCTGTCTCTGAGAATTTTTGAACAGGAAAAAATATGGGTTTTCTGTCTCTTTCACTTCCAGTGTTATTCATAGCAAGGTATTTGTTATAACTAAGATTAATTTAGGGTGAGATGTGAATGGGGTGCATGGTACCTAGAAAAAAAAAGAATTTGATGAGGATTTTTTACCTCTCTTATTGGTCAGGGGCTACAACCCCTCTATATAATTGTTTTCCCTTTATTAGTTCTCTTCTGTTCTCTTTTTATGCCCTTCAGCATCTGTCACAGTCAACATGAAGAATGTTATAGGTGCTTTAGTTATTTATATCCATTTTATCACGTGATTCCACTGCAGCTAGGTTCTGCTGCTGCCATAACAAAATTGCTTAATTTGATCTTTGCAGGCAGTGAAGAAGGGAGACACCATATTTATTGGTCAATACCTTTTTACAGGGAAGGATTCTACTTCGGTAATGTTGGAGGTAAGGCAACGTGAAACATAAGTTCATTTATTAGATCAATGGTACTGCAGTTAGTCTCAGCTGACAGGGCACAACATTTAGCTTCATTTAGGCATGTAAGCTCACCTGTCTTCCAAGTCGGACATATTTGTGTTTATTCTTCCTTACAGCAAGAAAATAGTTTATTGGTTTGTTAGTTGTGGAGTTGCCTGCCTAATTTATACAAGGAAGCCAGCTAATGAAAGCATGAATTAGCTGATCATCAACTTCAAATTAAAATGTTACTTATATGCTATTCATTTTACTTTCACGGGCAGGTTACTGAGGTGGATGGTGAAGATGTGGTTTGTCAGATAAAAAGTTCTGCTACCTTGGCTCGGCAGCTGTATACCTTGCATGTCTCTCAAATTCGCATTGATCTTCCAACACTCACTGATAAAGATAAGGAGGTAAGTTATTATTTGTGTTTCAGGTACTTGGTGTTCAAAAAAATCATGAACTTGTGGTCAGAGCCAATTTCATCCACCGGTTAAAGCTGGGGATGGATGTTGTTCTTTGCATCTGAGTTTTTCAATGGAGAATCTATTCTTTGAATTCAACTTTCTGGATTTATTATCCTGTAGTTTTCCTTTTTCTGACTGCCTGCACCTCTGAAAATGATTGAGTTGTCTCACCTCCCAGTGGCTTATATCAGATTGGTTTTGATTATGCTCATTTCCTTTGTAGCATTAGTAATTTAGTATAAAGTCGTTATAATTGAACTAATGCTTGCTTATGCTTCAATGGTCGGTAAATGAGGCATAGATGTATGCATATTATCTTCCAAGATCCATTTGTAGTCAAGATATATGGATAAGTTCAGCGGATTGCTTTCAAGGAGCTTTTTACTTGTTTCACTATAATGTTTTATTGTGCCATGTCAGGTCATCAGCACATGGGGTGTTCGAAACAACATAGATTTCCTTTCATTATCATATACGAGGCATGGAGAAGATGTTCGCCATGTAAGGAATTTCCTTGAAGGTCTTCTATAGTATATTCCACTTTGTTATTTTCCTTTGTACATTGTTATGATGGCTGTATGCAGGCCCGCAACTTTCTTTCTCAATTTGGTGACCTTGGTCAAACCCAAATTCTTGCAAAGATCGAAAATATAGAGGTTATGTGAATAAATTGTTAATTTTATTACACCTTTTAGAGTACATTTTTTCTTGGTTTTGATTTTGAGTGTGAATTTTCTCCTCTCTCATCTAAACTTGTAGGGATTAACTCATTTTGATGAGATTCTACATGAAGCAGATGGCATCATCATTGCTCGTGGAAATTTGGGGGTTGATCTTCCTCCGGAGAAGGTAAACTTTCATATCTCGACTCTTTATATAGTTTAACACCATGGTATTGCATTGAAATTATGGTGGTCATGCTCTTCGCCTCTTCCCTATGTGCATCTTCTTGCTAATTAGAATAGCAGATGTAAAATGATGCACAAGTAATTGTCCACCATACAAATAATAGATGATACCTTCTCCTTTCTAATTAATAATATATTGATGAAAAGCACCTAAAAGAGTAGCAGATGAATTTTTTTCCTCTATGTGAGTAAAAGACTTACCGAAAAGTGCCTTGGAAAAAATCATATTACGACACTTGATTTCCCAAAAGGTTTCATCACATGTGATGTGTCATCTATTAGATAGTAAAATAAGCTGTGAAATTATTTATTTAACCATCCCACCATTGACCATCCAATGGAAGAATGCAACATCTTTTGAGATGTAATATCTTGGGAAATTGCTTGGGAAGGGTATCAGTAATCTGGAAAAATGGTAGACAAAACAGTCATGTTTATACTGTTTGGTGCCACTTATGAATATTTAATTGCCTTGCACTCACCTTTTGTTTGTCTCACATGTGTTAGAATCCATAAGATATTATTAGAATCTGTAAGATATTGTTAGAATCCCTAAGATATTGTTAGAATCATAATCATAATCATCCAAAGATATGATTATGATTCTACATATCTCTAAGATATTATTACATAATCATTGAGATATGATTATGTAATCTTAGTGATTATTAGTGTATTTAGTTTCTATATTTAATTTAATGTAATGCCTATATAAAGACATATCTCTTGTAATTCTAAGTATCTAGAAATATAAAATCGTATTATTTCTTTACAACATGCAACATAATTGCATCAATGAATGAGCTGGTATTTGTGCATATGCCTTATTTTAGTTGGATATCAAGAAAAAAACCCCACCACCATTAGAAAATGAATTTCTTCCTGATGCCAATGAAACTATGGGTGATAATCAGATTGTAGAAATGAGTGCAATAATGCAGTTCTTTTTACTTTTAGAAATTTGTATGCATGTTGTGGATGTGGTTGTTTGTGTATTCACCTTAATAAGATTATGTATGGAATTCAATTAGATTCTTGTGGTGATATCTATTTGGGATTTTCCAGGTGTTTTTATTTCAAAAGGCTGCTGTTTACAGGTGCAACATGGTTGGAAAGCCTGCAGTATTACTCGTGTTGTGGACAGTATGACTGACAACCTGAGACCTACTCGTGCTGAAGCAACTGATGTAGCCAATGCAGTATTGGATGGTAAATTTCAACTATGAGTTTGCAACATTCCGCTTGTCTTTCTTTTGTTTCTTGGGTGGACATCCCTTATTATGTTATTGTTGATGGCAGTATACTATATCTTGATGTGAGAGAATATATTCCGATTGTGGTTATCACTGATATTGCATTTCCTCAGCATTGATCATCCTGTCATGGTTGACAATAATATAATAAGCACCGACAGGAAATTTAACTTCTGTCCTTTTTTTCTATTTCTGGGTTCAGGGAGTGATGCAATTCTTCTAGGTGCAGAGACCTTGCGGGGATTGTACCCTGTCGAGACCATTTCTATTGTTGGAAAAATTTGTTCTGAGGTAAGTTTATTTTCAATCAATTAGAGTTATTTTCCCATATTTCATCTCTTGATTGAGCAAATTTATATCTTCATTTCTCTGTGTCCAACCTTGGTTGATTTAGTTCTCTTCTCCATGATATATCTTCATTTCTATGTATCCAACTTTTGCTTGATCTAGTTCTCTTCTCCGTGATAGTTGAGCTATCAATTATTTTATTCTGTCAATTTAGCTAATGGAAGAAGAAATTTTTTAATAGCATCTTCTTCCTGCGATTCATTGATAATATTCCTATTGTCAACTTTGAAAATGGCTTCCTAAGGCTGTTTTTGATGGGAAGCTTGTCCATTTTGCTTTGATACATCTTTGATTGAACAATTCACATGGTCTTTCAATAGTGCACATTCTTTTGATAGGGGCATTGTAATGCAAATGTCTGATCATAAAAATCATACATCATCTGGTAAAGGTGTCTTACATGGTTATTAGGCTGCTGACGTTTTGTACCCTCTTAAAAAAAAGATTGCAAATTTTTAACTCGAGACTTCTGCTGTTACGTACTCATAACTGTTGGAATTAGTTGTTGTAATTAGTTGGGTGTTGGAATTAGTTAGGAAGCTAATTAGTATTTATTGTTAGAATTAGCTGGGAAGCTAATTTATTGTACTCTTATAGCTATATAAAACTATGCCTTGTAAAGTTTTTCATTAAGTAAATACAAAACATATTCTTCTCTACATGGTATCAGTAGGTTGATCCTAGGGTCTTCTTTTTTTTTTTTTTTTTTTTTTTCCCGGTGATACCACTGCCACTGTCAACGCCGACGTTACTGTTTCGGCGCGCGTTCGACGACACCTCCGGCATCCTCCGACTCCTTTTCAGCTGTTGGTCTCACTTCCGTCGTCGGTCTCCTCCTTGGTGTGTCTATCTCACTGTTTTTCCCAAAATACCCTCGGAACCCTAGATTTACCCACCACCATTTCCGCACCTTTTCCACAAACCACCACCACTGCCCTCAGAGGTCGCCGATCTACCTTGGCCGAGCGCCTCTCCGCCACCGCAGCCTTCCTCCAGCCCCTGATTCCGTGCTCTGCTCAGTTTTTTCCGTGATATTATTTATGGATCGCTCGTCAGAAGACGACACTCACCCCCGAGCTCCGATTTTGCCTAAATCAGGTTCCTTCGTCCCAACTCTTTCTGGTTCTCCTGTTATTACAACTGATAAGTTACTTGGTTCTATAAATTATGTTTCTTGGTCGGCTTCGGTTGGTTGGTTATGGTTTATGGGGCAAAGGTGTGAAGATCATTTAACCTCCAGTGAGGATTCTATACCTGAGGCCGAGCGCCGCTCTTGGAGGAAGCTTGATGCTCAATTATGTAATCTCTTATGGCAGTCCATTGATTCTAAACTTCTTGTCATGTTTCGACCCTATAAGACTTTGTAATTATACAATTATTACAATTATTTCACGGTAATTGGAAATCTAAATATTACAAATATTACAATTATCCTCGAGCAGATCCAATCAGACCCACGGAGCAGACCCTCACGGCGGACCCTGAGAGCAGACCCTGATGGCAGAGGCTGAGAGCGGAGGCTGAGAGCAGAGGCAGACCCTGAGAGCGGAGGCAGAGGCTGATGAGCAGAGGCTGATGAGCAGAGGCTGAGAGCAGACCCTGACGGCAGACCCTGAGAGCGGAGGCAGAGGTTGGTGACCAGAGGCAGAGGCTGGCGGGCAGAGGCAGAGGCTGATGAGCAGAGGCTGAGGCTGATGAGCAGAGGCAGAGGCTGATGATCAGAGGCAGAGGCTGATGATCAGAGGCAGAGGCTGATGAGCAGAGGCAGAGAGTTAGACCCTGAAATTGATGATCCAGAACCGAACCACTGCTTCTTCACTTTCCCGAGGCTTGTTGATGACAACAATATCCTTAAAACAAATTCATCCCCTACCGTAGGTGCAGTAGAACGTGAGACGATTGTTTCCCAGGATACAACGGAAAACGCACGAGTAAGGGCACCACCAAACTCGTATCCAACGAACCACAAAAGTGTTTGAACTCTCCCTTAACAAAACAAAGAAAAACGAGTTGTTGTGTGTGATGTTTTTTTCCGTGTGTTGTAAACAAAATCTGAGTATTGTTTATATAGGAAACGAAAAACACAGCTCATTTAAGGGAAATTAACATGCCAATTATATCTCATAAATGGGAGGCCTTTCACTTGTTGTAACCACCAAGCTAATTAATTAGCTGTTATGGAAATTCAAAAAGGCTTGGAAAATTGAAGAGATTAGTAAAAAAAATTCGGTTGGGCCGGGCCCGCACAATTTGGTCCGGCATTCGTGTACGCATGACACGCGGGTGCACACGAGCCAAGCTTGATTTGGATTTGATTTGCACCCCCCTCCCCGCGCACGTAGAGAGAGCCTCTATCCTTATAACTCTTACCCATCTACATATGAGCAATCATATATAAGCATAATATTCCCTCTATAACTTTCCCATATGGGACAAGCTAACTTCTCTTTATTTTCCAACACCAATGGGTGAACTTTGAGCAACAATTTCTCATTCACCCAAGCACCATTTTAAGTATATGAATATACCATTTCGAAGTACTCACGGAGGAGTATCCGAATCATTCAATAGCAACCACTAACACGAAGTGGACCATGCTTAAAATTGAGCCTCAAAATGCTTATTCATAAGCATTTTTCCAACAATCCCCCACATGAATGAAATTGGCGAAAACCGTCAAATAAAATATTTTATAAAACATTTTATTTTTGACCTAGAAGAGTTCAACGGTTCAACACCTGCATAGGATAGGTAGGCCTCAGCCTTTGAACCTTCCCTTGTGAAAATATATCTCATACTGGCTGACAGTGGACGCGATGTCATTGAACTGTACTGCCGTTCATGTAAATGGAGAATATATATCACACAGATATTTTACCTACACATCTGAGTTCTCATTATTATGTTCATTTTGGCCATGAACATCTACTTGGTTCTGCAAGAGTTTCTAAGAATTGTGCCCCGTACAATTCCCTTTGAAGCGGCCCCACTTCTCTCTCACATATGTGATTTCTTATTTAAGAGTATCTCGTAATACTCTGCTCGGATTCCCGACGCATAAGAATCATTAAAAGCTTTTGCTTAACCTCTATCCATACGAGCATCACTGTTTCATTTCACCATAGGAATGGACTAGAGGGTAACCCCCACAGTGATCCAATTATGTCTTTTACGAGTAGGTTGTCCCATTGAACCTAGATCTTGGGATCTCCAGTCAACAAGGTTGGGGTTTCCTTCGTAATAAACATTTATCTAATGGGCTTTAGTCTCATTCCCCTCGATGATTTCACAACTAACTGTCTATTTAACCCATTGGTTAGCGGATCCGCAATGTTATCCTTTGACTTTACATAGTCAATCGAAATAACTCCAGTAGAGAGTAATTGTCTAACGGTATTGTGTCTACGACGAATATGTCTAGACTTACCATTATACATATTGTTATGTGCCCTTCCAATTGCAGATTGACTATCGCAATGAATGCAAATTGCTGGCACTGGCTTAGGCCAACTTGGAATATCCTCTAGAAAATTTCGAAGCCATTCTGCTTCTTCAGCACACTTGTCTAATGCAATGAATTCTGATTCCATTGTAGATCTGGCTATCACAGTCTGTTTGGAGGATTCCATGATATAGCTGCACCTGCTAGTGTAAACACATAGCCACTGGTAGACTTTGAGTCTTTCATGTCAGATATCCAATTAGCATCACTGTATCCTTCGACTACAGCTGGATATCTATGATAGTGCAACCCATAATTACGAGTAAAACGTAAGTACCTAAGTACTCTCACTATTGCTTTCCAGTGATCAACCCCTGGATTACTCGTATATCTGCTGAGCTTGTTTACTGTACAGGCTATATCAGGCCTTGTACAACTCGATAGATACATCAAACTCCCCGATCACTCTAGAGTATTCTACTTGAGATATACCCTCTCCCCCATTCTTCGATAGGTGTAAATTCACATCTAAATGAGTTCTAGCCACAGCTGAATCATCATCGTTGAATTTACCAAGAATTTTATCCACATAGTGCGACTGATCAAGAATAAGTCCATCTGGACTTCTCGAGATCTTATTCCCAGAATGACATCTGCATGACCCATGTCTTTCATGTCAAACTTGGATTTCAGCATATTCTTGGGAGATTTCACTATTTTAACATTACTCCGACAATCAGTATGTCATCAACGTAGAGACATAGAATGACATAGCCAACTTCTGTCTCTCTGACATAAGCATTTATCACATTCATTGATTTTGAAACCATTTGTCAACATGGTGTCATCAAATTTTTATGCCACTGTTTCGGGGCTTGTTTCAATCCATACAAAGATTTAACTAACTTACAGACTTTCTTTTCTTGTCCTGGAGCTATAAATCCTTCAGGTTGTTCCATGTAGATTTCTTCATCTAAATCTCCATTCAGAAAGGCTGTTTTCACATCCATCTGATGTACCTCAAGATTGCGCAAAGCTGCAATCGCTAGTATCATCCTTATGGAATTTATTCTCGTTACAGGAGAATAAGTATCAAAGTAATCAAGACCTTCACGTTGTCTGTAACCTTTAATTACAAGTCTTGCTTTGTACTTGTCAATTGATCCATCTGCCTGATTTTCTTTTTGAAAATCCACTTGGACCCTAAAGGTTTACATCCTGGAGGAAGATTCACTAACTCTCAGGTGTGATTTTGTAAGATGGATTCAATTTCACTATTGATGACATCTTTCCACAAGGCACCATCAGCTGACCTTACAGCTTCGTTATAGCTTTGAGGATCATTCTCTAGCAAAAATGTCAGAAAATCTGGACCAAATGATTTTTCCGTTCTAGCTCTTTTGCTACGTCTTAGTTCAGGTTCAACAACTTGTTGATCCTCTGGAACATTTATTTGTTCTCGGTCCTGACTATCTTCAATGATAGTATAGTCTCATGTGCTCGTTTTTGCACATTTGAATTCGAAGTAGTTTTACAAGGAAAAACGTATTCGAAAAAGGAGGATGCATTCCTCGAATCCATTATCGTATTCTTGTGAATATCTGGTACATTAGACTCATGCACAAGAAATCGATAAGCATTACTGTTATGTGCATATCCTATGAAAATGCAATCAACAGTTTTTGGTCCTATCTTCACATTTTTAGGTGGAGGAATGACTACCTTGGCAACAGGACACCCCCCACACTCGTAGGAATTTATAGGAAGGTACTCTTCATTTACACATTTCATAAGGAGTTTTCCTTGCTTCTTTCCGTGGTACCTTATTTAAAAGGTAATTAGCTGATAAGACAGCTTCTCCCCACATATTCTGAGGTAAGCCAGAGCTGATTAACATAGCGTTCATCATCTCTTTCAAGGTACGATTCTTACGTTCCGCAATCCCATTGGATTGAGGTGAATAAGGAGCCGTGGTTTGATGTATGATTCCATTTTGTTCACAAAGTGATTCAAAAGGAAAACATACTCACCACCACGATCACTTCTTAACTCCTTAATTCTTTTATTCAGTTGGTTCTCAACTTCATTCTTATAGAGAACAAATTTCTCTATAACTTCGTCCTTGCTTTTCATTAAATACACATAGCAAAATCTTATGCAATCATCAATAAAGGTAATAAAATATTTATTACCGCCTCTCGATTGTATTGAATTAAAATCACATACATCGGTATGAATTAGATCAAGTGGGTCAGAATTTCTTTCAATACTATGAAAAGATGATCTTGTTAGTTTTGCCTCAACACAAGTATCACACTTATGTTTGTTATCAATTTTAAAAATGGGAATGTGATTCTGTTAATTAATTTTCGCAATGAATTAAAATTAACATGTCCTAATCTACCATGCCAAAGATTAGAGTACTCAACAATATAAGCAGAAGAACTAGCTTTATTGATATTTTTGGGTTTAACAACCATTACATTTAGCTTAAACAGCCCATCAGTTACATACCCTTTTCCCACATACATCCCATTTTTAGTCAAAACTACTTTATCAGACTCGAACACCATCCGGAATCCATGCTTGTTCAGAAGCGATCCAGATACAAGATTCTTTCGTATTTCAGGTACATACAGAACATTGTTCAAAGTCAACTCTTTCCCCGAGGTCATCTTCAGAATTACCTTTCCTTGACCTTCAATCTCAGATGTTGCTGAATTTCCCATGTATATCTTTTCCCCATTACTAGCAGGCTCAAATGAAGAAAACATGCTCTTATCCGAGCAAACATGTCGAGTGGCACCAGTGTCACTCCACCACTCTCTTGGGTTAGAACCCACCAGATTCACCTCAGAAACCACAGCAGAAAGGTTAATGTCTGAAACATCTTGAGTCATGTTTTCCAGCACATTAGCCTCTTGTTTCTTTTTCTTCTTCGGCAGTCTGCACTTAGAAGACTTGTGACCCATTTTGTCACAGTTGAAGCATCTTCTTTGAAATTTGGATTTCTTAGAAACTCCTCCTTTAGGGCCCATCTTTGACCCTTTGTTCTTGTTCTTATGGCCATGTTCGACAACATTTGCTTTAGCCTCATGAGTCATTCCTCTCTTGTCAGAAACTCGTTATCTTCTTCCTCAATTCTCAACTTAAGAACCAAGTCTTCAATGCTCATTTCTTTTCGCTTATGCTTTAGATAATTCTTGAAATCTTTCCAACCAGGTGGTAGTTTTCTCAATTATCGAGGCTACTTGGAAGGTTTCACTTAAACTCATCATCCCTCAGCATGAATTTCTGCTAGAATAATCTGCAGTTCTTGTACTTGGCTTATCACAGTTTTGGAATCAATCATCTTAAAATCTAGGAAACGGCCTACGACAAATTTCTTAGTACCGGCATCCTCAGTTTTATATTTTCGATCTAAAGATTCCCAAAGCCCTTTAGCTGTTTTCATTCCGGCGTACACACTGTACAAGGAATCACTTAGCCCATTCAGCACATAATTCCGACATAGGAATTCAGAATGTTTCCAAGCATCGATGGCACTGATGACTTGGATATCAATCTCACCCTCTTTGGGTACAGGAGCATCTTCCTTAGAAACCCCTCGCAAGGTCAACGTGGTCAAGTAGAAAAACATTTTCTGTTGCCACCTTTTGAAATTCTTGACCACTGAATTTTTAGGTTTTTCCGCAGCAGGATTGACATGGCTCACATGTCCAACAGGTTGTCTAGCCATAGAGGCAGGAACACACCTTGGCCAGCCACACATCGGCTGCCATATTAAGCCCAGAGGCTGATGCAAGTTGGCCAGCCGAAGGGGCTGCCACTGCACTTTGGCCAGCCACGGGGGCTGCCACAACATTCTGGCCAGCCGAAGAGGCTGCCATATTCGGATTACTGTGTTTGGACTGATTTCCATATCCACAGAGTCGAATTTTGTTTTAAGACTGTAATTATACAATTATTACAATTATTTCACGGTAATTGGGAAATCCAAATATTACAAATATTACAATTATCCTCGAGCAGACCCAATCAGACCCACGGAGCAGACCCTCATGGCGGACCCTGAGAGCAGACCCTGATGGCAGAGGCTGAGAGCGGAGGCTGAGAGCAGAGGCAGACCCTGAGAGCAGAGGCAGAGGCTGATGAGCAGAGGCTGAGAGCAGACCCTGACGGAAGACCCTGAGAGCGGAGGCAGAGGCTGGCGGGCAGAGGCAGAGGCTGGCGGGCAGAGGCAGAGGCTGATGATCAGAGGCTGAGGCTGATGATCAGAGGCAGAGGCTGATGAGCAGAGGCAGAGAGTTAGACCCTGAAATTGATGATCCAGAACCGAACCACTGCTTCTTCACTTTCCCAGGGCTTGTTGATGACAACAATATCCTTAAAACAAATTCGTCCCCTACCGTAGGTGCAGTAGAACGCGAGACGATTGTTTCACAGGATACAACGGAAAACGCACGAGTAAGGGCACCACCAAACTCGTATCCAACAAACCACAAAAGTGTTTGAACTCTCCCTTAACAAAACAAAGAAAAACGAGCTGTTGTGTGTGATGTTTTTTTCCGTGTGTTGTAAACAAAATCTGAGTATTGTTTATATAGGAAACGAAAAACACAGCTCATTTAAGGGAAATTAACATGCCAATTATATCTCATAAATGGGAGGTCTTTCACTTGTTGTAACCACCAAGCTAATTAAATTAGCTGTTATGGAAATTCAACTTTTGTAACCACCAAGCTAATTAAATAGCTGTTATGGAAATTCAAAAAGGCTTGGAAAATTGAAGAGATTAGTAAAAATTCGGTTGGGCCAGGCCCGCAACAATTTGGTCCGGCATTCGTGTACGCAGGACACGCGGGTGCACACGAGCCAAGCTTGATTCGGATTTGATTTGCACCCCCCGGCGCACGTAGAGAGAGCCTCTATCCTTATAACTCTTACCCATCTACATATGAGCAATCATATATAAGCATAATATTCCCTCTAAACTTTCCCATATGGGACAATCTAACTCTCTTTATTTTCCAACACCAATGGGTGAACTTTGAGCAACAATTTCTCATTCACCAAGCACCATTTTAAGCATATGAATATACCATTTCGAAGTACTCTCACGGAGGAGTATCCGAATCATTCAATAGCAACCACTAACACGAAGTGGACCATGCTTAAAATTGAGCCTCAAAATGCTTACTCATAAGCATTTTTCCAACAGACTTGCCACAAGCAATATTTAAAAATACGTGGCGGCGCCTCGAGGCGGCCGGCCATTAAGGCGCGAGGCGGACCTCCTCGAGGCGGCGAGGCGGGCGCCTCGATCCGAAAATCGAAAAATAATTAAAATCATAAACAATGTGATATTTTAATTCGGTCTCACAGAGTAGCAGCAAAATGAGGTTCACAATGAAAATTGAACCAAACAATCGAAAATGGAAGCATATAAATTGAATCACCATTAACTTTAAGCATCATCCAACTAATTTTCTTAATTGAAAATTATTCTCTAAACGTACAAATATCATTTGGAAACATCATAGTCCTAGTTTGGATATAAGTTCTTCAAGCACAGCAACCTAAACAGCCATTAAGAATAAAAATTCAAACCAACTGAAACAGAGCCGAGAGAGAGCAAACAACAAAGTTGGCGAGCCGAGAGAGAGAATAAACGTTGGCGAGCCGAGAGTGAAAAGAAACAGAGCTGAGATGAAGAGCCGAGAGAGAAGAAACGAAGCTTAGAGACGAAGAGCTGAGATGAAGGGTTAGGTTCGTGGAACCCTTTTTTTGTCAAAACGACGACGTTTTGGCGCACCAAAAACGTTGTCGTTTTGGCTTGCGAAACCGGAAAAAAAAAAGTATGTACGTGAGGCGGCCGCCTCACACGGTCAGAAGCGGAAATTACGGATGGACCAAAAGAAGCGGCCGCCTCGACGCGCCGACGCCCAGAGGCGGTGACTCGGCGCCTCAAAATGTTTTTTTAAACAATGGCCACAAGTTATGGAGTAATGCTACTGCTTTATATACTAATGATATACAGAGATTTTATAATGTTGTGTCTAATATGTTTCACTTGAATCAGCTTGATCTGGATATGTCTGAGTATATTGGTCGGATTGAATCATTGCGAGAGGAGTTCAATTCTATCTTGCCAATCACCACTACCATTGCTGAACACGAACGCCAGCGAGAACAGTTCTTTATGGTGTTAACTTTGATTGAGATCCGATCTGAGCTTCATTCCGTTCGTGATCAGATTTTGGCTAGTGCTATCTCTCTGGAAAATATTTTTGCTTGACTTCTTCGAATCTCCTCCACTTTCGTCATTGACTCTGAGTCCCACTCCACAAAGCCTTTTATCTTTGCAGCATAGGACAGTTCCACGGGAAATCGTGGATCCCATATTCACTGAGGAGTGTGTCCCAAATGTAGTTACTGTCATAAGGTTGGTCACACCCGAGAGCGTTGCTATCAGCTTCATGGCAAACCCCTTCGTCCCCCTACTATCAAGGTTGCTCAAGTTGACGACACTGCCTCTCCTGCTTCTTCCGAGCACTCATCTCAGCAGGTTACCTTATCTGGCCCGGATTATGCCGCTTTCCTTCAATATCAGGCCTCTCAACAACCATCCTCTGCTTCTGTTGCCCACACTGGTAATTCTATGGCTTGCCTCACTCAGTCATCTCCTCTCGGCCCCTGGCCAGAGTCATTGGGATGCTGTTATATGCATTCTTTGATATGTTAAAAGAGCATCAGGCCAAGGTCTACTATATGAAGATAAGGGACATACTCAGGTTATTGGTTATTCTGATGCAGATTGGGCGGGTTCTCCGTCAGATAGACGCTCCACTACAGGTTATTGTGTTCTGATTGGAGGTAATCTCATATCCTGGAATAGTAAGAAGCAAGTTGTTGTTGTCAGGTCTAGTGCAGAGGCAGAATATAGAGCTATGGCCTTAGCAACATACAAGTTGGTATGGTTGAAATAGTTACTGCAAGAATTAAAGTTTGGAGGAGGAGCACAAATGAAACTAATATGTGACAACCAGGCAGCATTACATATCACCTCCAATCATGTGTTTCACGAGAGGACCAAACATATAGAAGTGGATTGTCACTTTATCAGAGAGAATTTTGTCAGGATGTATTGCTACTAGTTTTGTCAACTCAGACGGTCAATTAGCAGATGTCCTTATTAAGTCTCTTCGCGGTCCTCGTATTGATTTTATCTGTAACAAACTTAGTACATATAACATGTATGCTCCAGCTTGAGGGGGAGTGTTGGAATTAGTTGTTGGAATTAGTCGGGAAGCTAATTAATATTTATTGTTAGAATTAGTTGGGAAGCTAATTTATTGTACTCTTATAGCTATATAAAACTATGACTTGTAAAGTTTTAAAGTTTTTCATTAAGTAAATACAAAACATATTCTTCTCTACAATAACTTACAATAACAATTGGCTTTTCATCTTTGTTGAATATGTGTTTTTATTTATTTATTTTTTCCAGTATAAACTCTGTTTTAAGAACACATGTCTTTTTATATCTGAATAGAATGTTTTGGCAGTCTTTTCTGTTAGACCTAGTGCTGCCAGAATAAGCAAAATATTTCATTTCCCTCCTAAGAGTTGTGAATATAGGTTCAACAAATGTATATATATGGACCAGCATTCGTACTTGATATGTAGTGTCTGCGTCTGACTATTTTATCAGTATTAAAAGTTATAAAAGTTGAAAATGGAAGCACTCTCTTTGCTTACCTGGAGATGTCACATCAAGTAATCTTTCAAATTCTTTGGTTACTGAATTATGATGGCAAGACAACTTCTTTCTTTAGTATTACAGTCTCTCCATCTTGTTTTGATGTTTTGATTATTTAAGTAAATTGCTGGTCTGCAGGCAGAGAAAGTGTTCAATCAAGATCTGTTTTTCAAGAAAGCTATCAAATATGTTGGAGAACCAATGACCCATATGGAATCCATTACTTCCTCTGCGGTACGTGCAGCCATCAAGGTGAAGGCCTCCGTAATTATCTGCTTTACTTCAAGTGGAAGAGCTGCAAGGTTTGTTATGATTTCTTGGTTATCTGTTGAGAACTGGCCCTTCAATGAACCACCTGCCTGCAAATTAACATGGAGCAGAACACAAATATCCAAATACCAATCCACCAACAAGGAACTAGGGAATTAATCTGAATGATAATACGATAGATTGCAATTAATACTGGGTCTATTACAATCTATGGAAATGCAATTACTCAAGAAAAATTAAGATAGGATCAATGGTGATCGACACCGATTGATTAAACAGAGAACAATTCCGGCCCTTCAAGAGTTGGCCCCTCTCCCCACCATTCTTGGTAAATTTCTCTTTTTTTCCAAATGATCCGCTGCCCCTCTCTTCTCTTTCCCCTCTTCCATATTCCCCTTGTGCCTAACCGATTCTGTTGGATTCATTCCCAGCTCAGCATCCGCCACATCAGCAGTAGAAGCTTCTGTTTCATTTAATTTGGGCCCTGCCCTCTTGGCCTCTTTGTTACTCGGCCCATCACTGGAAGCTATTTTCTTTTTTCTGCCATACACATTCTTGATCTCTGGAGTCTGGCCTTGACCTTGTATCATTATCCTTGCATAAGTTCGGATTACAATTTCCTTTGTGCTGCATATTTCATATTTACATGTGCACGATATTTTAAAATTTTCTTTATCAATGCAGGTTGATTGCAAAATATAGGCCAACAATGCCTGTGCTATCTGTTGTCATCCCTCGACTGAAGACAAATCAACTGCGCTGGACCTTTACTGGTGCTTTTGAGGTATCTATCGACTTTGATCATGCATGGTTTCTACTGCAGCTATTCTTTGACATAAGATTGTGGTTACTTTTGACAGCTTGATGTCTCTGTGAAGCATGTAAAGAGTTGTACGAAAATATTCATTACCAATAACTAATAAAGAAAGAAAGCCACCTCTTCAACTTTTCTCATATTAGTTGTCAAATATTTTCCTCTTTCGAATAATTTGCCTTAGTTTGTGCCCAATGTATTTCATTGTCTGAGTGAGAAGCTGAAACTCATAACGGCCATTTCCTCCTGATTTTTATGACAGGCAAGGCAGTCACTCATTATCAGAGGCCTTTTTCCCATGCTTGCAGATCCTCGACATCCGGTAAGATTTGTTTTAACTGCTATTCTGTTCATGTTAGGATTCATTTTGCTTTTCAGGAGGGAAAGAAAGTTTTGTGAAAATATTACTAAGCAAATGTTTTTGACGTGAGGTCTGTTACAAGTTACTAGGAACCTAAAAAAAATATTCACGGGGATAAAGTCTCGTTGATTTTCAATAATGGCTGTGTACTTAAAAGTATAAACAATAGTCAATAGTCAATACTGCATATGTTGAGATTTGCCTGACCATTTTACTCGCTCATTCTAAGCTTATGTTCCTTATTCATCTGGTTTTGCAGGCCGAGTCTACAAATGCAACAAACGAATCAGTTTTGAAGGTTGCTCTTGATCATGGCAAGGCCATTGGTGTTATCAAGTCTCATGATCGTGTAGTCGTTTGCCAGAAAGTTGGTGACTCCGCGGTTGTGAAAATTATCGAGCTTGAAGATTAAGAGTACAAGTGGCACATTCCAGGAAGTTTGGTGACTCCAACTGTTAAACCATATTGCATCGTTCGTTCCAGAGTATAAACGCAGGTATGTTAATAACCATGTTTAGTATGTAATGTTTCCATGATATCCTTGATTTGAAGGAAAGAACAGGTAGTTGTTGAAGTTGGTTCGTTGTAACACCACCATAAAAATAATTTGAGGCTATGAAACTCACTTGTTGAAGATGATGTATTAGGAGATTGATAAGTAAGATTGGTTTGTAGACAAGATTTTAGAATTTGGTGTCTCTAGTTGAACAACTAGATATTATTTTGTATTTGTTGTAATAATTTTATATATTTTTATGTGTATTTTGCTCTTCAATCAGGGTCAGGAAATTATATTCAATGGGAAGGGGTATGGTTACACAAAATGTGGGGTGAATTTAGAGGAATAATCATCACCCAAAAAAATCCTGTTGTGCCAAATGCAACACATTTAGGCAGATGCAAAATTGAGGATGGAAGCAAATTAAGCAGAGTTTAGAATATGGGACATCTACCTAAAGAGATAATCTTTTGAATATGTCCCATCTCCACTGCATCTTGAGTTAAAAAAAAAATAAAAAAACACAGGATTAATTTGCACACAAGCATCGGTCTCTGTCTTGCTCGAATCAAATGTTCAACAGTTCAAAGTGCCTCGGAGAAACGTAAATCCGCAGGGCCAGGTCCCAAAATTCCTTTCTGTTCGCTTATCTTGCCTAGTCCGTGAGGTGGTTGAGGTTGCAGTTGTGGTTGTGGTGGTGGTGGTGGTTCTGCAAGAGCATTTTGATCATCGTCTCTCCAGCCGGGTTCCTGCCACTCTCTCTGGACCATCAAAAGCAACACAAGTAGAAAGCATAGGAAAATGATAATCAGTGACATCAATTTTTTTTTTAAAAAAAAAACAATTATATTTGTCAGCAGCTAAAACAAATGATGCAACCACAGTAGGATACTATGGGTTCCATCCATCATTTAAACCTCGAGAAATTCAGCAAATATGATTTCACCACAGCAAGGATACTATGGGTTCCATCCATCATTTAAATCTCGAGAAATTCAGCAAATATGATTTCAATAGAGTTGTGACACTCGATATGAGAAACATCTAATCATGACCTTTGCCCCCAAAAAAAAAAAAAAAGAACCTAAGATACTTGCCTCATCTTCCTGCAATAATGGGGTCGCAAGGGGCGGAGCAACATCGGGGTCGGGTTTTTGAAATATAAACGTGGTATAGAGACCTGTAAAAGGATAAGAGCAAAAAGAATGAGTATGTATGAATAGAATGTCAAAGCCACCAAAGTTGAAGGTGGCAATGTGGCAGAAAGACAACAACTGCACCTAACACATCATATGATCTCGGAAGAAGTCTCCCTCTTGGATCAATCAGATTAGGACCGGCACTCGTCAGCATGCCTGTGAATAGAGCTCTTCGTGCAACAATTAAGTTGCAAAAAAGAAAAGACAAGACATAAATCTTCCACGTAAAAATAGGTTGAAATGCTATTTGGAAAGATGGAAACTAAAAATGGTAAAACTTGACTTCTGTGCTTGGAAATTATAGAATATAAAACCACTATTCACATACCTGTTATCATCATAAAACTCATTTAAGTTCTGAATCTCCACATATTCAAGACCAGCCTCTCTGGCCAACCTGAGTTACATAATACAAACATAACTATTTACATATATAAACAATATGAATACCCTATGGTCTACTGTTAAGAAAAAAAATAGTAATACAAGTAAAGAAAAATGCTTCCAATGACGTTTGTTACTTGTGCTAGCTTAAGTAGCCACTCTCCAAGTTTCAAAATACCATTTCTACACCAACCAAACTCTCAGTCATCATTGACTTTGGACTTTGAAGGCAGAACAATTTGTGAAACTTCATGGAAGAGTAGACAGTTTAAATACAGAACATAAATATTTCTATTGCAATCACAATCTAACATGCATACTGGAATGTACGGACATCCAGAAACCAAAGAAAAAACACCATACATGGACCCTATTGAAGAGGTTGAAGAGCCTGTATGACCTGCCATGGATCTGTGGGGGTGACTTTAATGAGATTTTGGATAATGAGGAGAAAAAAGGAGGAAGGGATAGAGACTCAAGGAGTATGGAGGATTTTAGTCAAACACTTGGTGAGTGCGAATTGGAGGATTTGGCAGGTGTAGGCTATCCATACACATGGTCCAATAGGCGTTTTGGGGAAGCTCTTATAGAAGAAAAGCTAGACAGATTCCTAGCCAACAAGCATTGGAAGGATCTGAATTACTCGCTGACTGCTAGACACCTAAACAATTGGACGTCTGATCACTGCCCGATTCTCTTAGAAGTAGCCGAGAAGTCTTGGCAGAGTATGATTAGAAAACAGGCCGGTAGAAGGAAACGGTTCTTTTTGTTAGGGAATGTTGGGAAAGGGAGGATGGAAAAAACTTACAAAGTATAGAGGTGATTGATAGTTTTCTCATGTAAATTGAGATGGTCCAAACAAAGCTAAGGACATGGAGTTGTCGGGAATTTAGCAAGAAGCATAGATATATGAGGGATCTTAGTGAGCGGTTGGAGAATTTAAGGAAAGAGGGTGATCAATATAAGGATGGAAAATTGATTCTGGAAATGGAAGAGCAAATTAATCAATATCTTCAAGAGCAGGAAACTTTTTGGAGGCAAAGGGCAAGGGTTGATTGGCTAATGGAAGGTGACAGAAATACCAAATTCTTCCATGCAAAAGCCTCAGAGAGGAGACGAAAGAATGAGATTAAGGGGATTTTTGATGCGGAAGGGAGGTGGGTGATAGAGGAAGAAGAAATTGAGGCAGTGGCCAGTGAATATTTTGCAAAGATGTTCAAATCTTCCAGACCATCAAGAACTCAAATGGACAAGGCAATTCAAGGAATCCAGAAAAAAATTTCAGCTAGTCAGTTAGAGGCTCTAGATGCTCCTTTCTCTGCGAGGGAAGTGGAAGATGCCCTCAATGGCATGTACCCAACCAAAGCCCCAGGCCCCGATGGTCTCCCAGCAGCCTTCTACCAAAACCACTGGCAATCAGTTGGCCCTCAGGTAACCAGACTTTGCCTTGGAGTTCTTAATGATAATATGAACCTGACAGCCTTAAATCACACTCTTATAGTGCTTATTCCAAAGATAAAGAACCCTATGTACATTTCACAGTATAGACCCATTAGTCTATCTAATGTGGTTTATAGGATTATTGCCAAAGTCGTTGCTAACAGATTGAAACCAGTTCTCAATGGTATAGTGTCTGAAAACCAGAGTGCTTTTGTCCCTCATAGGCTGATCTCAGACAATGTAATTGTGGGTTTCGAGGGGCTCCATTGTTTAAAGAGTAGGAAAGCAGGAAAAAAAGGGGGGTAGCTCTTAAGCTGGATATTAGCAAGGCATATGACAGAATGGAATGGAGTTTTATAGATCAAGTATTAGAGAGACTGGGTTTCTCGGAGCATTGGAGGAGCCTTGTTCAGAATTGTATTAGTACTACCAGCTACTCGGTTCTTATTAATAGGGAGGTTAAAGGTCAGATAATTCCTGAGAGAGGTTTAAGACAAGGATGCCCCTTATCCCCGTACCTTTTTATTTTGTGTGCTGAAACTCTATCCTCGTTACTTAATCTTGCAGAAAGAGAGAAAAAGATTACTGGTATAAAGATTGGGAAAATGGCTATTACTCACCTCTTTTTTGCAGATGATAGTCTCCTATTTGTGGAAGCTAAGATGAAAGAATGTGAATATCTTAAGGCACTGCTGGACTGCTACTCAGAGGCTTCTGGTCAAGCTATCAACTATGATAAATCCGCTCTAACTTTCAGCCCAAACACTGTCGAAACCAGAAGGGAAGAGATCAAAAGGATTTTTAATCTTAGGTCAACAGTATGTCATGATAGTTACTTGGGATTACCTGCAATGGTGGGAAGAAACAAGAAATAGCTTTTCAGAGACCTGCAAAGAAAAATCGGTAACAAGCTGAAACAGTGGCAGTCGAGGCTTTTCTCTTGTGGTGGAAAGGAGGTTTTACTCAAAGCTGTGGCTCAAGCTATCCCAACCTATTCCATGAGTGTATTCAGGTTACCTAAGGGGCTTTGTGAAGACACTCAAAAGATTATGAATGCGTTCTGGTGGGGTTCAATTGATTCAAAGAAGAAAATCCATTGGATGAGTTGGAAGAGATTGTGCAAGTCAAAACGGGATGGAGGAATTGGCTTTAGAGACCTCAGCATATTTAATCAAGCAATGTTGGCCAAACAGGGATGGAGAGTCCTTAAGGATCCCAACTCCTTAGTTGCTAGGGTGTTGAAGGCTAGGTATTTTAAGAAGAGTGATTTTATGGCTGCTACTTTGGGGACAAATCCTTCTTTTGTGTGGAGAAGTCTTCTATGGGGCAGAAAAATTCTGAAAATGGGAGTTAGATGGAGAATAGGAAATGGCCAATCAGCTTCTGTTTACAACAGCAACTGGATACCGAGACCTTCTTCTTTTCGGCCAATCTCAGTGCCCTCTCTTCCACAAGATACAACAGTTGCTGCTTTACTGACCACAGACAACAGGTGGAATTCTGGACTCTTGAAGAAACACTTCATGACCATGGATGTGGAAGAGATCAGCAGCATCCCTTTGCCGAGACAGAAAGTTGAAGATCAACTTTGTTGGCATTATGAAAAAAGAGGAGGATTCACAGTGAAAAGTGCTTACCACCTGGGTATGCAGATGGTGGAATCGCTGGAGGCAACGAGTTCGAGTGAGAGGGCTGATTTCTGGAACAATATTTGGGGTCTTGATGTGCCAAGAAAGATAAAATTGTTTACTTGGAGAGCATGCCTTGATCTTTTACCTTCATCCTCAAAGCTTAAGATGAGAAAACTCAATGTTCACAGCCTATGTCAAAGATGTTTTAGGGAAGAAGAAACAGCTTGGCACGCCATATTTGGATGCAAAACATCTAAGGTATGTTGGAGCAAAACTAGCAGCTATGAGATCATTAGAAGTTTTCAGGGAGAGGATATTGCTGATTTTTTGAGGATGTGTGGGAAAGCTCTGTTAAAGAATGAGATGAACCTTCTTGTGACTATTATGTGGGGATGTTGGGGAGCTCGGAATAAATTCTATTTTCAGAACCTAAAGGTTGAGCCAGACAGGATTATTAGCAGTGCTGAAGCTTTTCTATGCTCTTTTGATAGGGCTCGCAAGCCAGTGGTTTTTTTGGAAAGCAATAAAACTGAGACGGCTGATCAGTTTGAGAGTCGTCCTAACGCCCACTTGTTCAGATCCCACGTTGATGGTTCTTTGAAAATATATGGAGACAGAGGAGGTATTGGGGTGATTATTAAGGATGGTGACGGGAGGGTGAAGGTGGTGGCTGTGAAACAAACTTCGAGTATTTCCGATATTGAACAGGTGGAAGCTGAAGCCATTTTACTAGGGATTAATACTGCAGTGGAGGCTAAGGCTTTACCTGTTATCATTGAGTTAGATGCATTAAATGTGGTTAATTTGGTACTTGGCAAATCGCAAAGTGCAAAAGAAATTGCTTGGGTGATTAGAGATATCCAAGAAGTGATTGCTTGTTCGAACCAGATTTTGGTTCAGTTTAGACCTAGAGTCTGTACCGCAATTGCACATAACTTAGCTAGATTTGCTTCTTCGAGCAATTTTTGTGGTATTTGGAAGGAAAATTTTCCTTCTTTTGTATCATCTATTTTCTAGTTATGAATGAATTTCATTTTCAAAAAAAAAAACACGCATATGGATGGGAAAGATGACACGAAATCAGATGGCAACAGATATAATCAGTCCGGGGAGATAATTTTTTAAAATAACCTGATCAAGCTTGGGAAATGAACCAAGCAATGGGTTTCTGCAGCGATATCATTAGCAAATTTGAGTTGGTACTTCTTTCCAAATAGTGGAAACCTGGATACAAAAAGGCACAAATCACACAACCAAGTTTCACCAAAACAGTCCAAGTAAACAATTTATACCCAAACGAAATGTCTGAAATTCATACATACTTCTCTTCTTCGACTTCAAAGGTTATCATGTAGCTTTCTGATCGAATGCAATTCGGAACTAAGTTGGGCTTCATGCTGCCACTTCTGTTGTGGTATGCTTCAACATTCTTCTGGTACTTTGCCCTGCATGGCTACGTGTAAAGATCATCAAGTATGGAAGCAACATCTCATACAATATCTTTCACAATTACAGCGATGAATAATGGAAAAATTGAGCTCATCGATATCAAAGTCTAAGCACATACAGGTGATATAATGAAAAAATAACCCGGAAACAAGAAGTCAATCAAGAGAAAGAAAGGGATTTAAAAATCTTGAACAATAATTTTTCATACCATATGGTAGATGAGTCAGGAGTAATACCGAGAAAATACCCCCCTGGTTTAAGCAAAGATGACACATTGTGTAGAAGTCTCCTCGCTCTTTCCTCAGTTTCAAAACACATCTGCAAGCAAATAATAATGATTTATAGATTCACCATTCTCTTCTCTACTTTCCTAATGGAAACTCATATATGAGATATTCTAAGACACTATTGGAAAAAATGATTTGGAACCTGCAAATGCTGGAAGCAGCACACCAAATCAGCCTGATTAGCCTTTTCTTGCAACTGAGTTTCTAAATTTTCCTGTCAAAGCGATTCAGTGTCAAAACGGAGAAAAAGAAGAAACATTATGTGAATTCAATTTAAAGCAACCAGAGTCTCAACTTAAACAAAAGTGACCAAATTCTCCAAGCAAAACAAAATGTATAATCATATATAACAATAATTATGAGAAATATTACAAACTTATCCCATTCAATATAATGAAATTCTTAATGTTCGAGTTTTAACATTTTTCATTGTTATAAAAGAAGCTTACAGCACATGGATCAGCTTCAAAGAACTCAGAGTTGAAATTTTTCCTTTGATTCTCCCAAGCCTCTCTTGCTTCACCAATTCCTGAAGTTGATATATCTACAACAAACATCCAAAACAAAGGAAGCCCATTTAAATATATAAGCATAATAAAGCCATTTAAAAAAGAAAATAGGAAAATTAAAAAATTAAAAAAAAATAAAAAAAAAAAAAAAAAAGTGAGTACCAATGCCAATATAATTAGCAATTAGAGCGCTTTCCCATTTGTCAATGTCAAGTCCTGCTCCACAGTACAAGTCACAAACTGTGACATATGGGTGGGCGAATATTTTGATTAGGGCTGTTTTTGCGAACTCGTAGAGTCGATGATGAGTCAACTCGCTTCTTGGAATTGTAAGTACGCTCATTTTTTTTTCCTGCGCTTCCCTCTGGACCAGAAGACGAAAGCTTGCTTGCATTTCAGCCACCGGTTCGCCCAAAACTAGTTTTTATAGACACGGTAATGAGTTGACAGTTGACGTGGCACAAAGAGGTTAAATAAAATTATAAACCCACCTAATTAATTTTATTAAATTCTTTCACTTTAATAATTTTAAGTCTCTCTCTTTAATTGTAACACTCGCTGTAAGTTGTAGATGTACGAAACGGCTTTTCCTTTGCGCAGAGGAAATTATTTGTGGTGGCACCGGTTTTGATATGGATCTTTAAATTTTTTTTTGCCATCTCCCATTGTTGTAGTAGCCGAGATCAATTTTTTGGTGACTGACGTTTGGATCAACCACTCGATCTCCCGAACTATGACTCGAAACCAATAAATCGAAGTATGTGCTTCACTCACAAAGATCAAAACTCTAAATTATTTAGAGAATTAAGATATCACAATGGTGTTTGGCTTTTGGAATATCAAACACTCTCACAACACTTGTGGATGTTTGAACTTTGAACTCTCTCTATTTTCTCTCAAATTCTTTCTCACAACACTTGTGTAAATGAATACAAAATATTAACCTTAGAAGTGAGAGAAATGGTAGAGATTATATTTTCTTACACAAGCCAACTAACCTTGTCATTAAGCATCTAATGCTTTCTTGGAATGGCCAACCCAAAAATGTGAATGTCATACCAAAGCATAAGAAATGATAAGTTAAAGATAAGGACTTTGTCATTAAGCATCCAATGCTTTCTTTCAATGGCAAACACATAAATGTGGAGGCCATACCAAAGCATAAAAAATGGATTAGCTAATGACAAAACTATTAGGTATATCCAAGCCACATAATAGACATAATATATTGGAGAGCATGACAAGCCATATGGCTTTGTCTCCAAGGTAAATAAAAATCATCATCTCAATAATGATTAAATTACCTTCAATTATGTTGTAGTAATTATCTCATAATTAAGACTTGATTATCTCATAATCAAAGAATTCTAGAAAATATTAAGTTAAACTAATTTAACATAGTTTTCATTTGTGATAATAAATATTATTTATCTCATTAATAATATATAAATATAATGTGAGCATATTATTAGACAATATAATTATATTAGGTTTGCTACAGTTAATCGAGCTAGCACGGGGACCAAATGGACATATGGTTCCGAGCTCCAATAATTCTGAAATATTAATTAAACTCTTTAATCAAATATTACGAATTATTAACTCCGCGTTATTCCACTAAAAACTCGAAGTTGAACTCCCGATACCGTATATGGATAAAATAAACCGAACAATTTCGATATCCATCGATATAGTCATTACATATGGATATAGCCCTTCACGAATATCTCATAAATAGAGTCAGGTCAAAAGTCCGTTAAACCCCTCTAAATATTTTGTCTCTTAAGCACCATTGATTCTATAATGAACAATTAATTCATAACAATTATGAATATAAAACTTTCTATTCGTAATAGAAAAGTTGAGCGCTCAAATTGTTCAAGTCCCGAATCAACTCTTAAAAAAAGATATTCTTCTGCTTCTCGTAAGAATGAGTAAATTTCATATCTATGTAAAACGTTCAAAGCTACACACCAAACCATATCCTCAAAATACGTAGTTATTGGCCCAGGAATGCAACACCAACCTCACCATAGTAAATCAACGGACATAGTCTGTCATGCAGAAGTTCGTAGTACACTCAAAATTAAGATTGAATCCATATATGACCATCTATTAGATACAATGAATTTCTTCGGTTAACAGATATTAAAAGAAATTTGTATTTATCTGAGTTCAGTCCTATATGATCTCATCATACAAGGTGCCTTCATTCCCATGTCACTACATGAACGATCCCGGATCAAGGTCGTCATACAAGTATAGAATGGACAGCAGCTATAGATAAACCACAAATAAAGTACCCTATTTGTTTGCTCTCTACGGACTATTTAGATTACTAACTTCATACATAAACCCTCTTGTGCATCAAACATACACTAAATCTGAAGGTACAATAGTAATCAAGGTAAACAAGACAATTGGACAATATGCGATATAAATCAAACGACTTTGATAAAATTAATACTGCATTTAGTATTTTTACAATGATCAATTCCGTTTTACAATACATGAAGCTTTAGGACATAAATCCCAATAATCTCCCAATTGGACTAGAGCAAATGAGACATGTCATGTAATCCTAAACCCTTTAGGTGACCTTCAAACACTTTAACCGATAAGGTCTTTGTAAAAGGATCAGTCAGGTTGTCTGCGGATGGAATCTGCGTGACATCGACATCTCCTATCTACACTATCTCCCTGATAAGGTGATATTTTCTCTCAATATGCTTACCCCTCTTGTTGCTTCTTGGTTCTTTGGAGTTCGCCACTGCATCACTATTATCACAATAAAGTGTGAGTGGTTTATCCATATCTGGAACAACTTCCAGATCTGCCAAGAACTTACGGAGTCAGACTGCTTCCTTAGCTGCTTCACAAGCTGCTACATATTCAGCCTCCATGGTGGAGTCAGCAATACAAGATTGCTTTATGCTCCTCTCAGAATCATATCCTGACTTGTATATACAAGCATATAATTTCTCGTTCTCCTAAGATACTTGAGAATATGTTTCATTGCTACCCAATGATATAATCATGGGTTGGATTGAAACCTACTGACTACTCCCACTGTAAAATAGATGTTCGGTCTCGTGCATAACATAGAATACATAAGACTTCCAACTGCTGAAGCATATGGTATATGTCTCATCTTCTTAACTGCTTGAGGTGTCTTAGGAGACTGTTCCTTAGACAAATGAATTCCATGCCTGAAAGGTAAATTACCTTTCTCTGAATTTGCATACCAAATCGCACAAGAATCTTGTCGATATAGGTTGTTTGAGACATTACTAACAGTCGTTTCTTGCGATCCCGAATGATCTGTATCCCAAGTACATAACTTGCCTCTCCCAAATCTTTCATTTGGAATTAGTTAGCTAGCCAGATTTTCATGTCCGATAATATCTTTACATCATTCCCAATGAGTAAAATATCATCAACGTATAACACAAGGAAAACCACATTCCCATCAATGATGCGCTTGTAGACACAAGGCTCATTGATGTTCTGCTCAAAGTTATAAGACTTGATCATAGTATCAAATCTTATGTTCTAAGATCTATATGCTTGCTTAAGTCCATAAATAGACCTTTGCAACTTTCAAACCTTTTGCTCTTGATCTTGGGTAATGAACCTGTAGGACACAGAACTTGACGACGCTGTTCTAGGCTCGCGGACAGGTTGGGAGTACGGAATAGTCTGTGGGGGAACTAAACCGGAGAAATAACATGGAGTCGCCACTCGGTGTGAACCGGGACAAAGATTTAAGGCCGCACTCACCCCTCGCAAGGGAAGACCTCAAACCTTTAGGTTCGGAATGGTCCCTTACTTATGCCATTTGTAATGATGTGATTTGTGCAATATCTTAACCGAGTCTACTCAACCTTAGTATTCAAAGGTAACCTACACCTAAGTTCGCATGCATAAGAATAATAATGAAACCTATATCTAAGTTCACATGCTTTAAAGTAAGTTGTCATAACGGCAAACACGCAATAACATACAATCATCACACACACATGCTCAATTATCTAATGCGGAAAATAAATAAGAATCTAAGCATAAATATAAATTAAATCCCTAATATGATATAAAACAACCTAATCACGCATAAAGAAAGAAAATACTACCGAGTAAATCATGCTTAAGATAAATAACATACTAGCAACCTAATCATGCTCGAATACAATGATGTTTGAATGAAATATATGTATCTCTCAAATGGTACGTGGCATTGTATCCCGAGTGCAAACCGCAATATCGTCCATTCGGATTCGGCTGCGGAATTTACGTCCGGGTTTCCATCCGATATACCACAAGAAATAACACATATCCGTTCACCCAACGGCCACAACACAAATCAAATAACGACTCTCATGCGAATTAAATTTAATAAACAATTAAAAGAAACGAAAAATAATAAATAAAAGGGTGCCCTCAGGTCTAACCTCTTTTGTCGTCTCTCGAAAGCGCGTTACACGGCCGTCGGAAGGGTTGATGCTCCGCAACTCCTCCGGTTCACTGGTTCAATATTTTTCTTCGCTGTTTCGCTATTTGGGCTGCTGTTTTTACTCCGTTTTGCGGTGTTTCTGGTCGCGGTATTGGCTCACTGTTTTGCGGTGATGTGGGACTGTTTCGGGCAGTTTTTAGATGCAGTTTTGGGTTAATTCGGGGACTGTTTTGGGCAGTTTTTTTGTGAAGCAGTGGGTTGTTGCGTGTTTGTTTTGTGTGAAGGTTGGCTGGTTAAAGGGCTGTGTGTGTTTGTTGAATGGGCTGAGTTTTGAGTGCTGCTTGTGTGCGTTTTGTGTGTGTGAGTGGGATGTGTTCATGGGCCTGTGTGCAAGCTGTGAGTGTGTGCAAGATGTAAACGTGGCTTGTTGTGTGTGTGCAAGGCGTGTTTGAGTAGATTTACCGTTGACTGTGAGTGGCGTGAGTGTCTTATTTAATTGTTATCGTGGGTTTGCCGAGAGAGATTGGGTTCTTTTGACGTGGCCGTTGAAAGGCTTAATGGCTTTAGGGTTAGCTGGTTAGTATGTTGAACGTGAGAAGGCTTCGTTGGAGCGTGATGAAGGTGCGGCTGATTGAGTGGGGTGAGGTATTGGGCTAGTGGCGTTTGAGAGAGGCAGTAACATGAGTGAGGTTGATGGGGCAGGCGTGAGTGTTAAAGGGGAGAGAGAGTCGAGTGTTTAGGGTTTATTTGATGTGTTTTTTGTGAGAATTAGCCTGGGTTGTTTCTTGTGAGAATATTGTGTATATGAGCTCTCTTATTTCTTGTGTGAATTATGTGTGAATGAGCTAGGGTTTGAAAAGTGGGATTGAGGGTTCTTTTTATAGGCAAATTGATGAGGGCTTTCCTTATTTGAGAAGGAGAATGATTTGTGTAATAAATGAGATATCTTTTAATTAGTATTTGATAAGGAAAAATCTTTTAATTAGGGAAGTGATTTGATTTATTCTCTTTTTAATTACGGATATGATTTATTTAAATTGGTAGGTGATTTAATTAAATTAGGAATGTGATTTATTTTAATTAGGAATGTTATTTATGGAATTTAATTTGAATATTTTAATTTGGGAAATGAAATTTAATTTGTGACATGTGTTTTAGTTTAGTTTAATTGAATTTATTTAGTTTAGGAATGTGATTTAATTTAATTTAATTTAAATTTAATTTAATTTGTGACATGCATTTTAAATGTTTTAATTATTTTGGATTGGGATTTGGTGTGTTTAAAAACAGAGGTCCAACAAGCGAACCCGAAGCGAAACAAGCGAGTTAAATCTGACAAAATGCTAATTCCAACTTTACCCTTCCAACGTCCGTTTCCCGCGACCTTCACAACTAAAGAGGTAGTGTCTCCATACGAGACTCATCATCGGGCTCATATGCAAAAATACAGTGCCTACAGAACCCCCTCTAACTGTACCATATAGATACTCTAATCAAGATTGTCATTCAAGAATACAGTCTTGACGTCCATTTACGAAATCTCATAGTCATAATATGCGGCAATGGAAAGAAGAATCCTGATGGATTTAAGCATGGCTATTGGCGAGAAAGTTTCTTCATAGTCAACTCCCTCTTTCTGGGTATAACCTTTTGCCACTAGCCTAACCTTGAAAGTCTGTACTTTCCCATCTATTCCTCTTTTTCTCTTGTAGATCCACTTGCAACCTATGGGTTTTACCCCCATCAGGTTGGTCTATAAGTTCCCAGACTGAGTTAGAGTACATAGACTTCATCTCGAGGTTCATGGCTTTGAGCCATTCCTCTTTATCAGTATCTTCCATTGCACTACGATAGGTCAATGGATCAATTATACCATCACAAGATACAACAACTTGCACCTCACCATTTCCTAGATAGCTTTCAGGTTTTCTCACAACCCTCCCACTACGTCTAGGTGGTATGGTATCCTGATAAACTTGCATATGACTTTCAGATGTAGAATGTGTTATGTCTTTGTCAATATTTCACAATGGTGTACTGGTCCTACCAACAAGTAACTCCTCAAGTAACACTTTACTTCGAGGTTTGAACTCTCTCATATAGTCCTCCACAAAAAAATGTAGCATTTGTCGACACAAATACTTTATTATCTTCTGGACTATAAAAGAATCTGTTGGGTTTCTATTAGGTCCCAAGGATCAATTCAAGCAATGAAACACATGTGAATACATCAAGAAATATGGCGGAAACATACTTACAACGATCGGTTGTGCGATGCGACGAACACAACAATTCTTTTCCTCCAAGGAGCTCACGGCAGTGGGCAGATTTTTTGCCTCCAAGAATTCGGTCATGTCCTCCATTGATGGATCTCCAAGCTCCAAGCTTCATTTGGTGATTCCATGCTCATGAAAAAGATTCCCTATCACCTTTGTATGTCCTCTTTTGAGTGCTAGCTCTTGGTGATTTTTGCCACAAAAATCACCATCTTCATCCTTGATCCAATCGGCCATGGAAGAAAGGAAAGGCTTCAAAGCCGAGAGAGGGAGAGAGGGAAATGGTTCCAAAACCGTGTAAAGGGAGAGAGAAGATGGAATGAAGAAAAAAATGTTTATGTATTTGGTTTTATTTTATTTCCAAAACAAAATACCAAAAACAATTACCATTTTCAAAAGTCAAAGGCATTAAAGCCACAATCACCTCCATCACTATTCACATCACTCATGACAAGTTTTCAAATCACTCAAAGTGACTAGACATCACATCAATTGATTGACTAGTGATTTGACGCTTGATGTGACTTGTGGGCCGCACTCAAATTCGCAATACGAGTGCGCCCGCAAACACTCCCGGGCTCGGGTTCGCTAATTCCAAATTAACAAATTTTCTGTTGCGACATAATTAAATAATTATGCATAGCAAAATTACTATTCACGTCGCTAGCGAATTAATTCTAAATTAACTCGTTTGCCCGAATTAAAATCTAATTTCAATTCCGCGTCGAAATCCAATTTCGTATAATATATCGAATATATTATTTTATCGATTAATTCCAAATTAATCGTTTTCTCTCTTTAATAAATATTTTATCCTAGATAAAATATCTCCGTAATTAATCCCAGATTAATTTTCTCTCTCATCAAATTAATCCCAGATTAATAAAGTGCGAGTCATACTTCATCGGTGAATCTTCGGGAAGCGACCCATGAGATCCCCGGATATGTTGGCAGTAAATACGGTCGTCGGACTATCCGAACACGTAAGTACCTAGTATTACGTTTTTACCGATTTACAAGACAAGGTTGCCTTCTAGCAAAGTGCAATGCCTACCCAATTCTCCAGAAATATCCTTACATGAATATACGATCTATATCAGGCGTAGTATACGTAGTATTGCGTATTTCGATCCAGCATCGGATGTCACGTGCAAGGCCTGAGGCTGGAAATGTGTCTGCCCCGTACGAAGCACATATCGGATCTCTAGTAACTAGTCTCTATAATCGGATAAACATGACCTAGTCATTTTATCTCGATGACTGCAGTACATAAGAGAACCAGTTCCGTATCCTACGTGATCATCATCTCCACTATGACTGGAGTGATACTTCCATCTCGACATCACACCCAATACATTACGATTCTCAATATACCTAGAAGAGGCGTACACAGAACATGTTAAAGCCCTGGACGACCAAAACCAAAGTATATTGATTGTCGCAAGTATTAGCGGTGCAAGTCTCAGGTTAAGACCAAATACACCTACCCTGATTCGGACTTCCATAGACACATAGTCATACTACCAATGGAATTCCTAGGGGTCTATCCAGAGCGAAGCTTTTTCCGTACCATCGGTAAACACAACCTCCTATTACACTTGCATGAGTATCATATACCTAAATATATGAGAATTTTGCTGTTTTGCCCTCACAACGCGCACAAGTGTAATACTAGTCTATTCCGCATTATCGATGTCCAATCTCGATAATACTACGACTAGGGATATTTAATGATTAAACCTTTATGGATTGATAATGTCTCATATCATCTCAATCCGGAACTAATCATATGGACCTTCTATCATTTATACATCTTGGTAATCTAATTACAATTGATAGAAGAGCAATTTCCTTTGTCACATAGTTAATTTGTACAACAACACCATGATCTGTACAAATAGTGATGCTATGGGTCATAACTGTCCAACAATCTCACACTTGTCCTATAGCCAATCACTCAAGTGTCCGACACCCGAACCGTACATAGTTCGATCAAACTTCTGCTGAGAAAATGCTTTCGTCAGCGGATTTGCATAATTTTCATCTGATGCGATTTATTCGATCATCACATCGCCACGATGTATAATCCGAATGAATCAGATGAATAATTGAAGTATATATTTGGATCGTTGATGAGACCATTAATTCTTTAGCCTGCGCTGTAGCCTAGCTCAGCTGCTAACAGAACTATATCTAATCTAATTAGATTATTATCGACCCAAATGACTTCTATTGCTGCCTCAGCTGCAGCAATAATCCACTTTGTTGTTTATTCGGTAACAATATCTAGCTTGGAAGATTTCCAGCTCACTATTCCGTTATTCAAACTGTATAGTACCGTTTTGCGATTTATAGTCGTTTTTATCGGTTAGGAAACTTGCAGTAGTGAACCTAGTCACTTCAAGTTCTCATTCTCCTTCCTCTAAGATACTAAAGGATGTTCTTAACATCAATCCAATGACTATCACTTGGATTGGCCTGATTGTGACTCCATATGCTCAAAGCGTATGAGACACCAGGTCATGTACATTTATTTCAATGTACGAGTTCTCGAAGAGTATTAACAACTCTAAATCTATCCCAGTAGATCTTTATTCCGAGAATAAAGGTTGTTTCTCCCAAGAATTCTACGAAGAATTTTCATGAAAGCCAAGCTTTCACCGAATGTATTTATGGGAATATCATTTCCAAGAAATGACATGTCATCATTACTTTAGGACATTCACTGTCAGTGCGCTCCCACTAACCTCCTTATATACACAAGAATCACTTCGTTTTGAATTAAATCATATACCATTATGATTACATCAAAACGATAATTCCAAGAACCCAATGCTTGCTTCAATCCATTCATGGATCGAGTAACCCGCAAACCTTGTTTGCTTGTTTTGGTACGACAAAACCGTCGGGATGTTGTAAACATCCTCCAAAAAGTTTCCGTTAAGGAAAGCGATTTTGGCATTCAGCTGCCATATTTCATAAATGAAACAAGCAGCATCAGCAAGCATTATCCAAATGGATTTAACCATGGCAACAGGTAAAAGGTTTCGTCGTAATCGACACAATGTTGATAACGATACCTTTTCGCTACAAGCCCAGCTTTGCACGTTAGTATGTTGCCATCCATGTATGTCTTCCTTGAAGACTTATATAGTACCAATAGGCACAATGCCTTGCGGTACATCAATTAGTATCCAAACTTAGTTGGTATACATAGGATCCATTTCGGACATCATGGCACTTTGCCATAATAGGGAGTCGATACCTTGTATCACTTCCTTATACGTAGTCAGTTTGTGTTCCTCAATAAGATTGACATCTTTATGAGGTGAGATCAGAAACCCATACCCCAGGTTATTTTCTGACTCTCTCCGACTTACGCGGTTTTTGTGTATTCGAAGATTATGGTATAGTTTCATCCTTGATGAACTATTTGTGTTCCATTAAGGAATCGGTGCCTGGAACAATATTACTCCGATTTTCATCGAGTTTTACTTTCCTCCCACTTACCACTGCATGTAGGTATTCCTCTTAGGAAAACCGCATGGTGAGCACCAATTACATTGTTCTTTTGTGAGATGTATAAGTACTATACTTTGGTTTCCCTAGGATAACCCACAATTATGCACTTATCCGATTTGGGTTCTAGTTTGGCATCATCCAAACATATGCCTAACATTCCCAAATCTTCATGAATGAGAAACCCGGTTTCTTTCCTGTTCATATCTAATATGAAGTCTGTCAAACAGATTATTATGGAACCTTATTTAAAATAAGTTTTGCACTGATTAATGCGTATCATTTGAAGGAAATGGTAGCTCAGAGCGACTCATGATTAACCTTATCATATCTAACAAAATTCGGTTTCTCCGTTCAGACACACCGTCAGGTTGACATGTTCCGGGAGGAGTCCTCATTGAAAGAATATTATACTCTTTCAAGTATTTGAGAAACTTATTGCTTATAATTGCATAACAAAAATATATAAGTATTACTCTTTGCATAATTTATGTAATTCTTCTATCTAGATTTTTGTGAAATAATATTATAGATGAAAATTTCTTATTTGATTATATATGATAGTGGAATTCATATAATTATCTAACTACATGCTTCGCATATGTAATCAATCAGCTACTTGACCCCAAAATAGGAACTTGTTAATTTCAACTACATGTTTATGCATATGTATTTTCATCATGATCTAACCGTGACAGTTTAATACTTAGCCGATCTGTTTGTCTACTTCGTGTCGAAACTCTTTGATTTCATCAAAAGTTTTCGATCCGTGTTTTAAAAGAAACACATAACCATAACGTGATGCCACATCCGTAAAGGTCACGAAATATTCATATCCACCTCAAGTCTAGCTAGATATGGGCCCACTTACGTCACTATGAACAAGGGCTAACAGATCGGTGGCACTTGTACTTTTACCAAGTAAAAAGTATTTTAGGCACTTTGCCTAATAAACTAGATTTGTAGACTTCATTTGAATAGAATCAAATTTGTCCTTGTACCCACTCTTCGAAAGTGTGGATATACGAGTCTTGTTTAATTGTGTCCCAAACAACAATGCCACTTATAAGTCTCAACTGATTAAATCAGTTTGAGCTATTTGTTTGTCATGTTATACGTTTGAGATTCATTTATATTCAAAATATAAATATTGTTATTCACATCTAATGTGTTTATCTCAATATCATCTTTATAATAAAAACACTTTAGTGTTCTAGAATATAAAGGTATACTCGCAACGGGTTAAACCCTGATATAGAGATAATGTTCCTAGTCAAACTAGTTACATTGTAACAGTTTCCTAATTTAAGTACACACCCGAAGGGTAGTTCCTAAACTTAGGTATCTACGGTTAAAACAGCGACTCTTGTCCCGTTTTCAATTCGCAGATAGATCTCAACTGAAGTCAGTATCCTGCTAACAACAGATTCTACACATCATTGCATATTTATGTACCACACTCAGTATCTAAAATCCAATTTTAATACTAGTAGTGAACATGTTTATGACAAACATATTTGAAGTCAGAGCCTTGCCTGTCTTCAATTCCTTCATGTCTGCCTTGTCCATACGACAGTCACGCTTTAGTGACCCCGTTTGCCACATTTTAGGCCGACATCTTGGGATATGTCATTTGTCTTCCCAAAAGATTATAATGACTTTGCCTTTGCCCTTTTTCACACCAATAAGCCTTTGGCCAAGCCTTGGCCTTCTAGAATGTCGAACTAAGATGCGCCTTGCGCTTCTTGCCCTACTGCAAACTCTGGCTTTATCTCCTTGAGAATAGCCATTAACTCTCCAAGAGTTTACTTTTACAATTCAGTACTTCTAAGATCTAAGGATAGATCTATGAAGATCCTTCAATTTCATTATCATACTATAATGATCTAATCCTTAGTTCTGATTAAGAAATTAAGGAGTATATTTGGCAAGCATAATGGATTAAGCACTAAAGTTATCATCACATGAATATTCCAAATATCATGTTCTACTATTTTCTCAACTCCGGGCTTAGGCCTAAGATGTTATTTTATCAAATAAAGTAACTTCTTAGTTTTCAGGACTATCCTGATTCATTATTCCCAATTTGAAAATTAAAGTCGTTTAAATACATTTTCGCCCAGGATTATGTTTTAAACACTAATCTTTCAATTATCTTGATTCTAATAGTCCAACTATTTAATCAACGATTTTAGGTACTATTCATCATAATGATTACTATAGTCCAACTATATAATCAACTATAATTTAAATTAGTTAACTTCAATTATATTGATTACTATAATCCAATTATAAAATCAACTATTAATTGAAATTAGTTAATTCAAATATATTGATTACTATAATCCAATTATATAATCAACTATAATGAATTAGTTTGAATACAGTCCAACTGTTTTAAAACAACATTAAATATTAGTCCAACTAATATATTAATTTATTTGACGAAATATTTGAAATGTGCGCGTATGGCAAGCAACTAAACGAATATTGCAAATTTAATACTTGCCTCCCACTATTTTTCGGCGAGCCTCTAACCCTCTGTGGAGTACTCGGGAAACCTTGTTTCCTAGTGGGCTAGGATCTCGTGAAATAACACACAATCTTGACTTTGGCCAACAAATTGTATGATAATTAACTAGGTAGATCTCTAAGATCAATTGGATCCTATCCAATTCCTAGATCCAGTAGGTGGACATCCAAGTCCGAAACATATATCCTATATATGCCAATATATCTAATATATTGCCTAACCTTTTTCCTCTGAATCAACTAAGCCTTGGCTTTGGCACAACAAACTTAGTGATCCTAGTTAAGCGGAACCCATTGACCTTGGAAAGCTTCGTAATCAATGTCGATGGACAAGAAGTGATCTTGACTTTGGCCAACAAATCACAACTTGGACAAGACACCGATATGGAACAAAGCCTTCATGATTCAAACACATCTTCGACGGACAAAGGTATTGACTTTGGCCAACAAACCAGTGCCAGTCTTGGATCTTGAGTAAGAATCACTCAATGGAAGGAAAAACGTTTAATATGATGTTGAGGGTTTTTCGCGTGCAATTGGCAACCAATTAATTATCTTTGTTAAGGTCTCATCATCATACACCCTTAAACATGCATTTTAAACACATAATAAGGCGCGTAAGTAAATAAAATAATAATGATATGCGGATGGAGACTTAACACATTGTTCCTAGAACAAATCTCTCACTTTCCTCTCTCCTGCTAGCACAAGTATTACTTCTACCCGATTACATAACACTTCTAAAGAAACCTCATTTACATTGAGGGGAATAAGTGAGAATAGAAATACACAGAGTAAGGAGGTAATAGGCTGGACACACGAGTCCAATTAATAAATTCTAAATTTATTACAACAATTTCCAAAATTACCCTCACCCATCTAATATACATCTGATATACATTATTCATACATCGCATCCATGTATTCACACAAGCATGTTATCAATCAATCTAATCCAATTAATTAATCTAAATATTAATGACCATCAAATGTTCAAACAACGATTTGATTTTACGCGAGTCCGACTCGTTTTGCGAATAAGTACTCAAAGTACGAATTCTTGAATTAAATTAAACTACAACATTAAATCCAATTTAATTTGTATTTAATACTAATTCTATATTTAATTCCAAATTAAATATTACACTTTATTACAACTAAGCCAATTTAAGCCCAATTACAACTTTTCATGCCCAATTTCCAAAATATGCCCAATTAATTAAATTACCAAATTCCAAATTTCATAACTTAATTAACCTAAAGTGTATGTCATAATTAATTACCCAAATTAACATTTCCAAAACACAAATTTGTACAATTAATTATGCTCATTAACATCAAAATATGTCCAACACATTTTAATCAAAAAATCACATCATTATACATGCTATAACTCACGGCATTTAGGGTTTTTGTGTCCAATTGTAAATCCAATCCAATTGAATTTTAAATCAACATTACCCAATTGTTTCAAGTCATCCAATGATCAAAGAAACAAAAAATACCATGACATTAGGGCACTAGTAGTTTCGGCCAAGCCTAACTATTGGGCAAAAATTGATCCAATCAACTTTTCATGAAATTGATCCAATACAACTTCAATACAACATCATTCAAGCATACTCAATCAATTAATTTTATCAAATCATGCTCAAATTCAATTTACCCAATTTTTAACTATAATCAAGTTTCATGCTCAAAATGGCTCAAGATACCATTGTTGGGTTTCTATTAGGTCCCAAGGATCAATTCAAGCAATGAAACACATGTGAATACATCAAGAAATATGGCGAAAACATACTTACAATGATCGGTTGTGCGATGCGACGAACACAACAATTCTTTTCCTCCAAGGAGCTCACGGCAGTGGGCAGATTTTTGGACTCCAAGAATTCGGTCATGTCCTCCATTGATGGATCTCCAAGCTCCAAGCTTCATTTGGTGATTCCATTCTCATGAAAAAGATTCCCTATCACCTTTGTATGTCCTCTTTTGAGTGCTAGCTCTTGGTGATTTTTGCCACAAAAATCACCATCTTCATCCTTGATCCATCGGCCATGGAAGAAAGAAAAGGCTTCAAAGCCGAGAGAGGGAGAGAGGGAAATTGTTCCAAAACCGTGAAAGGAAGAGAGAAGATGGAATGAAGAAAAAAATGTTTATGTATTTGGTTTTATTTTATTTCCAAAACAAAATACCAAAAACAATTACCATTTTCAAAAGTCAAAGGCATTAAAGCCACAACCACCTCCATCACTATTCACATCACTCATGACAAGTTGTCAAATCACTCAAAGTGACTAGACATCACATCAATTGATTGACTAGTGATTTGACGTTTGATGTGACTTGTGGGCCGCACTTAAATTCGCAATGCGAGTGCGCCCGCAAACACTCCCGGGCTCGGGTTCGCTAATTCCAAATTAACAAATTTTCCGTTGCGACGTAATTAAATAATTATGCCTAGCAAAATTACTATTCACGTCGCTAGCGAATTAATTCTAAATTAACTAGTTTGCCCGAATTAAAATCTAATTTCAATTCCGCGTCGAAATCCAATTTCGTATAATATATCGAATATATTATTTTATCGATTAATTCCAAATTAATCGTTTTCTCCCTTTAATAAATATTTATCCCAGATAAAATATCTCCGTAATTAATCCCAGATTAATTTTCTCTGTCATCAAATTAATCCCAGATTAATAAAGTGCGAGTCATACTTCATCGGTGAATCTTCGGGAAGCGACCCATGAGATCCCCGGATATGTTGGCAGTAAATACGGTCGTCAGACTATCTGAACACGTAAGTACCTAGTATTACGTTTTTACCGATTTACAAGACAAGGTTGCCTTCTAGCAAAGTGCAATGCCTACCCAATTCTCCAGAAATATCCTTACATGAATATACGATCTATATCAGGCGTAGTATACGTAGTATGCGTATTTCGATCCAGCATCGGATGTCACGTGCAAGGCCTGGGGATGGAAATGTGTCTGCCCCGTACGAAGCACATATCGGATCTCTGGTAACTAGTGTCTATAATCGGATAAACATGACCTAGTCATTTTATCTCGATGACTGCAGTACATAAGAGAACCAGTTCCGTATCCTACGTGATCATCATCTCCACTATGACTGGAGTGATACTTCCATCTCGACATCACACCCAATACATTACGATTCTCAATATACCTAGAAGAGGCGTACACAGAACATGTTAAAGCCCTGGACGACCAAAACCAAAGTATATTGATTGTCGCAAGTATTAGCGGTGCAAGTCTCAGGTTAAGACCAAATACACCTACCCTGATTCGGACTTCCATAGACACATAGTCATACTACCAATGGAATTCCGAGGGGTCTATCCATTGCGAAGCGTTTTCCGTACCATCGGTAAACACAACCTCCTATTACACTTGCATGAGTATCATATACCTAAATATATGAGAATTATGCCGTTTTGCCCTCACAACGCGCACAAGTGTAATACTAGTCTATTCCGCATTATCGATGTCCAATCTCGATAATACTACGACTAGGGATATTTAATGATTAAACCTTTATGGATTGATAATGTCTCATATCATCTCAATCCGGAACTAATCATATGGACCTTCTATCATTTATACATCTTGGTAATCTAATTACAATTGATAGAAGAGCAATTTCCTTTGTCACATAGTTAATTTGTACAACAACACCATGATCTGTACAAATAGTGATGTTATGGGTCATTACTGTCCAACAGAATCCACCTTTAGTTTCCTTAGGATAGCCTACAAATAGGCACACTTGTCAATGTGGTTCCAACTTAGTAGTCTTGTTCTTTAGCACGTGTGCCAGACACCCCCATATGCGGAAATGTCGCAAACTAGCTTTACGACCATTCCACAACTCTAAGGGAGTCTTAGAAACAGACTTAGAAGGAACTACATTCAGGATATACATTGCAGTTTGCAATGCATACCCCCAGAATGAACTAGGTAGAGTGCTATAACTAAACATTGATCTCATCATGTCTAGTAGGGTCCGATTTCTCATTTCTGCAACACCATTTTGTTGTGGTGTTCCAGATGCTATGAGCTGTGAAATAATTCCATGCTCAATTAAGAATTCCTTGAAATCTCTATCAAAGTATTCTCCTCTATGATCAGATAGTAGAATTTTGATGCTTTTACCTAACTGGTTCTCAACCTCAGCACGATACTCTTTGAACTTTTCAAATGTATCTGACTGGTGCTGCATTAGGTAAACATACCCATGTCTGGAATAATCGTCAATGAAAGTGACAAAGTATTCATAACCACATTGGACTTTTACATTCATTGGTCCGTAAACGTCCGAATGTATTAGCTCAAGTGTTTCTTTGGCTATTATCCTTTTTCCAGTAAAAGATCTCTTAGTCATTTTGCCTTCTAGACAGGATTTGCAGACATGTAAAGTACCGAGTCTTAACTGATTTAAAACTCCGTTCTTAATTAGTCTATCTATCCGGTCAAAGTTAATGTGACCAAGTCTAAGGTGCCATAAATAGGTATAATCATGAGAAATCTTTGGCCGTTTAGTTTTAGATTTTTCAATCTTAAACATTTCAGTATTAAATAGTGATTCATGCATTAACGGCCTTAATACATATAGATTATTTTCGGAGTTTTCCGTGCATATATTTAATCCATCTCTACTAATAATAACTGACTTATTATTAAATGAAATAGAAAAACCACATTCCATAAATTTTGTTACAGAAATCAAATTCCTGCGAAAACCAGGAATATATAGCACACCATTCAAACATGAATAACTCTTATTAAAATTTAAATTTGAAACTCCCACTCCTTTTATTGAAACAACATCCCATCTCCCAACTCTCATGGTAAAGCTACCTTCAGCAAGGTCCCTCAATGAGTCAAGTAGCTGCAAAGAACATGGTTAATGGCACCAGAATCAACAATCCATATGGATTTATCATCCTCCACCAAAAGAGACTCAATGACAAGTAAATCGTATTTACCTGTATTCTTCTTCTCTTTAAGCTCGGTAAGGTATTTCAGACAATTCCTTTTCCAATGCCGTTGTTGTTCACAATGGAAATATTTTTCTTTGGCATTGGTTCATTTAGAGCTTTTGTTGTTTTTCTTTTTCATTGGTTTTGCCTTAGCCTTCCAATTGCCTTTCTTATTCTTCTTTGCATATTTAGAAGATTTGGAAACATTTGCCTCGGCATTGGACCTACGAAGACCCATCATGACGGACTCATAATTGGTGAGCTCATTTAGCAGTTCAGTCAACATAAAAGTCAACTTATTCATTGAACAATTGCTTTTAAACTGCAGGAAACTCTTCGGAAGGGTTTCCATGATCATTGTCACCTGACTTTGCACATTGATACATGCACCATGGGTTTCATCCATATTAAGATGAGACATCATCCTTAACACATGGTCTAGGACTAATGTGTCTTCCTTCATTCTAGCGGTCAAACAGAGACTATTGCCTCATGTTGTTGCCGGTCTGAAGGTTGCCCAAACATGTTCTATAATGACTACAAAATTATTGATGTTGTCACCATAGGCTCATGCTGTGCAGCAAAAACCTCAGACATGGATGCTCTCAAATAGCTATAGGCTTTCTCATCAGCTTTAATCCAATTATTATAGGCATTACGTGCATCTCTGCCTGCATTTGGTGCTGGCTCAGGAGGACATTCCTCCATTATGAAAATTTTAAGGTCTTCGCATATCAAAATAAGATTCATGTCACTTTTCCATTTAACATCATTATCCCCGATTAATTTTTCTTGTTGTTTGAGAATTGAGATTATTGCAGATGCCATGGCTGAAAAAAAATAAATGCGCATTCAATCATTCATTCGTCGCATATAAAATTTTTCAAACATTATGGCATAAAATTAAACATGTTGCATGATCAATGTATAATGAATTAGAAACCTAAAAGAATTACTATGCCACGATTATCTATCATCCCACAAATAAGTGCCGCCGTAGGGTAGGTCAAGTATTCACATGATAGATCGAGACATTCTCAATTGATTAATATATCTGAAATAACTCTTATTCTTATATCAATCAACTACCGTCATTTTGATCAAGGAAGCTTTGATTAACAACTTAATCAATCCTTTGTGAGTGTGACCCATTATTTCGGAACCCTTGGACTTAACTAGTGAAATGCCGCCGTAGGGTAGGTCAAATCACCAGATACATCTAGAGTCTCTATCATTTCGGAATCCAAACCTGATATTGACCCAAAAAGGACATCATCCGTAGGGGGACGAAAGCAAAGCCGTCTCGAGGCGCCTATTAATCTCACGTTTCTGGATAACAATGGAGATCGTGGGATATGTTGTGGTATACCCCTCTCTCACTCACTATTTTGAAGTGTAAGGTTTCTATCTCACTGGTCTATAATGAATTTAGATTATGCTCGGCTAAAACACAACATAGTTATTACTAGTGGATTATTAGTGATCTAACCAATTTTAACACTTAAAATTTTATTCACTAATTTTGATTAGTATCTACTAACCAATTAACTTAATTAAACTAATTTAATCAAGTTGTTATAGTGATTTAATCAATTTAACTCTTAAAATATTAGTCCACTTATAGGTTTTAAAATTTAGAATTCAACGAACGGACCAAATGTCATTAAACTATTTAATCGATAAAAGCACATTATTTATTCCAAAGGTACATGGTATTTATCCAGAGTGCAGATCATATTACCGTCCATTCAGAATCGGCTATGGAATATACGTCCGGGTTTCCATCCGATATACCAAGGAAAATAATGTACTCATAAGGTCCATTTGTTTCTAAAACTTGAATTCACAATTTTTAAACCTTTAAACCAATTAATCTTATTAATCCTTTTACATGCATCTTAAATTCTTATTTAACTTTTAAATTTACATAAAATCATATTTTATGACTTTAATATCATGCATGTCTACATGTTATGGCATATGAAAATATAAGAGTAGGCACCCTAGACTATATGACATGTTACTAAACTATTTAAAAAATATTCATATTTCTAGGCTGGGCCTGAAAATGTTTGTGTGGCGTTTGACGGGCGTTCGAACATTTTTAGGCAGTGGAGTTTAGTTCGTGTTGCGTTCGAACGCCTGTCTGAACACTAGAACTTCATTTACTCCGTTCCGAAGCTTCCGGACTCCATTTTTGTCCTCGTTTTTTTCTACGGAATGTTATTTTACATACATCCATAAATTGTGTTAATTGGGCTCTTATATTTCTATACTAATCTAATTAGTACAATAAATCCAAGGCATCCCTTGGTCTTCAAATCTTGCTCCATGGTATATTGTTGAGTTCTTCGCGGAATAGGTTCGTAATGAGTCCTTCGCGGCATCGGCTCCTCTAAGTTACAAATTGAGTTACAAAATGGACTTATTACAAAGGAAATTAAATTAAAACACCTGAAAGAATATGACCTTATGGTCTTACATTTCCAATACAAAAATAAGAGCCGGAAAAACTAACGATCAACGTAATACATTCATCACATGAATCAAAGTAAAAATTCATCACATTAACATTAAAAACCATTCATCTCATGAATCTAATTGTGTCTACTCATCAAAACATGCATTCTAATAATCCATATCGCATATAAATTATTAAAACTTGAAACTTTAAAGGAGAAGGGTTAAGAACACTTTTCAACCTTAATCTCTTGATGCCAATTGTAGGAAACGGCTTTACCTTTGCGCAGCGGAAATTGCTTGTGGTGGCACCGGCTCTGGTATGGATCTTTAAAATTTTCTTTGCCTTCTCCCTTTATTGTAGTAGCCGAGATCAATCATTTGGTGTCCAACGCTTGGATCAACCACTCGATCTTCCGAACTATGACTCGAAACCAAGAAGCCGAAGTGTGGGCTTCACTCACAAAGATCAAAACTCTAAACTATTAAGAGAATTAAGATGTCACAATTGTGTTTGGCTTTTGGAATATCAAACACTCTCCCAACACTTGTGAATGTTTGAACTCTCTCTATTTTCTCTCAAATTATTTCTCACAACACTTGTGTGAATGAATGCAAAATATTAACTTTAGAAGTGAGAGAAATGGTAGAGATTATATTCTCTTACACAAGCCAACTAACTTTGTCATTAAACATCTAATGCTTTCTTGCAACGACTAACACAAAAATGTGAATGTCATACCAAAGTATAAGAAATGATAAGCTAAAGACAATGACTTTGTCATTAAGCATCCAATGCTTTCTTTCAATGGAAAATGGGACATGTCATGTAATCCTAAACCCTTTAGGTGACCTTCAAACACTTTAGCCGATAAGGACTTTGTAAACGGATCAGCCAGGTTGTCTGCGGATGGAATATGCATGACTGCGACATCCCCTCTCTGCACTATCTCACTGATGAGGTGATATTTCCTCTCAATATGGTTACCCCTCTTGTGGCTTCTTGGTTCTTTGGAGTATGCCACTGCACCACTATTATCGTAATAAAGTGTGAGTGGTTTATCCATATCTGGAACAACTTCCAGATCTGCCAAGAACTTACGGAGCCAGACTGCTTCCTTAGCTGCTTCACAAGCTGTTACATATTCAGCCTCCATGGTGGAGTCAGCAATACAAGATTGTTTTATGCTCCTCCATACTATAGCCCACAATCTAGGGTGAGCACTGATCCAGACGTTGATTTCCTATAATCGACATCTGTCTGAAAATTAGAGTCTGTATATCCTCTCAGCATCATATCCTGACTTGTATATACAAGCATATAATTTCTCGTTCTCTTAAGATACTTGAGAATATGTTTCACCGCTACCCAATGATCTAATCATGGGTTGAATTGAAACCTACTGACTACTCCCACTGTAAAACAGATGTTCGGTCTCGTGCATAACATAGCATACATAAGACTTCCAACTGCTGAAGCATATGGTATATGTCTCATCTCTTCAACTGCTTGAGGGGTCTAAGGAGACTGTTCCTTAGACAAATGAATTCCATGCCTAAAAGGTAAATTATCTTTCTTGGAATTCTGCATTAGGTAAATATACCCATATCTGGAATAATCGTCAATGAAAGTGATGAAATATTCATAACCACCTCGGGCTTTTACATTCATCGGTCCGTAAACTTCTGAATGTATTAGCTCAAGTGTTTCTTTGGATCTTATCCCTTTTCTAGTAAAAGGTCTCTTAGTCATTTTGCCTTCTAGACAGGATTCGCAGACAGGTAAAGTACCGAGTCTTAACTAATTTAAAACTCCGTTCTTAATTAGTCTATCTATCCGGTCAAGGCTAATGTGACCAAGTCTAATATGCCATAGATAGGTATCATTATGAGAAATCTTTGGCCTTTTAGTTTTATTTCAATCTTAAACATTTTAGTATTAAACAGTGATTTATGCATTAACGGTCTTAATACATATAGATTATTCTTGGAGTTTCCCGCGCATATATTTAATCAATTTCTACTAATAATAACTAACTTATTATTAAATGAAATAAAAAAACCACATTCCATAAGTTTTGTTACATAAATCAAATTCCTGCGAAAACCAGGAATATATAGCACACCATTCTAACATAAATAACTCTTATTAAAATTCAAATTTGAAACTCCCACTGCTTTTGCTGAAAAAACATCCAATGCCCTAACTCTCATGGTAAAGCTACCTTCAGTAAGGTCCCTCCATGAGTCAAGTAGCTGTAAAGAACAACAAACATGATTAGTGGCACCATAATCAACAATCCATATGGATTTATCATCCTCCACCAAAAGAGACTCAATGACAAGTAAATCGTATTTACCTGGATTCTTCTTCTCTTTAAGCTCGGCAAGGTATTTCAGACAATTCCTTTTCCAATGCTATTGTTGTTCACAATGGAAATATTTTTCTTTGGAATTGGTTCATTTAGAGCTTTTGTTGTTTTTCTTTTTCATTGGTTTTGCCTTAGCCTTCCAATTTCCTTTCTTCATCTTCTTTGCATATTTAGAAGATTCGGCAACATTTGCCTCGGCATTGGACCTACGAGGACCCTTAGCAGTTCAGTCAACATAAAAGTCAACTTATTCATATAACAATTGCTTTTAAACTGCAGGAAACTATTCGTAAGGGTTTCCATGATCATTTTCACCTGACTTTGATACATGCACCATGAGTTCCAGCCATATTAAAATGAGACATCATCCTTAACACATGGTCTATGACTGATGTGTCTTCCTTCATTCTAGCGGTCAAACAGAAACTATCGCCTCATGTTGTTGCCGGTTTGAAGGTTGCCCAAACATGTTCTATAATGACTATATAATCATTGATGTTGTCACCATAAGCTCATGTTGTGCAGCAAGAACCTCAGACATGGATGCTATCAAATAGCTATGGGCTTTCTCATCAGCTTTAATCCAATTATTAAAGGCATTACGTGCAGCTTTGCCAGCAATTGGTGCTGGCTCAGGAGGACATTCCTCCATTAGGACAAATTTAAGGTATTCGCAGACCAAAATAGCATTCATGTCACTTTTCTATTTAACATAGTTTTCCCCGATTAATTTTTCTTGTTGTTTGAGAATTGAGATTATTACAGATGTCATGGCTGGAAAAATAATAAACGCGCATTCAACTTTCATTCGTCGCATATTAAAATTGTCAAACTTTTAGGCACAAAATTAAACATGATGCATGATCAATGTATAATGAATTAGAAACCTAAAAGAAATACTATGACATGGTTATCTATCATTCTACAAATAAGTGTCGTCGTAGGGTAGGTCAAGTATTCGCATGATTGACTGAGATATTCTCAATTGATTAATATATCTGAAATAACTCTTATTCCTATATTAATCAACTACCGTTATTTTGATCAATGAAGCCTTGATTAACAACTTAATCATTCCTTTGTGAGTGTGACCCATTATTTCGGAACCCTTTGACATAACTAGTGAAGTGCCGATGTAGGGTAGGTCAAATCACCAGATACATCTAGAGTCCCTATCATTTCGGAATCCGTAAGGGGACAAAAGCAAAGCCGTCTCGAGGCGCCTATTGAATCTCATGTTTCTGGATAACAATGGAGATCGCGGGATATATTGTGGTATACCCCTCTCCCATTCACTATTTTAAAGTGTAAGGTTTCTATCTCACTAGTATCTTATGAATCTTAGATTATGCTCGGCTAAAGTCATAACCTTATTAATACTAGTTCATTATTTAGTGATCTAACCAATTTTAACTCTTAAAATTCTATTCATTAATCCCGATTAGTCTCTACTAACCAATTAATTTAATTAAACTAATTTAATCAAGTTGCTATAGTGATCTAATCAATTTAACTCTTAAATTATTAGTCCACTAATTGGTTTTAAAATTTAGAATTCAACGAACGAACCAAATGTCATTAAACCATTTAATCGATAAAAGCATATTATTTATTCCAAAGTTACGTGGTATTGTATCCCAAGTGCAGACTATATTACCATCCTTTCGGAATTGGCTATGGAATTTACGTCATGGTTTCCATCCGATATACCAAAGAAAATAATGTACTCATAAGGTCCATTTGTTTCTAAAACTTGAATTCGTAATTTTTAAACCTTAAAACCTATTAATCTTATTAATTTGTTTGCATGCATCTCATATTCTTATTTAACTTTTAAATTACATAAAATCATATTTTATGACTAGAATATCATGCATATCTACATGTTATGGCATGTGAAAATACAAAAGTAGGCACCCTAGGCAATATGGCATGTTAATAAATAATTTAAAACATACATATATACTCAGGATTGGCGTCGCGAGGCCCACAAACCAGTGAGCAAAAAAAATGCCAGGTCTATGTCGCGTCGCGACGCTAGGTTACCTACGTCGTGACGCGATCGAGGCAGTAGCCTCAGGTTGCTCTCGCATGTGTTTCGCGTCGCGACGTGCTAAGGGTTGCGTCGCGACGCAATCCAGTTTCCAGGGCTGGAAATTGCAAAAATATACACATTTCAAATTGCGTTGACCAGGCTCTTATTTTTCTATACGAATATAATTAGTACAATAAATCCAAGGCATCCATTGGTTTTCAAATCTTGTTCCGTGGAGTGTTTTTGAGTTTGATCAGTGGTAAACACACACATAACGCAAGTGCATGTATCACTCAAGTAGTATAAAATGTATCGATCTCACGATGATTTAATACCTAGGCTATCAATTTATGACGCTAAATATTTACAAGTATATAATTGATTGATTGTTGATTGGATGGTGATTTTATCTAAAAACAAGTAATTAAAAATAGTGCGAATGTAAATTAAAGGAAAATTCAATATTAATAAGCTATCTATGGTTGTGAATCCTTCCAATATCTTTTAAAGATGAAGTGATCTCATGTTTGTGCAATATATCGATTTATTAACCTGGAACACGAAATTATGCAAAAGCCTCTTCCGATGGTTAGATGCAAACATCCAAAGTAACCAAATTAACTATATTCCTATGTTAACCAAGTTACTTGAATTCACTAAGATTAAGTTCTAATTATGGCTACCCCCACCCGACATGTATATTAATATCTTGTAAGGAAATCTACCTAAGAGACTTTTACCCCAATGTGAGATCGTGAGCTATTGAGTCTAAGGCTAAACCTAAAATCTCTTTTCCAAGTTCATTTTAAGTTTACCAAATCAATCTTGTTAATGGCCAGTTAACAAGAAACATTAAGACTAAGGCTCAATAAATAAACCAATATAATACCCAAGGCATAAAATAACCAACTTATAAACCGGTGATATTGGAATTCATCACAACCCTAGATATAGGATTTAGTTACCACACATATATGGAACTGTTAAGAACTTAAATAAAGAAAATGATATAAAATAAACTTGAATATTAAAAAGTAAAATAAATAATGAAATAGAATGATGGGGTTAGAGGATCCACTTTTATTACTTCTAATTTAGAAATCTCTCTTATTATAATATATAAATTACATGACATTACCAACCGACCATATAGGCGGTATCCTGATTAAGTCAGATTTTTGATTAATTCCAACCGACCATAAAGGCGGTATCCAATTAAATCAGGTTAAAATCAATTTAATTAAGTCCAACCGACCATAAAGGCGGTATCCCATTAAGTCTGGTTTTAAGATAGTTTATATATTATAACTAAGGGAGATTAATCTAAATTATAATAATAAAAGCTTTACCCTTCACCCCAGCAGAGGGAAGTTACCTACTCATACTGAAAAGTAAAATAAAGAAAGATCTATTGCTTAAAATAAAAATTAAATACAAGAAAACAGTAAATAAACAAACAAGATACAATTTTCTTAGTATTCTTATAGAAATCCCGAGAAGGTATGAAAATTTCAAATGAATTCGACCTCAATTTATAGGTAAAATTTGGTCTACGCGTCGCGACGCTCTGTTGATTCTTGACGCGTGTACACGGTTTGACGAGATGATGACACGTGGCTATCGACAAAATTATTGGCTCGGCGTCGCGACGCATGAAGGCTTGCGCGTCGCGACGCTGATGTCATGCTGATGTAAGCAATGACGCGTGTCGATATAGTGAATTATTATGCTGACGTCATGCTGACGTAAGTGATGACATGTCGTCAGGTTGAATTATTGGCTGACGTCAAGATGACGTGATGATGACGCACGTGCTGACGTGATGATGATGTGGCGATGACAAGTGTCAGCATCTCAATAATTGCAGCGTGTCGCGACCTGAAATTCCAATTTTGCTTTTTTGTCCATTTTCGCTGTTTTGGCCCTGATTTGATTCCAGTGAGTCCTGAAATCTTATTTATCTACAAAATAACACAAAACACATCAAAATATTCACAAATCTCGAGAAAGTATACAAAATATTAAGTAAAAGGGGCGGTAAATATTGATATATATCTCACTTATCAGAGGTTTTCATGGAATTTCTCCAACATAAGTCCTTCACGGCATCGGCTCCTCCAAGTTAAAAATAGGGTTACATAATGGACTTATTACAAAGGAAATAAACTTACGACACTTGAAAAAATATAACCTTATGGTCTTACATTTACAATGCTAAAAACAAGAGTCGGAAAAATTAATTATCAACGCAATACATTCATCACATGAATCAAAAGTAAACATTCATCACATGAACATTAAAACCATTCATCTCATGAATCTAATTGTGCCTACTCATCATAACATGCATTTTAATAATCTATATCTCATATAAATTATTAAAACTAAAATGAGAAGGGTTAAGAAAACTTTTCAACCTTCAGCTCTCGATGTTAGTTGTAGGAAACGACTTTCCTTAGCGCGGCAGAAGTTGCTTGTGTGGGCACCGGCTCCGGTATGGATCATTAAAATTTTATTTGCCTTCTCCATTTGTTGTAGTAGCCGAAATCAATCCTTTGATGTCCAACGCTTGGATCAACCACTCGATCTTCCGAACTATGACTCAAATCCAACAAATCAAAGTGTGGGCTTCACTCACAAAGATTAAACTCTAAACAATTTAGAGAATTAAGATGTCACAATGGTGTTTGACTTTTGGAATTTCAAACACTCTCACAATATTTGTGAATGTTTGAACTTCTTCTATATATTCTCTCTTTTGCACTTGTGTGAAATGAATGAAAAATTGTTCACTTTCGAAGTGAGAGAAATGGTAGAGATTATATTCTCTTCCACAAGCCAACTAACCTTGTCATTAAGCATCTAATGCTTTCTTGTAATGGTCAACACAAAAATATGAATGTCATACCAAAGCATAAGAAATGATAAGCTAAAGACAATGACTTTGTCATTAAGCTAAAACACATAAATATGGAGGCCATACCAAAGCATAAAAATGGATTAGCTAATGACAAAACTATTAAGTGTAAACATGCCACCTAATAGACATAATAAGTTGGAGAGCATGGCAAGTCATATTGTTTTGTCTCCAAGGTAAATAAAAATCAATATCTCAATAATGATTAAATTACCTTCAATTATGTTGTAATAATTATCTCATAATTATTACTAACTTGATTATCTCATAATCAATATTTGATTATCTCATAATCAAAGAATTCTAGAAAACATTAAGTTAATCTAATTTAACATAGTCTTCATTTTTGACATTAAATATTATTAATCTCATTAATAATATATAAATATAATGTGAGCATATTATTAGACAATCTAATTGTTGGGGTTTTAGCGGGGGCGTAGCGGAAGCACGGGGTTCGGGTAAAATCGTAACTTTAAAACTTTTAAAGTTGCCGAATAAATTATTCAATATCCAATATGAATAATTCATTCATATTTCACCTAAATATATTTATTCGATATCAAATAACGATATAAATAAGTTAGAAATACTAAGAAACTTCTACGAAATTTTTTTTTTTTTCCGCAAAATGGTATAAAACGCTTTTTTGTCCGAACCGACCAACCAATACATATTAGGGCTGCCCAAGTCAGCCCCAATAGTACTTGGGTAGTTCATGGGCTGCCCAAACAATGACCAATTCACTGTTTAGACAACAGATACCCGGTAAGCCTGAAACTCACCCGGTAACGTTATTTTTCACCATTTTCGCATATTTCAACACCAAAATAATTTCCGGCAATTGTTCCAATGCCCAAAACACATCCAATACATTTATACAATATACTTTTCATCACCAAAACACAAAATTTCCAGATCTGATTTGGTAACTAAAAATATCATTTTTCATGTTTTAAATCCAATTTTCTCAACATTAATCATATTAATACTTACACCAATCAAAGTCACCACAAATGAAGAACTCAAGAAAAATTATAGGAATTACTAGAGTGGTCATAACACTCTAGAATGGCAACAAGTCATCAAATGACAAGATTGAACTAATATTACACTAATATCATTCAATATAACATCACACATACATCAAGCCTCCAAACCTCAAAATCAAAAAGCCCCAAAATCTAAAAAATGAAGAAACCCTAGAACTATTCTAGATATTCAAGAACAAGAAACAAGCTTTCTAAGTTTAAGATTATTGAAAATTACCTTAAAATCTCCTAATTTCCTTAAAATTTCTTCTTGATTTCTTCAATTTCTTCCTTGTTTCTTCAAGAAAAGTTTGGGACTTTTCTTCTTCAAGGGTTCGGCCATGGAGTCTAAGTTAAAGAGAATAAAATTTTCCAACTTAAAAAACAAGGCTAGACCGACTTTGAGGGGTATTATGGTCATTTGGACTATTTAATCTAATTAAATAATAATAAACTTTAAGTTAACAAATCCAATTTGTAAACTTTAAGCTTAATAAAACCATGCCACATGTAACCAATAATAATCAAACATATTGCATAACAATTATGTAATATTGATATAATTTAATTATCTAGATATTTAACATTTAAACATCTAAATAATTAATTAATGCAATTATTATTATATATGTATTTTTTTTTACATTAAATAACAATTACATATAGTAATGGCATGTGTCAAAGTCTCATTTAACAATTAATTAATATGTATCAAATCAAATATTGTATCAAATATAAATATATATTAATTATTAGTTGACCGAAATGTCCCTAATACATGTATTTTCGTTTAAACGATTTGAATTAACTCATTTAATCCGGTGAAGTATTATGAATATTTTGTATTATTCATAACGCATTGTCCAAGTGCTCAACGAGTACACTTCATATTGTAGGACTCTCTAAGTTTAGGTTTATTTTTCATGGAATCCAATTTCATGTCCATAATTCACCTACTCATGAATTATGATGACCATGGATAATCTCGCTAAACTATGCAAGTCGAGGTTATTGCATATGTATAATCCCTCCGTCACAGGCTACTGGGGATATAGATAAGAATGTCAAATCTCTAAGGTATAATATAGTCGACTTTTAAATTTACGATCTCTAAATAACACTCAGAACTCGTTTCCAAAGTATACCACGGCCATGGATTTACTAGATCACAAATACGTACCAGATACATATGCCATGTCCACATGACTGACGAAATCTATTTGATACTCACAAGATATCATGAGCATCAGTCCACACCCAACGAACATGCGGAGGTCTAATCTAAATAGATCGGTGACGTGACTGCCATCAAACTGTGGAGGACATCTCATATATCCACAGTGGTATCTCAAGTCGAAGGACCACTAAGCTACTCGACTCGAGAAGATTCTTTTTGACGTTGGTGTACCATATATTAAGAAATCTTCAGTGAGTCGTTCAGTGTTTATCAAATAAACACCTACATGTCTATACAAGTCTCCCAAGACTCATGGTTCATTGGGATAAACCATCGGAACAAGTCTCGATATACGACATATACTGGTCTCAGCAGATTTTACTAACCGACCCGTGTCAGTAAATCTTGATCAGGAACTTTATTTGATAATATACTTCCAGTAGTGACACTTCCCAATGTCAATTACAAACTACTTTGTAACTGCACACTACATAATATATTATCGGGTCTTTGTCTAATATATATATATATATATATATATATCACTAAATCATATTTAGTTTCAATCTAATCGTAATTAGATCAAATATGTATATAAAAGCAAGAAGTACTACCATAAATAAGTAATATTATGGAAAGATGAATTGTTTGTATTCATGAAACGAACATAAATACGATCCAGATTGGCACTCCGAGCACCAACCTTAACAGTTTCTCTCACTTGCTCTAGTGTCAATCCACGGTATGATATACACATCTAAATATGTATAACATACACATGGTCCTCAAGATCTGACCTATCACTCAAGAGGTAGGCAACAACTGTGGATGTCGATTTTCACCAGAGGTCCACAATCGAGAATCTGATTTGAGGGGCACTAGCGAACCTGCAAAACAAGGGTAGTATGAGCGGGGAGTACTGCTCATCGGTGTGGTGGAATCTGTAGGCTCTCCGATGCTCAAGTCGGTAAAATGTGTCTGATGGAAGTAGGGAGATTAAGGCTTAGAATTACCTCAATCTCAATTTGTTTACCGTGGGGGTAGGATTTGATATTTCTTGGGTGTGATGCTGTAGAATTATCTGATGTTCGATGATCCCCCCATGCCAGGGTCCTTCTCTCTTATAAGCCTTCTGATGTGGTGTCATTTTTCTCATGACCGTTGGGATTCATGTAACTGTAGACTTGATGGTGGTGTGTATGACCATCTCTATAACTGCTGATTTAATTGGTGGGATTTATATGTCTAGACGTTTTGCCAACCTGGTTATTGATGGGTGATGGGAGATGGGCTTTCAGCCCGACTTCAGTTTTTAAACTGGATTTGATTGTGGACTTTGGGTCTCTGATTTCGTGGTGGGTGTTAGTGTTCCTAGAACATGCCAAGGATCTAATAAGCATGAAAACATGTTCATAAATTCATTATAAGTTGCGGAATTACTTACATTGAATAGATTTGAGCTTTTAAAATTTTAAGAAGAAGATCTCCAAGATCCTTCATTTGTTGATTCCAAGCTTTGAGTTGGTTTCCAAGATCATTCCTTTGTTGATTCCAAGCTTTGATTTGTGAATGAAGATCTCCAAGATCCAAGCTTTGAGTGATGATTCTAACCCTTGAGTTAGTTTCCCTATCACCTTAGTTGATTCCATGAAGTGCTAACTTTATTGATTTTGCACCAAAATCAAAGAGAGGGAGAGTCCAAGTTCACGCCCATGGAGGAGAGGATATTAGGGTTTTCAATTGTTTCAAGTGTTGTGTTGGAAGTGAAGAGAGAGAGAAGGCTTTTGGTAAAATCCCTTTTACCCTTTTCACCTAAACTAGGTGGTTGGGTAAATGGTTTTACCGAAACCATTACAAGGTGGTTGGATGGTTGGTGGCTTGGCATAAATGCCAACTACCCTCCCAACTACCACATGTGAAATGGGCCCCACATTTGAATTCAAAATTTAAATGGTAACTACGAATGTTTGCCGCGGCTCGGATTCGTTTAATCCGATTAAACGAATTTCCATCGCTAAATAATTAAATCTAATTTAATTAAATGACGACGCCTCGTAAATATATTACGAATGCCGTTTACGAATTAATTCTAAATTAATTCGTTCGCTCGTATTAAAGTCCAACTTTAATTTCGTAATGAAATCCAATTCATATTAATATATCCGATATATTAATTTTAGCCCATACGAATAAATTGAATAGAAAAATCAAATTTAACTATTAAATTTATTCTACCGATTAATTCCAAATTAATCGCGGTCTCTCTCTTCCGAACACATTTAATCCCAGATTAAATAATACCTCAATTAATCCCAGATTAATTTTCTCCATCTTAATTAATCCCAGATTAATTCTCTCTTTTAATTAATCCTTGATTAATTCTAATTCGAGTCAACTGTCATCGGTGAATCTTTGGGAAGCGACCCAAGAGATCCCTGGATATGTTGGCAATAAATACGGTCATTGGATTATCCGAATACGTGCGTACCTCGTACCACGTGCTTACCGATTTACAAGACATAGTTGGCTTCTAGCAAAGCATCGTGCCTACTATGGGGACACAGGAATCTGGGCGACGCATGCTGTCCCAGGCTCGCGGCCCGGTCGGGAGTACGGAGTAGCCACGGGGGACTAAACCGGAGAATAATGGAGTCGCCACCCGGTGTGAACCGGGAAAATGAGATTTAAGGCCGCACTCACCCCTCGCAAGGGAAGACCTCAAACCGTTGGGTTCGGAATGGTCCCTTACTTATGCCACTTGTAATGACAGGATTTATATGATAATTTAATCAGGCTTAAGTAGCACTTATTTCCAAGAGTATCATGCTTCTAACTCTACATGCAGGGAATTAGTCATCACAACATGCAACATCACATGGCAATCTCGTGAACATTTCTCGATCATGGAAAACTAAGAACAACCTAATCATGCTTGAGTACTATCTCATGAACCTATTAACCAAATAACATGCTAACAGCCTAATCATGCTTGAATATCATCCCAAGAACACATAGAATGGATAAATGCAGGAATACAAATAATATGATGGCTACATAATACAAGAAAGATCAACCAAGAGGCAATTATGCATGAATATGATAAGACAGACTCAGTTCAGTGTGTGCGCGTTCGTGTAGCGTTCGTAAACGTGTTCGAACGGTAAACAGAAGGTTCGCGTTCGTGTGGCGTTTGATAACGCGTTCGAACGGAAATGAAACAGATTGCTCACGTTCGTATGGCGTTTGTTAACGCGTTCGAACGGAAATGAAACAGAATGCTCACGTTCGTATGGCATTCGTTAACGCGTTCGAACGGAAATGAGACCTGATGCATGATAAGGCAAAATGCATGCGCGTTCGAGTTGCGTTCGTAAACGCGTTCGAACGGGAACCGACCTGATGCATAAAATGGGACGCAATATATAAACAACAAAATAAAGGGGCGCGGTGAAGTACTGCCGTAAATGTGGCCTTTTGGGGCTCTTGATCTCTCAAAGAGAGGACCTTTAGACCAACATACTAAGCCCATGCGCGTCACATCACAACACATGAAATAAAGACAACAAAAGTGTAGGACTTCGTATGCCCAATTGAACGTACATTCAACCCAAACACACTTCGTTCGGCGCGGCGAAGTAGTGTCACAAAGGTGGCCTTTTAGGCTCTTCGTCTCTCAGATAGAGGACCTTTGGACTAACTCACTAAGCCCATGCGCTCGATCGCATCATACATACAAAAAGAGAGCCAATCATATCAAAACCAAGTATGCCCGATTGAACACATCTTACATCCAATCCGGACACACATCAACCGGCGCGGCAAAGCATCGTGGTAAAGGGTTTTAACCCCTCCCCATAAGGGATCTTTCATCCACTTACTAAGCCCATGCGCTTGATTGAACCATGCATAAAAAGATAAAGACAATAATATCAAACTAAGTATGCCCGATTGAACGTATCTTGCATCCAACCGAACACACATCAACCGGCGCGGCAAAGCATCGTGGTAAAGGGGTTTAACCCCTCCCCATAGGGGATTTTTCATTCCACTTACTAAGCCCATGCGCTCGATTGAATCATGCATAAATAAACAACATACAGAATTCAAGTGACGAAAAATAAACAAAAGCAACACAAAACAAAAGAGGGTGCCGTTTACTCAAGCGGTACGTGGAATTGTGTCCCAAGTACAGACCGCACTACCGTCCATTCGGATTCGGCTACGGAATTTACGTCTGGGTTTCCATCCTATATACCACAAGAGACGACACTCTTCCATTCATCCAATACCCACAACACACATCATACACAAACAAGATTTAACAAACAAGTAAAATACAATCAAAATAAATAACAAAAATCAAATAAAGATGAGTGTGAAAAGTACCCTCAGGTCTAACCTTTTAAGCCGTCTCTCGGACTCGCGTTTCATGAAGATCGGAAGGGGTAAAGCTCCGCAACTTTTCTGGTTCACTGGTTTGCCTTTTCCTTCGCTGTTTTTCCGCTTAAGCTACTGTTTCGAGTCCGTTTTGCTGCTGTTTCCTTGTGGTTTCGCTGCCGTTTCCTATGTATTCTTTTGCTTACTATTTTTGGGTGTGTTCTTCCTGTAATTTTCCTGTGTGTTGTGTATGAGCTAGCTAGCTAGGGTTGAGAAGGTTGGTGAAGGGTTGTTTATATAGAGAAGGGCAGGCTTGACAAGGAAAGGGATTTGGCTAATTAAAGAGGGATTTGATTTGGTGTTGGATAAGGAAGGATTAGATTGAGGGGGGACAAATCTTGGCTAGATAGGAAAGGTTGAATATTTAGTTTATGTTGATTAGGCATACAATATTTTAAGTTTGGGAATAATATATTGGTTGATTGATTTTAACTTGGTATGATTATATTTGATTGGTTTAGATTAGGTAAATGGTTTAAATATTTTATTTAATTGACTTTTAATTTAATTAATATTTGATTTAATTAGGATGTGTCTTATGGGCTTGGTGGGCTAATTGGGCTTGGATTGAGGCTAGCAGCAAAACCAGAATTACCGACACCGTTCGAACGCTTCCTCGAACGCGACACAAACGCCCGCAATCTGTCTGACGTTCGAACGAATACACAAACGCAGCACGAACGAAAACAGCGAACCTTGTTTATTCTGAATTTCCCCTTCCGATATCCGTTTCCCGCGGCTTCCGTGACTTAAAAGGTAGTGCCTCCAAATAAGACTCATCATCGGGTTTCACATGCAACTAGACTTTTTAATCGGATAATCATGACCTTGTCATATTATCCCGATGGTTGCAACACATTAGAGTACCAGTTCTGTATCCCTGCGTGATCATCATCTCCATATGACTGAAGTGATACTACCGTCTTGACATCACCCCCAATACACTACGATTCTCAATAAACCCAGAAGAGGCGTACATAGAACCTGTTAAAGTCCCGGACGACCAAAACCAAAGCATATTGATTGTCGCAAGTACTAGCGATGTAAGTCTCAGGTTAAGACCAAATACACCTACCCTGATTCGGATTCCCATAGACACATACTCATACTACCAATGGGATTCCGAGGGGTCTATCCAGAGCGAAGCTGTTTCCATACCATCGGTAAACACAACCTCCTATCTCACTTGCATAAGTATCCAATACTTAAATATATGAGAACTATGTCGTTGTACTCCCACAACGCGCACACGTGCAATACTAGTCTATTCTGTATTATCGATGTCCAATCTTGATAATACTACGACTAGGGATATTTAATGATTAATCCTTCGAGGACTGATACTGTCTCATATCATCTTAATCTAGGAACTAATCATAGGGACCTCCTATCATTTATACATCTAGGTGATCTAATCACAAATGATAAGAGCGCAATCTCCTTGTCACATAGTTAACTTGTACAACAACACCATGATCTGTACAAATAATGACGCTATGGGTCATAACTGTCCAACAATCTCCCACTTGGCCTATAGCCAGTCACTCGAGTGTCTTACACCCGAACTATGTACGGTTCGCTCAAATTGCTGAGGAAAGGCTTTCGTTAGCGGATTTGTTTGATTATCGTCTGATGCAATTCATTCGATCATCACATCGCCACGATGTATGATCCAAACGAATCAGATGAATAGTCGAAGTATATATCTGGATCATTGATGAGACCATTAATTCTTTATTCTGCGTTGTAGCCTAGCTCAGCTGCTAACAGAACTATATCTAATCTAATTAGATTTGTTAATGACCCAGATGGCTTCTATTGCTGCCTCAGCCGCAGCAATAACCCGCATTTGTTGTTTATTCGGTAACAGCATCTTGCTTAGAAGATTTCTAGCTCACTGTATCGTTATTCAAACTGTATAGTACCGTTGTTACGACTTTTAGTCTCTTAATCGGTTAGGAAACTTGCAACAGTGATCCCAGTCACTTCAAGTTCTCTATCTCCATAGTTTAAGACATCATCATTAGTTCTCTAAGATACTAACAGATGTTCTTATTATCAATCCAGTGACTATCACTTGGATTGACCTGTTTGTGACTCCATATGCTCAAAGCGTATGAGACACTAGGTCACGTACATTTTTCAATGTACGAGTTCTCGGAGAGTGTTAATAACTTTAAATCTATCCCAATAGATCTTTATTCCTAGAATAAAGGTTGTTTCTCCCAAGAATTCTATGGAGAATTTTCATGAAAGCCAAGCTTTCACCGATTGTAATGTGGGAATATCATTTCCAAGAAATGACATATCATCATTATTTAGGCCAGCCACTTTCAGTGCGCTCCCACTAACCTCCTTATATACACAAGAATCATTTCTCGTTTTGAATTAAATCATAAACCATTATGATTACATCAAAACGATAATTCCAAGAACCTAATTCTTGATTCAATCCAAACATGGATCGAATAACCTGCAAACCTTGTTTGCTAGTTTTGATACGACAAAATCATCAGGATGTTGTAAACATCCTCCAAAAGGTTTCCTTTTCAGGAAAGCGATTTTTCGGTTCAGCTGCCATATTTCATAAATGAAACATGCAGCATCAGCAAGCATTATCCAAATGGATTTAACGTGGCAACAGGTAAAAGATTTCATTGTAATCAACACAATGTTGATAATGATATCTTTCGGCTACAAGCCTAGTTTAGTATGTTAGTATGCTGCCATCCACGTATGTCTTCCTTGAAGACTTATATAGTACCAATAGGCACAATTCCTTGCGGCACAACAACTAGTGTCCAAACAAAGTTGTTATACATGGAATCCATTTCGGACTCATGGCACTTTGCCATAATAGGGAGTCGATACCTTGTATCACTTCCTCATACATAGTCAGTTCGTATTCCTCAATAAGATTGACATCTTTATGAGGTGAGATCAGAAACTCATACCCAGGTTGTTTTCTGACTCTCTCCGATCTACGCGGTTCTTGTGTATTAGAAGATTACTGGTACAGTTTCATCATTGATGAACTAGTTGTGTTCCATTAAGGACTTGGTGCTTTGAATAGTATTACTCCAATTTTCATCGAGTTTTACTATCATCCCACTTACCACTGCATATCGGTATTCCTCTTAGGAAAACCGCATGGCGAGCAACAATTAAAATTGTTCTCTTGTGAGATGTATAAGTACTATACTTTGGTTTCCCTAGGATAACCTACAATTGGCACTTGTCCAATTTGGGTTATTGTTTGGTATCATCCAAACATATGCCCAGCATCCCAAATCTTCAGGAGTGAGAAACCCAGTTTCTTTCATGTTCATATCTAATATGAAATCTGTCAAACAGATTTTCATGGAACCTTATTCAAAATAAGTATTGCACTGTTAAATGCTTATCCCTTTAAAGGAAAATGGTAGCTCAGAGCGACTCATGATTAACCTTATCATGTCCAACAAAATTTGGTTTCTCCGTTCAGACACACCGTCAAACTGACGTGTTCCAGGAGGAGTCCTCATTGAAAGAATACTATACTCTTTCAAGTATTGAGAAACTTACTGCTTAAGTATTTTCATCATGGTCAAACCGTGATGGTTTTAATACTTTAGCCGATCTGTTTGTCTATTTCGTGTCGAAACTCTAAAAGGTTCCGATTCGTGTTTCATATGAAACACATAACCATAACGTGATTCCACATCCGTAAAGGTCACGAAACATTCATTTCCACATTTAGCCTAGCTAGACATGGCCCCACTTACGTCACTATGAACGAGGGCTAACAGATTGATGGCACTTACACTTTTACCAAGTAAAAGGTATTTTAGGTACTTTACCTAATAAACTAGATTCGTAGACATCATTTGAATGGAATCAAATCTGTCCTAGTATCCACTCTTCAATAGTGTGGATATACGAGTCTTGTTTAATGTGTCCCAGACAACACTGCCACAAATAAGTCTTATCTGATCAAATCAGTTTGAGCTATTTGTTCGTCATATTATATGTTTAAGAGTTATATATATTCAAAATATAAATACTGTTACTCACATCTAATGTGTTTATCTCAATATCATCTTTATAAAATAAAACACTTTAGTGTTCTAGAATATAAAGGTATACCCGCAACAGGTTAAACCCTGATATGGAGATAATATTTCTAGTCAAACTAATTACATTATAACAGTTTCCTAATTTATGTACACACCCGAAGGGTAGTTCCTAAACTTAGGTATCTATGGTAAAATAGCGACTTTCGTCCCGTTTCCGATTCGCAGATTAATCTCAATTGAAGTCAGTATCCTGCTCATAGCAGATTCTGCACATCAATGCATATTTATGTATCACACTTAGTATTTTAAAATCCAATTTTAATACTAGTAGTGAACATATTTATGACAAACATATTTGAAGTCAGAGCCTTGCTCGTCTTCAATTCTTTCATGTCTGCTTTGTCCATACGGCAGTCACGCTTCAGTGATCCCATTTGCAACAGTTTAAGCAGACATCTTGGATATGTCATTTGTCTTCCTAGAAGACAGTAATGATTTTGCCTTTGCCCTTTTCTATATCCCAGAAGCCTTTGGCGAAGCCTTGGGTTTCTAGAATATCGAAGTAAGGTGCGCCTTGCACTACTTGCCTTATTGCAAACTTTGGCTTTATCTCATTGAGAATAGCCATTAACTCTCCAAGAGTTATTAATTGCAATTTAATACTTCTAAGATCTAAGAATAGATCTATGATGATCCTTCAATTTCTTCATCATACTTTAAGGATCTAATCCTTAGTTCTGATTAGGAAATTAAGGAGTCATTTTGACAAGTATAATGGATCAAGCACTAAAGTTATCATCACATGAATCTTCCAAAGATCATGCTCTACTATTTGCTTAACTTTGGGCTTAGGCCTAATATGTTATTTTATCAAATAAAGTAACTTCTTAGTTTTCAGGACTATCTTAAAATTTATTCCAAATTTGAAAATTAAAGTCATTTAAACACATTTTCACTAGGATTATGTTTTAAACACTAATCTTTCAATTTATCTTGATTCTAATAGTCCAACTATTTAATCAACGATTTCAGGTACTATTAATATAATGATTACTATAGTCCAACTATATAATCAAGTATACTTTTATTGGTTAATATCAAATATATATTGATTACTATAATCCAATTATATAATCAACTATAAATTATCGGTAAAATTCAAATATATTGATTACTATAATCCAATTATATAATCAACTATAAATGAATGGTATAATTCAAATATATTGATTACTATAATCTAATTATATAATCAACTATAAATGAAGTAGTTTGAATACAGTCCAACTGTTTATTAAAACAACAATTAAATATTATTCCAACTAATAAATAATATATATTTGACGAATGATATTTGATTGAGCGGGTATGGCAAGTAATTAAACGAATATTGCAAATTTAATACTTGCCTCCCACTACTTTTCGGCGAGCCTCTAACCCTCTGAGGAGTACTCTGGAAACCTTATTTCCTAGTGGGCTAGGATCCCGTTAAATAACACACAACATTGACTTTGGCCAACAAGCTGTATAATACTTAACTAGGTAGATCTCTAAAATCAATTGGATCTCATCCAATTCCTAGATCCAGTAGGTGGACATCCAAGTCCGAAACATATATCTTATATATGCCAATATATCGAATATATTACCTAACCTTTTTCCTCTAAATCAACTAAGCCTTGGCTTTGGCACAACAAACTTAATGATCCCAGTTAAGCGGAACTCATTGACATGGAAAGCTTCGTAATCAATGTCGATGGACAAGAAGTGATCTTGACTTTGGCCAACAAATCACAACTTGGACAAGACACCGATATGGAACAAAGCTCTCATGATTCAAACACATCCGCAATTGACAAAGGTCTTGACTTTGGCCAACAACCCAATGCCAACTTTGGATCTTGAGTAAGAATCACTCAACGGAAGGAAAAACGCTTACTATGTTTTGAGGGTTTTTCGCGTAAAATTGGCAACCAATTTATTATCTTTGTTAATGTCTCATCATCATACACCATTAAACATGCATTCTAAATACACAATAAAGCATGTATAAATAAATAAATTAATAATGATATACGGATGGATATGTCACAAATTGTTCCTAGAACAAATCACTCATTTTCCTCTCCCCGGCTAGAACTATTCTAACTTCTACCCAATTACATAATACAATAAAGAAACCTCATTTACATTGAGGGGAATATGTGAGAAGAGAAATACAATGAGAAATGAGATAAAAGGCTGGACACGCAGGTCCAATTTAAATAAATTCTAAATTTATTACAATTTCCAAAATTGCCATCGCCCTTCTAATATCCATCCGATATACATTATTCATACAACACATTCATGTATTCATACGAATCATGTTATTCAATCAATCTAATCCAATTAATTAATCTTTGAATTAATGACCATCCAATGTTCAAACAACGATTTGATTTGCATGAGTCAAACTCGTTTAAGAATAAATACTCAAAGTAAGTATTCTTGAATTATATTGAACTACAACTTTAAATCCAATTTATTTGTATTCAATACTAATTCCAATTTAATTCCAAATTAAATATATACACTTACTTATAAGCCTTAAAGACTTGGATTCCAAATCCAATCTTAATGGGTCTCAAAGGCCCAATAACATCCAATGTCATTTTAATTAAAGTCCAATGGGCTTTTAATTAATTCTTAAGGCATGGGCTTTGGCCATAATGGATCAAACCCAAAATGCCAAGGCCCAATAGGAATCACCCTATTGCCTACAAATTAATTTAGGCCCATTAGGTCCAATTAAATTCTTTAAAGGGTCAAGTGATATATTTGGACTTTATGGAATTGATTTTGGGCCCAATTGGATCCAATCCAAAAGTCCAAAACCAAACTTAGTCAAACCAAGCCCATTAAGCCCAAATACACACGTTTAGCCCAATTCTTAATTAAAGGCTTATTAACATAATTATAATATTCCAAATATCAAAATTACTTTAATTAAAGTGTATTAGCCATGATTAATTAATTAAACTCAATATTCCAAAATAACAATTAACTTAATTAATCATGCTTAATCCATCAATTCATGCTCAACACAAATTGAAGCCAAAAATCATCATTTCATGCTCAACACAAATTGAATCCAAAATTCATCATTTCATGCTCAACATGCTCTTTGATTATAACATAAAATTATTGACTTTGATTCTAATCCAATCAAACCAACAATCAACATTTAAACATGCATTTAAACATATTATTTCATGTTACAAAAAGTAAAAAAACATGCAGTGGACTGCACTGTATATTCGGCCAAGTGAGGGGGGATACTAAATTTTTTATCCAAACATTTATTTCAAATCTAATCATGCATAACTCTAAGTTATAATATTCTAAGCATGCTAAAAGCATCAATTTGAAAAAATCATGCTCAAAACACAAAATCCCTAAATTTAGTCTCATGAACCCTAAAATTTTCATGCTTAAAATTGGCTCTTTATACCATTGTTAGTGTTCCTAGAACATGCCAAGGATCTAATAAGCATGAAAACATGACTTATATTAAATGGATTTGAGCTTTTAAAATTTTGAGAAGAAGATCTTCAAGATCCTTTCTTTGTTGATTCCAAGCTTTGAGTTGGTTTCCAAGATCCTTCCTTTATTGATTCCAAGCTTTGATTTTTGAATGAAGATCTCCAAGATCCAAGCTTTGAGTGATGATTCCAACCCTTGAGTTAGTTTCCCTATCACCTTAGTTGATTTCATGAAGTGCTAGCTTTGTTGATTTTGCAACAAAATCAAAGAGAGGGAGAGTCCAAGTTCACGCCCATGGAGGAGAGGATATTAGGGTTTTCAATTGTTTCAAGTGTTGTGTTGGAAGTGAAGAGAGAGAGAAGGCTTTTGGTAAAATCCCTTTTACCCTTTTCACCTAAACTAGGTGGTTGGGTAAATGGTTTTACCAAAACCATTACAAGGTGGTTGGATGGTTGGTGGCTTGGCATAAATGCCAACTACCCTCCCAACTACCACATGTGAAGTGGGCCCCACATTTGAATTCAAAATTCAAATGGATTCTACGAATGTTTGCCACGACTCGGATTCGTTTAATCCGATTAAACGAATTTCCGTCGCTAAATAATTAAATCTAATTTAATTAAATGACGACGCCTCGTAAATATATTACGAATGCCGTTTACGAATTAATTCTAAATTAATTCGTTCGCTCGTATTAAAGTCCAACTTTAATTTCGTAATGAAATCCAATTCATATTAATATATCCGATATATTAATTTTAGCCCATACGAATAAATTGAATAGAAAAATCAAATTTAACTATTAAATTTATTCTACCGATTAATTCCAAATTAATCGCGTTCTCTCTCTTCCGAACACATTTAATCCTAGATTAAATAATACCTCAATTAATCCCAGATTAATTTTCTCCATCTTAATTAATCCCAGATTAATTCTCTCTTTTAATTAATCCCAGATTAATTCTAATTCGAGTCAACTGTCATCGGTGAATCTTTGGGAAGCGACCCAAGAGATCCCTGGATATGTTGGCTAGTAAATACGGTCATTGGATTATCCGAATACGTGCGTACCTCATACCACGTGCTTACCGATTTCCAAGACATGGTTGGCTTCTAGTAAAGCATCGTGCCTATCCAATTCTCCAGAAATATTCTTACTGGAATATATAATCTATGTCAGGCGTAGTATACATAGTATTGCGTATTGCGATCCAGTATCTAATGTCACGTGCTAGGCCTGGGGCTGGAATGTTTCTGCCCCGTACGAAGCACATGTCAGATGTCTGGTAACTAGTCTCTATAATCGGATGAACATGACCTAGTCATATCATCCCGATGACTGCAGTACTTAAGAGCACTAGTTCCGTATCCTACGTGACATCATCTCCACTATGACTGGAGTGATACTTTCGTCTTGACATCACACCCAATACACTACGATTCTCAATATACCCAGCAGAGGCGTACACAGAACCGGTTAAAGCCCTGGACGACCAAAACTAAAGCATACCGATTGTCACAAGTATTAGCGGTGCAAGTCTCAGGTTAAGACCAAATACACCTACCCTGATTTCGGACTTCCATAAACACATAGTCATACTACCAATGGAATTCCGAGGGGTCTATCCAGAGCGAAGCTGTTTCCGCACCATCGGTAAACACAACCTTCTATCACACTTGCATAAGTATCCAATACTTAAATATATGAGAACTATGTTGTTGTGCTCCCACAACGCGCACAAGTGCAATACTAGTCTATTCTGCATTATCGATGTCCAGTCTCGATAATACTACGACTACGGATATTTAATGATTAATCCTTCGAGGACTGATACTGTCTCATATCATCTCAATCCAGGAACTAATCATAGAGACCTCCTATCATTTATATATCTAGGTGATCTAATCACAAATGATAAGAGCGCAATCTCATTGTCACATAGTTAATTTGTACAACAACACCATGATCTGTACAAATGTGACGCTATGGGTCATAACTGTCCAACAGTGGGTCCAGGAGTGAAATGTCGACTTTGCCTTGAGCCTAATTTTGGCCCGTACAGTTTGTCCCATACTCTCTATGTATAGAAGTCCTTGACTTGGAGAGTATTACTGTCAACGAATTCAGGTTGTGGAGCACTTTTATTGATCCTGCCAAAGGCTCAAAGCTGATGACCTGATATGATTTCTTGGGAAAATCCCTAGTTGACTGAACAAGATGAAGGTTCTGAGGCCATGTTTTCATTCATATGGTCGTATGATCCATGAGAGGATCATGTCTTCGATTGAATCGTCAAGAGTCCATTAGGGATGTCCTCGGTCGACTGAACCAGATGAGGGTTCAAGATTCATTTTCACTCGACATGTCGTATGGACTGAGGGAAGTCCATATATTCATTTTACACACATATTGTATGGACTGAATGAAGTCCATATCTTCTTTTGGCTCGACAATAGTCCATTGGGGATGTCCCCGGTCGACTGAACCAGATGAGGGTTCATGAGTCACTTTCACTCGACATGTCGTATGGACTGAGGGAAGTCCATATATTCATTTTACACGACATGTCGTATGGACTGAATGAAGTCCATATCTTCTTTTGACTCGACAAGAGTCCATGGGGGATGTCCCTGGTCTACTGAACCAGATGAGGGTTCATGAGTCACTTTCACTCGACATCGTCGGATGGACTGAGCGAAGTCCATATATTCATTTTACACGACATGTCGTATGGACTGAATGAAGTCCATATCTTCTTTTGACTCGACAAGAGTCCATGGGGGATGTCCCCGATCGACTGAACTAGATGAGGGTTCAGGAGTCACTTTCACTCGACATGTCGTATGGACTGAGGGAAGTCCATATATTCATTTTATACGACATGTCGTATGGACAGAATGAAGTCCATATCTTCTTTTGACTCGATAAGAGTCCATGGGGGATGTCCCCGGTCGAATGAACTAGATGAGGGTTCATGAGTCACTTTCACTCGACATGTCGTATGGACTGAGGGAAGTCAATATATTCATTTTACACGACATGTCATATGGACTGAATGAAGTCCATATCTTCTTTTGACTCGACAAGAGTCTATGGGGGATGTCCCCGGTCGACTGAACCAGATGAGGGTTCAGGAGTCACTTTCACTTGACATCGTCGGATAATTAGGATGTTCTTTAAGCCAAGACTTTCGAGTGTATTATGTCGAGTGAGCATTTTCCTTGCCAGGTCTTTTATGTCGTTTCTCATTCGACACTAGGATCGCTTCTAGGTTTTTCTCTAGTCTTCTAACATAACCCTAGCGTTATTTACGAGGAGTTTTGGCGGGAATTTGAGGCGCCAAAATGGAAGGATATATAAGAGAGCTCTGAAGGTTCATTTGCCTCATTATCAAAATTTATCTTCAGTGATCAAGTTGGGAGAGCTATCAAGCCTTCAAGGTATTCTTCTAAAACCCATCTCTTGTTCTTCATTAATCTTTAAACGTTCATAGTGTAGATTCAAGCTGTTCTTAGGTCAAATAGGATGTTTGATCTTTCGAACCATAGACTTATTTTTGAATTTGTGTTTGAGGGTTTTGATATTTAGGGAGTAGTTTTCTTAGGTATTTGGTGTTTATATGCTTGTCATTTGGAGGATGTCTAATGAAGAATCCTTAGGCAGCTTAGGTGCTAAGATTGATGAATTTATCGAATCATCCTCAAGCGAGACAGAGGTAGATGAAGTATATAGGGATTGGTCGTATCAGGATCTGATTGAAGCTGGGCTAATAACCGTAGCTGAGTTATCCCAAGAAGTCCCTACCGAAGCTATTACACTAAGGGTTTTACCAGCCATTGTAGAGTCGAGTGAACTACCTAGTACAAGTGAACCAACTAATCTGTTATCGAAAAACCATGCTAGTCGAATGACTAGGAAACTATTGAGGGAACTCGGGTGCAAGTTTAGGTTTCCTGATACATTGGAACTGAGGGTAACTTTGTCGAGTGAGAGAATTGACTACAAAGTTCCGGGGTGGATGGGATTCTATGTGCGACCATTCACTGATGGTTTGAGGTTCCATATTCCAAGATTAGTTTGGGATCATTTTGAGATCACTCCTTCTCAGCTGATGCCCAATACTTGAGGGATTCTGCTATCGATTGAGTGTATGGCCTTCGAGTTAGGAGTGCTTTTTGAGGTGAAGGATGTTTTGGCCACATACTATCTAAAAGAACACTTGAAGGAGAATGGAAGATATACCATGTTTATTCGCCAGAGGAAGAAACATTTAGTTACTAGATTGCCGACCAATGATAGGGGAAATTGGCAATCTGATTACTTCTTTGTGAGAGGTGAGGGTATATTTGGTTCGGCTGGAACTGGTCGAATCCCAGAACAATGGAGTTTGTCAAGTGAGTAGCGTTTCTCTATTATATTCCATCTTCTAATTTACTTATGAGTTGGAATAATCGTGAACTTTGTTATTGCAGATCCTTTAAGAAATAGTTCGTTTGACTCTACTAGTCGAACCATTGCAAACACCAAGACGATTTTAGCTCTGCCAACTGAGGAAAGAGATTGGAGAGTCATCTTGGTAGATGAGAGGTTAAGGGTGACTCTGTTGTGGAAGGATATTCACAGTCGAGAAGGTACCCTTCTGGCCTTTTGTAAAGACGTATTGCCCGTGATATCTGGTAGTTGGTCGTGTCAGGAATTATATGGAGAGTTTATCTTTTTAAAGCCTCTAAATCCTAAGGAACTCTTATGCGCAGAGGACATGATGTCTGGACCATTCAAAGTGGCTTCACTCGACGAAATGAAGAATCAGAGGAAGGTCAGGAAGTTGAAGGTGAAGGAACCTGAAATTGAGAAGGTATCGGAGCCTCAGCCCAAGGATGTAATATCAAGTGGGGCTGTTTTGGAGAAGGGGAAATCGATTGAAATGACTTCAGTTGGGAGGAAAAGGAAAGTTATTGCGGATGTGGAAGAAGATATTGACAATGTTATTTTAAGGGTTTCTCGCGAGTCGACTGCGATTTTGGACCCTTCAAGCATAAATTCATTTGTGGATGGGCTTCTTCTGGAATGGGATGAAGAAAGGCTAACGCAGATTGGTCCAGTGGAAGCCATGAAGAAAGCAACAGCCTTAAACTACCAAGTACTTATATTTAGCTTTTCTTTATATTACTTCGATTACTGGTCGAATGACTTCTAACTTGTTTCATTTTCAGGCATTGGAATGTAGCATGTATATGCGAAAGTATGCGGAGTCGAGTCAGAAAAGGATCAGGGAACTGGAGAAATCGTTGTCTGTGGTGAGGAAGGAAGCATCGGAGCTGAAGTCCGGGTTGGTCGCTTCTTAGAGAAAGGAAAATAGGCTCGAGAAGGAGTTGAAGGAAGTTAAAGCTACAATCAAAATGGAGAAAGAGACGTCTGAATTAATGATCGACTCCTATAAGCAAAGTTTTGACAATGTGAAGAAGGAGAATGAGAAGTTGCTTGAGTAAATGGAAGAGATTGCCATTGATTCCATGATGAAAGATATGAATAATTTGATGAGGGAGTATCTTGATGGGAAGCATGTAGATTGGAAGCCCGAGAAGTTGATTCGGGAGTATGAAAGACATATAGCTGGGCTTTCCTCGTCGAGTGAGGGCGATGAGGAGGAAAAAGGTGATGAAGACGAGTCGAAGAAGGATGAAGTGATGGAGATTGTAGTTCCAGAAGTTGATACGGCGGTGACCGAAGTTTAAGTGATGGAAGGAGAAGACATTGAACCCACGTGAGCTGAACCTGCTGCTCAAGAAAAAGAAGAAGTTCCTACTAGTACTTCCGTGGCTGCAGAAGATCAACCAGCCAGTGCTCCAGAAATTTGAGAACATTGCTAACCTAATGTATTTTTTTTTTGGTTTGTACAAAGAAAGCTATATTGTCGAATGAAAAGGAATTCCAAATGAATGAATTTTATTCCAATCTGTCGAATGATTTTTTGCAAACAACAAATCTATTTATTGTTGGGAAGCGGCCGCGAGTGCGCAGCGGAAAATTAAAAAAAATTAAATTATGATGTCTTTATCCCTTTACCCAAGACCCATTTGTTTTTATTATTCTACAAGCCTAGGCATGTTACTATATATTCTAAGCATAAAAACTCATAAAATATGCAAAGAACATAAACCTAAACATGCTAACTATCATAAGAACTATAATTAAAATAAAGAAAGAAAATGACTTACTTGAACCGAAGACTCCTCCAGTCCTCCATCCAATCTACAAGCTTTTCTCGAACTCAGTAAGTTCTTCCACATTCCAAAGAGCCACCCAAGTGTGTGGCCTCCAAAGATGCACACACCAAATCCAAAACTCAACGGCAAGACTACGCCTTGAGTGCACGAGTATTTTGCCATTGGTGCTAGCCTAGGTAATACCTCAAAACTTTTAACTCGAGGTTCATCTAGTCAATTAGACTTAAGGATCCTCAAAATCAGTGGCTTACTCTTAACTTTAGAGTTGCTCACTATATAAACCCAAGATATGAAAGGTTTGGTGCAAAAATTTGTAAAGAATTCATTGGGTTTATATAGGTGCTCCAAAGACAACAAAATTAATTAAGAATCCGATGTGGGATAAAAGCTAATTTAATCTTAGCCATTGGATCTTAATTTAGTGGTTTAATGAGATTATAAAACCCTAATAAGAGTTTGAGTCGAATCGGAATTCAAAACAAATAACAAATAAAAAAATTTAATATTCACATTACTATTCACATTTTTTTTATTCATTCCAATTCCCAAAGTGCCCCTATCGTCATTCACCAATCCCTAAGCCACTATGGAACCTCATAAATGATCTGTTCAATAATTAAACACATTGGACCATTTATGAACAATTCCTAAAGCAATCAATATTGCTGTTAAATTTGTACTGTGCAATGTTAACCATTGATTTCGACTTTGTTGTGTGTGACCTTTGGGTTCCCCTCAAGTTGGACATGAAATGAATCGTGATAATTTAATCGAACATAAATTATCCTTCGATCAGATGGTCGTTCGATTTCAATGACCAAGGTTGACATCTAGCAACATGCCAAGCCCCCAAATGAGAAGGAAAGATATATATATATATATATATAATATTATATATATATATATATATTATACCATTTTGTATGCGATTTACATATGATACGGTCCATCGCCTCACTGTATCCCCACCAATTGACCTAGGGTACGGAAAGTGTCTACCCATATGGTCAAAGGTATGATGTTGATAGTGTCATGAATCGTGCTAACCCAAGAATCTCACATGATTCTTCCGTTGTGGCCACAGTCTCAAACACTGATCACACATATCAACCCGCGAACTGGAATACTACTCTTATAAGAAAATATTATCCGAGAGAGGTGATTCTCTGTTGCATCTTTACAAACTTCATGTGTTTCAACAAATGACCCAATCATACCCTTATGACCAGATCTTTTGAACTAGGGAAGGAGAATGTCAAAGTTATTTGATCCACACATAAGATTGTAAAGACCTCAAGTCTAAGTACTAGTCATATAATCGATACATGAAAGTTCTCACAGACACATGGGATAAACACTCCATATGAAAACTTTCGGCGGTCAGTTTGATGGACACGAGCAACTCATGCATCCATGTGATACACCAAGCGGATGGATCTCCGCTAGTAGCCTATGAGATCTGCTATCCCACTTAAGGGTAGATCATATCATCATGCTAGTCTCTCCGCTTTGTGAACGCCCAGATTATTCACAAAACTATGACTATGAACATTTTAGAGTAATGATTCTCATAAGGCGTGGAAGCCATCGTCTTATTACTCCAAGGGCTTTATTACAGTGTTGATGATTCATATAAGTTATGTAAGACACGTATAATAAAGATTTCCAATTTATTAATTAATGAAAATATTACAAATACATGTACATATAGCCCATCCATAAGTTGGGTATAGGGCATATCCCTAACAATCTCCCACTTGCACTATAGCCAACTAGTATGAATCTGGACACCATACTCTCGGGTGTGCCTAACATGTTTTTGTTGAGTCAGCCCTTTAGTCAGAGAATCTTCAAGATTATCTTCTGTGGGTATTTTCTCTATAATAACTTAATTTCTCTCAACAATCTCCATGATGAGATGAAATCGCCTGAGTACATGCTTGGATTTCTGGTGGGACCTTGGATCCTTTGATTGAGTAATGGCGCTCGTGTTGTCACAGTACATCTTGATTCCATTCTTTATCGCGGGAAGCACTTCCAGCTCTGTGATGAACATCTTTATCCAGATTGCTTCTTTAGCAGCCTCAGATGCTGCAATATACTCGGCTTCAGTGGTGGAGTCCGATGTAGTTGACTGCTTTGAGCTTTTCCAACTAACAGCACCGCTATTCAAAGTAAACAAATATCATATTTGTGATTAGCTATCATCCTTATCGGTCTGAAAGCTCGCATCACAGTAACCAATGACTTTCATCTCAGAACAATCTTCGTTTGTCAAAAACACATCCTTAGTTCTTCTCAGATACTTGAGGATTGTTTTGACAGCTGCCCAGTGTTGCTCACCAGGATTTGCCTAATACATGCTCGTTATGCTAAGAGCATAAGAGACATCAGGTCTTGTATATAGCATGGCGTACATGATCGATCCTATTGCTGAAGCATAAGGGATCCTACTCATACGCTCTCTATCTGAAGGAGTATGTGGACATTGCTCCTTAGATAATTGATTCCATGGAAAGTAGGTAAAGTACCTCTTTTGGAATCTTCCATTTTGAATCTTTTCAAAACTTTATCTATGTACGTAGATTGAGAAAGTCCTAACAACCTCTTAGATCTATTACGGTAGATCTTAATGCCGAGGATGTAGGCTGCTTCTCCCAAATCTTTCATGGAGAAATTCTGAGATAACCATTGCTTGATGGCTTGCATCATGGGAATATCATTCCCGATGATTAATATGTCATCGAAATATAATACAAGAAATACAACAACACTCCCATTACTTTTCCTGTAAACACAAGGCTCTTCTACATTTTTGATGAAGTCAAAATCTTTGATTGTCTCATCAAATCATATATTCCAACTTCTGGAGGCTTGCTTGAGTCCATAAATGGATCGTTTAAGCTTGCATACTTTATTATGATCATCCTTAGATGCAAACCCCTCAGGTTGTGTCATATAGACTTCCTCTACGAGGTTCCCATTAAGGAAAGCTGTTTTGACATCCATCTGCCAAATCTCATAATCAAAGTGTGCAGCTAGTGCCAGTAAAATTCGAATGGACTTTATCATTGCAACAGGGGAGAAGGTTTCATCACAGTCAATTCCTTGGATTTGTCTATAACCTTTCGCCACCAACATATCCTTATAGGTTTGGATGTTTCCTTATGTATCAGTTTTACGATTGTAAATCCACTTGCAGCCTATGGATTTTATCCCTTCAGGTGCATCTACCAATTCCCAGACTTGATTCTGATACATAGAGTCTATTTTGGATTTCATGGCCTCAAGCCACTTGACTGAATCAATGTCACGCATTGCTTCATCATAACTGGTGGGATCATCATTATCAATGACCTGATCCTATTCCTCATCAATATGGAAACCATATCTTTCAGGCTCATGTCTTTCCCTACCAGACCTTCTGAGTTCATAACCTTGTGGTTGTTCCGTCGTTGCCCTTTTGAGGGGCCTGAGGTTTAGTTCTATGTTAGTTTGTTCTTCTCGTACCTCATCGAGGTCAAGTCTACTCCCACTATATTTCTTAGAAGGAATTCATTCTCTAGAAATTTAGCATTTCATGAGACAAATGTTCTTTGTTCATTTGGGACGTAGAACACGTATGCTCTTGAGTTTAAGGCATATCCTACAAACTTACATTTAACTGCCCTATCATCCAATTTGTCAGTTTGTGTGAGCTTGACATATGCGTCACATCCCCAAATTCTTAGATAACTAAGACTAGGACGTTTCCCAGACCATAACTCATATGGTGTTTGACTAACAGTCTTGGAATGAACTTGGTTTAGTAATAGTGTTGCAGTTTCTAAAGAAATACCCCAAAATAAAATAGGTAGATCCGTGCCTTGCATCATTGACCGGACCATATCTAATAATGTCTGATTTCCCCTTTCGGAGACCCCATTATGATGTGCAGTTCCCTGAGGAGTCCACTGGGAAACAATGCCATTTTCTCTCAAGTAATCTTGAAATTCGTTGCTTAAGTATTCACCACCTCGGTCAGACCTTAGTGACTTAATACTTTTATTAAGCTGATTTTATACTTCAGCCTTGAAGTCTTTGAATTTCTCAAAGGCTTCAGATTTGTACCGCATAAGGTACACATACCCATATCGCGAATGATCATCGATAAAGGTAATGAAGTATGATAATCCACCTCTAGCGGTGACTGACATTGGTCCGCATACATCAGAGTGTATGAGTTCTAATGTCTTCGCTGCACGCTGTCATTTACCTTTGAAGGGTAATTTGATCAATTTACCAAGTAAACAAGACTCACAAGTTCCATAAGGTTTATATTTGAAGAGTTTGAAATACACATCCTTATGTAGCTTAGTTAATCTTGTTTCACTGATATGACCTAAGCGACTATGCCATAGAAGTGATTCATTGAGATTATTCGAGTTAACGTTGTATATATTAGAGGTTGAACATTATTTGTTAGTTTGTAATATATATACACCATTATTCAAAATACCATCTCCATATTTTATTTCATTGAAATAAATAGAACATTCATTACAACTTATTAGGCATGAAAAGCCTTTATTACATAAAGAAGAAATTGAAATGATGTTCTTTACTAGAGAATGTACATAAACACAATCTTCTAAATCTAAAACTAAACCATTCGGCAAAACTAATGAATAAGTCCCCACGTACAATGCAGCCATTTTTGCTCCATTGCCCATGCGTAAGTCAACCTCCCTATGACGAAGTCTCCTACTGTTTCTCAGGCCCTGCACATTATTACACAAGTGAGTCCCACAACCGGTGTCAAGCACCCAAGTAGAAGGTTCAAAGTTTTGAGAATATAGTTCAATCATATACAATATACCTGAAGCATTGGGCTTCTTGGCCTCTTGGGCTTCCCTAGCTTCATTGGCTTTCAAGGATCTGAAATCTTTCTTCCAATGACCCTTCTTTCCACAAAAGAAACATTTCCCATTTCCATTTTTCTTCTCCACCTTACCATTGGGCTTTAGGTGATCTGGAGCCTTGGCCTTGCCCTTATTTTTCTTTGGGCCTCGTGGCTTCAGGTCCGCACCCGTAAGCATGACGGAGGTTTTAAGCTCCGGTTTCAAGTCCTTCTCTACTTGCTTTATCAAATTGTGCAATTCTGCTAAAGTAGCTTCTTTATCAGACAGATGAAACTGCATAATAAAGTTAGAGAATTCTTTTGGTAAGGACTGAAGAATTAGATCATGACCTATCTCATGATCCATGATGAACCCGAGGTTGGCCAATTTTTCAATGTGGCCAATCATCTTAAGCACATGTCCACAAACAGATCCTTCCTTATACCTTGTTTGTAATAAGGCACATGACACTTGGAATCTCACGGTATGAACGGAAGTTTTATACAACTCCTTCAAGTGAAAGATGATGGTTTGAGCAACCATATCTTCGTGAGCTTTTTGAAGTTCGTCCAACATAGAGCCAAGCATTATGCAAACTGCTTGCTCATCATCATCGACGTGTTTCTTCCAAGCATCAAATATATCTTGGTCAGCATCTTCTGCGGGTTCAGGGGAAATGGTCTTTCAAGAACATAGAAAATCTTTTCTTGTCGTAAGACAATTTTAAGGTTTCTAAACCAGTCATTGTAGTTGTCCCCTTTGAGTTTATGCTCATCAAGGATGGAACGAAGTGATACTTTGTTTGCCGTTTGAATGTTTGTGAAATATTTTAACCCACCTGTTAAGAGAAAATGTTAAAATTATGAATATGTTTTCATTAATGTTTCATAATAACATGGGCTTTTAATATTATGAAGTTCCTCTCACTCAATTGTTTTAAAATTTTAAGCAAATCGCATCAACTCCAATATGATGGATTTCTTGTGGGCAAGGATCCCATTATCATCATTTCACAACTCCAACTAGGGCCGGTCATTATAAAATATGATAATTAGGTAGGTTCCCAACCAATTTTGGGCAATCAAACATGCCATATCTTATGCTAGTCCTTGTGGACACCCAATCATTACCACTAAGTTATAAGACCACGCATAAGGGTCGCTGCATCAAATGACTCAGAAAAGTCAAACCATTGTCAATAGTACGATTTAGGGACAAATTTGGGACTTTGCTCTTGAGCTATACCCAAAAGGCCTCATACTAATGAAGATACATGTCCATCCTTATATGCTTATGATCTTCCCCATTTCTAACCAATGTGGGACTTTGGGACTTTGTTTGCACACCCAACAATCCTCCTCTCGAACAAATGACAACTGAGCCTCCCCTCAAATGATCATCCATCCATCCACTCTAGCCAAGGCCAACTCCTCTTCACCATGTTGGGATTAGGACACATCCATGAAAATTGGAGCACACCGCCTATCTAACCGAGCACATTCACAGATCACGATCGGGGCTCACCACCTTTTTTGTTCGGTATTCCGAGGATTCATCAACATGGCTAACTCTGGGGTATGGCTCTGATACCACTGTTGGGAGGAGACCGCGAGTGCGCAGCGGAAAATAAAAATTATTATATTGCTTTCCATTTGCCCAAGACCCATTTGTTTTGATTATTCTACAAGCCTAGGCATGTTACTATATATTCTAAGCATAAAACTCATAAAACATGCAAAGAACATAAACCTAAACATGCTAACTATCATAAGAACTCTAAATAAAATAAAGAAAGCAAATGACTTACATGAACCGTAGACTCCTCCACTCCTCCCTCCAAACTACAAGCTTTTCAAAAAACTCATCAAGCTCTTCCACGTTCCAAAGAGCCACCCAAGTGTGTGGCCTCCAAAGATGAACACACCAAAGCCAAAACTCAACGGCAAGACTATTCCTTGAGTGCACGTGTATTTTGCCCTTGGTACTAGCCTAGGCAAATACCTCAAAACTTTTAACTCGAGGTTCCTCTAGTCAATTAGACTTAAGGATCCTCAAAATCAGTGGCTTACTCTTAAACTTTAGAGTTGCTCACTTATATAAACCCAAGATATGAAAGGTTTGGTGTAGAAAATTTGTGAAGAATTCTTTGGGTTTATATAGTGCTCCAAAGACAACAAAATTAATTAAGAATCCGATGTGGGATAAAAGCTAATTTAATCTTAGCCATTGGATCTTAATTTAATGGTTTAATGAGATTATAAAACCCTAATAAGAGTTTGGGCCGAATTGGAATTCAAAACAAATAACAAAAAAAAATTTACTATTCACATGAATAGTAATTTTTTTAATTCCAATTCCAAAGTGCCCCCATCGTCATTCACCAATCCCTAAGCCACTATGGAACCTCATAAATGATCTGTTCAATAATTAAACACATTGAACCATTTATGAACAATTCCTACAACAATCATATATGCTGTTATATTTGTACTGTGCACTGTTAACCATTGATTTCGACTTTGTTGTGTGTGACCTTTTGGGTTCCCTTCAAGTTGGACATGAAATGAATCGTGATAATTTAATCGAACATAAATTATCCTCCGATCAGATGGTCGTTCGATTTCAATGACCAAGGTTGACATCTAACAACATGCCAAGTCCCCCAAATGAGAAGGAAAGATATATATATATACCCATTCTGTATGCGATTTACATATGATACGGTATCTCACCTCACTGTATCCCTACCTATTGACCTATGGTACGGAAAGTGTCTACACATATGGTCAAAGGTATGATGTTGATAGTGTCATGAATTGTGCTAACCCAAGAATCTCACATGATTCTTCCGCTGGGGCCACAGTCTCAAGCACTGATCACACATATCAACCCGCGAACTGGAATATTACTTTTATAAGAAAATATTATCCGAGAGAGTGGCGATTCTCTGTTGTATCTTTACAAATTTCATGTGTTTCAACAAATGACTCAATCATACCCTTATGACCGGATCTTTTGAACCGGGGAAGGAGAATGTCAAAGTTATTTGATCCACATATAAGATTGTAAGGACCTCAAGTCTAAGGACTAGTCATATAATCGATACATGAAAGTTCTCACAGACACATGGGATAAACACTCCATATGAAAACTTTCGGCGGTCAGTTCAATGGACACGAGCAACTCATGCATCCATGTGATACACCAAGTGGACGGATCTCCGCTAGTAGCCTGTGAGATTGGCTACCCCACTTAAGGGTAGATCATATCATCATGCTAGTCTCTCCGCTTTGTGAACGCCCAGATTATTCACAAAACTATTACTAGGAACATTTAAGAGTAATGATTCTCATAAGGAGTGGAAGCCATCGTCTTATTACTCCAATGACTTTATTACAGTGTTGATGATCCATATAAGTTATGTAAGACACATATAATAAAGATTGCCATTTTATTAATTAATGAAAATATTACAAATACATGTACATATAGCCCATCCACAAGTTGGGTATAGGGCATATCCCTAACACAAGGATCTGCAGTCTTTCTTCCAATGACCCTACTTTGCATAAAAGAAACATTTCTCATTTCCCTTTTTGTTCTCCACCATACCATTGGGCTTTAGGTGATCTGGAGCCTTGACCTTGCCCTTATTTTTCTTTGGGCCTCGTGGCTTCAGGTCCGTACTCGTAAGCATGACGGAGGTTTTAATCTCCAGTTTCAAGTCCTTCTCTGCTTGCTTTATCAGATTGTGCAATTCTGCTAAAGTAGCTTCTTTATTAGACAGATGAAACTGCATAATAAAGTTAGAGAAGTCTTTTGGTAAGGACTGCACAATTAGATCGTGACCTATCTCATGATCCATGATGAACCCGAGGTTGGCCAATTTTTCAATGTGGCCAGTCATCTTAAGCACATGTCCACTAACAGATCATTCATTATACCTTGTTTGGAATAAGGCACATGACACTTGGAATCTCACGGTATGAACGGAAGTTGCATACAACTCCTTCAAGTGAAAGATGATGGTTTGAGCATTCATATCTTCGTGAGTTTTCTGAAGTTCGTCCGACATAGAGCCAAGCATTATGCAAACTGCTTGCTCATCATCATCGACGTGTTTCTTCCAAGCATCAAATGTATTTTGGTCAGCATCTTCTGCGGGTTCAGGGGAAATGGTCTTTCAAGAACATAGAAAATCTTTTCTTGTCCTAAGATAATTTTAAGGTTTCTAAACCAGTCATTGTAGTTGTCCCCTTTGAGCTTATGCTCATCAAGGATGGAACGAAGTGATATTCTGTTCGCCATTTGAATATTTGTGAAATATTTTAACCCACCTGTTAAGAGAGAATGTTAAAATAAGGAATATGTTTTCATTATTGTTTCATAATAACATGGGCTTTTAATATTATGAAGTTCCTCCCACTCAATTGTTTTAAAATTTTAAGCAAATCGTATCAACTCTAATATGATGGATTTCTTGTGGGCAAGGATCACATTATCATCATTTCACAACTCCAACTAGGGCCGGTCGTTATAAAATATGATAATTATGTAGGTTCCTAACCAATTTATGATACAAAACACAATTCCTTGATCATTGGGTTGGGCAATCAAACATGCCATAGCTTATATTAGTCCTTGTGGACACCCAATCTTTACCACTAAGTTATAAGACCACGCCTAAGGGTCGCTGCGTCTTATGACTCAGAAAATTCAAACCATTGTCAATAGTATGATTTAGGGACAAATTGGTATTGGTCTGTCTGGTAAAGCCTAGTCCTGCCAATACGGTTTAAGCCCTTTGGGTCAATACTTTACAATGAGAGGCAAATTTTAGACTTAAATTATTATTGATGATTTTAGCAAGTTTAAGTGAATAACTGTCAAAAGGATTCCTCCATTGAAAATTCCTCAGATGGAGGGTGGAGCGAACTCTCTTAAATACCCTTACCTCTTAGGCTCTTATTACCTTGGTGACAGGAATAAACATAGATCCTCCAAATTAGTCCAACACTTTAAATATGCTTTAAGGTAAGCTTTGAGTAAATGATTATCTAGATGTCTTCACACATTTTCCTTTTGGCTATAAAAAGGTAGTGAGTGAAGGAAGACACCAAATCATTATCTAACTATAATAATACCTTTGGTTAAATTAACTTTAGTTTGGAAAGTTTTATTAACGCCTTGGTCCCACCCCACTTGTATCTTTTATAATGTCTTTTATTATAAACAAGTGATTTATATTTATTAGCCTTAAAGGTAATAAATCTCTAAGTTCATCACAGAATAATTACTTAGCTAAGGGATAAGCAAAACACTCTCTATTTCCTTAGAAAGTGTCTAGATGCTTGCACCCTAAAATAATCATGCCAATTCTAATCATACATAGAATCATCAAGCATATGAGTTTTAATATGTTGGAATTATTTTAGGCATTAAATAACTTTGATTAATATTTAATTATGATATTGCATTTTATTTTAATCAAATAATTTTACTATTCACGTTTTTTACAGATGCGTGAACTTTAAATGCAATTTCACAATTCCAATCTTAACCAAATCATGCAAAACTTGTGCCTAAAATTAATTTCAGGGTGTTAGCTTTCCAATGAGCTTTTACACACCCAATTTCGAGTTCAAATGAGAGAGAACTAATCAAAACAAAAACGGCGCGCTGATACCACTGTTGGGAAGCGGCCGCGAGTGCGCAGCGGAAAATTAAAAAAATTAAATTATGATGCCGCTATCCCTTTGCCCAAGACCCATTTGTTTTTATTATTCTACAAGCCTAGGCATGTTACTATATATTATAAGCATAAAAACTCATAAAATATGCAAAGAACATAAACCTAAACATGCTAACTATCATAAGAACTCTAATTAAAATAAAGAAAGCAAATGACTTACTTGAACCGAAGACTCATTCAGTCCTCCTTCCAATCTACAAGCTTTTCAACAAACTCAGCAAGCTCTTCCACGTTCCAAAGATCCACCCGAGTGTGTGGCCTCCAAAGATACCAAAGCCAAAACTCAACGGCAAGACTACGCATTGAGTGCACGGGCATTTTGCCCTTGGTGCTAGCCTAGGCAAATACCTCAAAACTTTTAACTCAAGATTCCTCTAGTCAATTAGACTTAAGGATCCTTAAAAATCAGTGGCTTACTCTTATACTTTAGAGTTGCTCACTTATATAAACCCAAGATTTGAAAGGTTTGGTGCAAAAATTTGTAAAGAATACATTGGGTTTATATAGGTGCTCCAAAGACAACAAAATTAATTAAGAATCCGATGTTAGATAAAAGCTAATTTAATTTTAGCCATTGGATCTTAATTTAGTGGTTTAATGAGATTATAAAACCCTAATAAGAGTTTGGGCCGAATTGGAATTCAAAACAAATAACAAATAAAAAAAATTACTATTCATGTTACTATTCATGTTACTATTTACGTTTTTTTTTATTATTTATTCCAATTCCCAAAGTGCCCATATCGTCATTCAACAATCCATAAGCGACTATGGAACCTCATAAATTATCTGTTCAATAATTAAACACATTGAAACATTTATGAACAATTCCTACAGCAATCATATATGCTGTTAAATTTGTATTGTGCACTGTTAACCATTGATTTCGACTTTGTTGTGTGTGACCTTTTGGGTTCCCCTCAAGTTGGACATGAAATGAATCGTGATAATTTAATCGAACATAAATTATCCTCCGATCAGATGGTCGTTCGATTTCAATGACCAAGGTTGAAATCTAGCAACATGCCAATGCCCCCAAATGAGAAGGAAAGATATATATATATATATACCCATTCTGTATGCGATTTACATATGATACGGTCTCTCGCCTCACTGTATCCCCACCTATTGACCTAGAGTACGGAAAGTGTCTACCCATATGGTCAAAGGTATGATGTTGATAGTGTCATGAATTGTGCTAACCCAAGAATCTCATATGATTCTTCCGCTGCGGCCACAGTCTCAAGCACTGATCACATATATCAACCCGCAAACTGGAATAATACTCTTATAAGAAAATATTATCCGAGAGAGTGGTGATTCTCTGTTGTATCTTTACAAACTTCATGTGTTTCAACAAATGACCCAATCATACCTTTATGATCGGATCTTTTGAACTGGGGAAGGAGAATGTCAAAGTTATTTGATCCACACATAAGATTGTAAAGACCTCAAGTCTAAGGACTAGTCATACAATCGATACATGAAAGTTCTCACAGACACATATGATAAACACTCAATGTGAAAACTTTTGGCAGTCAGTTCGATGGACACGAGAAACTCATGCATCCATGTGATACACCATGTAGACGGATCTCCGCTAGTAGCCTATGAGATCGGCTACCCTACTTAAGGGCGGATCATATCATCATGTTAGTCTCTTCGTTTTGTGAATGCCCAGATTATTCACAAAACTATGACTAGGAACGTTTAAGAGTAATGATTCTCATAAGGCGTGGAAGCCATCATCTTATTACTCCAATGGCTTTTTTACAGTGTTTGATGATTCATATAAGTTATGTAAGACACTTATAATAAAGATTACCATTTTATTAATTAATGAAAATATTACAAATACATGTACATATAGCCCATCCACAAGTTGGGTATAGGGCATATCCATAACATTTATTTCATACTTTCAAAAGACATCTACACACTGCATGCATACTTCGAAGGAAAAATAACTTAGCATCGCACACATTACCAGATGAATCGATTGAGATGGACGACATTCTAACTATTACGGATGGGAATTCCTCCAACGGTCTGTAGCTTGTAAGCTCATCTCCCAACAATTTTGGTTACGAGGTACGGGCCCTCCCAATTTTGTCCCAGTTTTCCATCTCCAACCTCCTTTGTGCTCTGAAAAACTTTACGTATGACCCAATCTTCTTCCTTAAAAGTTCTACTCCTGACATTTTTATCGAAGTATCTGGCCATCCTCTGTTGATGGGCTGCTAGTCGAATGGAAGTTTGGTCCCTCACTTCGTCAACTGTATCGAGACTGAAGTTCATGAGCTGTCGATTCGATTCCTCATCGAGCCATTGGTAGTGTGGGGATGTGATAACTTCCTCAGTCGAAATTACTGCTTCCGTTCCAAATGCCAGTGAGAATGGGGTTTCGCCTGTCGAAGAACGAGGTGTCGTCCTGTAGGACCATAACACCCCCGAGAGTTCATCCGCCCAAGCACTTTTAGCCTTCTCTAATCTCTTCTTCAAAGTATTCAAAATCATTTTGTTAGACGACTCGGCTTGGCCGTTTGCTTGTGGAAAGCGCGGGGTCGAGAAGCTTAATTTTATGCCTCAATTTCTACAGAAGTCTTGAAAGTGATGGCTGATGAATTGTGACCCATTGTCAGTCACGATTTCCCTTGGTATACTGAACCGACATATGATATTCTTCCAGACGAATGTTTGAGCCTCTTTGTCGCGTATCTTGGTGAATGATTCAGCTTCGATCCACTTCGAGTAGTAATCCGTCAGCACAAGCATGTAGACTCGCTGGCCTGGGGCGGCTGGGATTTTTCCAACAATGTACATTCCCCACTTCATGAATGGTCAAGGAGATAAGATGGGATTGAGTCTTCCTGGTGAGAGGTGTGATATTGGAGCAAACCTTTGGCAATTTTCACACTTCTTAGTGAATTCAGCTGAGTCGGACCTCATCGTAGGCGAGTAGTAGCCTGTCGAATGGGCTCGAAGTGCTAAGATCCTACCTCCGGAGTGATTCCCACATTCTCCTTCATGTAGTTCTACCAATACATGATGCGCCTTGTCGTGTGTGAGGCATTTCAGGTAGGGTCCTAAAATGACCTTTTTAGCAACTGACCGTCGAATATGGTGAATCTTGCAGACTGTAGGCACTGTATTTTTGCATATAAGTCATGATGATTAGTCTCACATGGAGGCACTACTCTTTAAGTTGCGGAAGTCGCGGGAAACGGACGTCGGAAGGGAAATTCAGAAATCAATACCTTGTTGGACTCAATTCGTTTGCTTAACTTTTTGAACCTCTGTTTTAGAACTTATCCTTGGCCCAAAACCCCCGCAATCCACACCAAGCCCACCAAAACAACCAACCACACGCCCATAAAGCCTTCAAGCCCATTAAATCACATCCAAAAATATCCAACACAATAAATCACATTCCTAAATTAAATAAATCTAATTAAATCACGTTCCTAATTTAAATAAATCACATTCCTAAATTAAATAAATCTAATTAAATCACCTTCATAATTTAAATAAATCACATGCCTAAATTAAAATCAAATCTCATAAATCACCTTCCTAATTAAATTAAATCACATGCCTAAACTAAATAAAATCAAATCAAATCTCATAAATCCCTTTCCTAAACTAAAACAAATTACCTTCCTAAATTAAATAGATTTTTTCCTTATCACACACTAATTAGAAGATATCCTCTATAATTACACAATATTTCTTTCCTACCCAAATAATGACAACCCTAACCCACTCCTATAAAAAAGGCATAAACCAAACCTTAGGACGGGTGGCTCTGACCCACGGCACTCACAAAACCTTCACCTTTCTCTCAAAACTTGACAACACACACAGCCCACAAACTGCCAACACCTAGCTCATTCAGAAAACACTCAACCCTCTAACTAAAACACACGCACACCACACTCAGCCCCACGCAAGCATAGCCATTCACCAGTTCAATACGCACACACTGCCATTCACTCACACACACACGCAGCCAACACAGCCCTCACCGATTCACACACAATCACCAGCCCTCCACTAACCGACCAGTTCTGTGTCCTACACATACTGTCTCAGGATTTTTCTGGCTTGGATTTTTTCGTCTAGAAGCATGCCTTCTTGCAGATATTTGATAATAGGTGTCATTGTTGGATAATATGACTCATAGCGTCACTATTTGTACAGATCACGGTGTTGTTGTACAAATTAACTATGTGACAAGGAAATTGCACTCTCATCATTTGTGATTAGATCACCATATATGTATAAATGAAGAGAGGTCCATATGATTAGTTCCTGGATTGAGATGATATGAGACAGTATCAGTCCATGAAGGATTAATCATTAAATATCCCTTGCCGGAGTATTATCGAGACAGGACATCGATAATGCGGAATAGGCTAGTATTGCACTTGTGCGCGTTGTGAGGGCACAACGGCATAGTTCTCATATATTTAAGTATTGGATACTTATGCAAGTGCGATAGGAGGTTGTGTTTCACCGATGGTACGGGAAACAGCTTCGCTCTGGATAGACCCCTCGGAATCCCATTGGTATTATGACTTTGTGTCTATGGGAGGCCGAAATCAAGGTAGGTGTGTATAGTCTTAACCTGAGACTTGCATCGCTAATACTTGCGATAATCGGTAGACTTTGGTCTTGGTGGTACATGGCTTTAACCGGTTCTGCGTACACCGCTTCTGGGTTTATCAGAGAGTCGTAGTGTATTGGGTGTGATGTCGAGACGGAAGTATCACTTCAGTCATAGTGGAGATGATGTCACGCAGGATACGGTATTAGTCTCTTAAGTGCTGGCCGGCCATCGGGATATTATGACAAGGTCATGTATATCCGATTATAGAGACTAGTTACCAGACATCCGACATGTGCTTCGGACGGGGCAGACACTTATCCAGCCCCAGCCCTAGCATGTGACTATCTGATACTGGGCAGATATACACAATACTACGGTATACTACGCTTGATACAGATCTATATATTCCTGTAAGAATATTTCTGGAGAATTGGGTAGGCATGGCGCTTTGCTAGAAGCCAACCTTGTCTTGTAAATCGGTATAAACGTAGTACGCGATACTTACGTGTTCGGATAGTCCGACGACCGTATTTACTGCCAACATATCCGGAGATCTCATGGGTCGCTTCCTGAAGATTCACCGATGACGTATAACTCGCACTTAATTAATCTGGGATTAATTAGAAGAGAGAGAAAATTAATCTGGGATTAATCACGGAGATATTTTATCTGGGATAAAATATTAATTAAAGAGAGAGAACGATTAATTTGGAATTAATCGATAAAATAATATATTCGATATATTATAAGAAATTGGATTTCGACGCGGAATTAAAATTAGATTTTAATTCGGGCGAACGAATTAATTTAGAATTAATTCGTTAGCGACGTGAATAGTGATTTCACTAGGCGTAATCATTTAATAACGACGCGACGGAAAATTCATTAATTTGGAATTAGCGAACCCGAGCCCGAGAGTGATTGCGAGCGCATTCGTATTTCAAATTCGAACGCGGCACGCAAGTCACATCAAGCGTCAAATCACTACTCACATCAATCGTCAAATCACTTGTCACTTTGAGTGATGTGATATGACATGTTGTCACTTTATTAAAGTGACTTGATGTGAATAGTGATAGATGATGAAAAGGCATTAATGCTCTTTTGCTTTTTGACTTTTGTTTTTGGAAAAATGTAAATGCTTTTGTATTTGATTTTATTTTTGGAAAATAAAATAAATATATAAGTAAAAACCATTTTACCTTTTCTCTCTCCCATTCACGGTTTCACGTGAAAACCCTTCTCCTTCTCTTTTCCCTCTCTTTTCTTCTTCCTCTTCTCACGGCTTCAAGCCGATTTTCTTCACAAATGTTTCTGGTTTGACCGAATCAAAGGGAAGCAAGGAAGAAGACTTAGTGCTAGCACACCATGAGTGATACATAGGTGATAGGGAAACGAATTTGTGAGCATGGAAAAGCTTGAAGCTTGGAGCTTCAATGGTGACATCCATGGCCGAATGAACAAGGAGGAAGACACCCCACCACCGTGCAGCCCCTACCATTCACAGCTCACTGCCAGGGAGCAACATGCAGTGCGTTTTTTGTCTTTGTTTCATTTCATCAAACCCCATCAATGTGAGTATGAATTCCGCCTTACTCCTTTGTGTATTCAACTCGTTTTTATGCATGTTTGTGATCCTTGGGACTTGATTGAAACTCTACAGTCATCCAAGTTTCGATTGAATTCACTGAAGCGACCACTCTTTCTTCTTTCCAAATAGCTGGCCAGTTCAAGTATACTATCGGTATTGAACGTGGTTTGTCTCCCTCCATTGTTGAATCAAGGGTAGGCAGAGAATCTACTTGGGAGTTCTCGCTTCTTGGGACTTGGGTTATGGTAAGTTCCTCAAACGTCGACTGAATATCTTTTACCTTTTGCAAGTAGGATGCCATCTCTGTACCTCGTGCGTGATACGACCCACGGATCTGGTTGACAATCAACTACGAATCAGACTTCACTTCTATCTTTACAGCTCCGAGTTCTTTAGCGAGGGACAACCCTGCTATCAGCGCTTCATACTATGCCTCATTGTTGGTAACTCTAAAACCGCATTTGGCTGCTCGTTGTAGAATGTCACCTTCCGGAGTGGTAATCATTATCCCGAGGCCACAACCCTTTTTGTTACTGGATCCGTCGACTACAAGTTTCCATGGAATGGTCGAATGGACAGAGCAGACTTCTGTTTTAGCTGCAGCTAGTAGGTTGGGAGTGAATTCGGTAATAAAGTCTGCTAAGGCTTGAGATTCGATAGCGGTCCTGGGCAGAAACGTGATGTTATGTTCTCCGAGTTCAATCGCACACTTCATCAATCTCCCAGATAATTCTGGTTTATGAAGTACGCTTCTTAACGAATATGTAGTGTATATAGTGATCGGATGTCCCTGAAAGTAGGGTCTGAGCTTCCTTGCAGTCGTTATCAAATCGAACACCAATTTTTCCATTAGTGGGTAGTGTGATTCCACTCCCAGCAATGTTTTGCTTACATAGTAGACTGGGAGTTGTGCTTCCGCCTCTTCTCTGATTAAAATTGCACTGACCGCGTGTTCTGAGACCGCCAAATAGATAAACATCCTCTCGTTGTCGAGTGGTTTTTACAACAGAGGTTGCGTAGTAAGATATTGCTTGAGTCCTTCCAGAGCTTCTTCGCATGCGGGAGTCCACTCGAAGTTATTGGCCTTTTTTAAGGCTGAGAATAACAAAAAGCTCTTGTCCGTAGACTTGGAGATGAACCTGTTCAGTGCTACTATCCTCCCCGCCAGTCGTATGACATCCTTCGGGCTGTAAGGCGAGGGAATTTCGAGGATTGACTTGATCTGGTCTGGATTCGCTTCAATTCCCCGTCGAGTGACTATGTAACCCCAAGAATTTCCCTAAAGCAACACCAAATGCACATTTAGTAGGATTCAATTTCATCACATACCTGTCCATGATGTTGAAGGCTTCTTCTATGTGCTCAAGATGTTGTTCTGATTTAGAAGACTTCACCAGCATGTCGTCTATGGAAACCTTCATTGTCTTCCCAATTTGATTGGAGAACATCTTATTGACCAGTCGTTGATATATGGCCCCTGCATTTTTTAGGCCGAAGGGCATAACCTGTTGGTTTCTAGGGTGGTCCCAAGATCAATATAAGCATAGAAATAGAATGAATACTCAAAGAAGTGAGGCGGAAAACATACTTACATTGAACGACTTTTGATGTTATGATCAACAAAACTTTTCCTCCCTTTGTGAAGTATTCGGCCAAGGTGGATTTTTGTTGATGAAGATGATCAAGCTCCAAGCTTTAAAGGATTCCAAGCTCTTAGTTCGGTTCCCTATCACCTTGTATCGATTCCTTGTTTGTGCTAGCAAAAGATGAAAGAACATCAAGCTTCCTTTCTTCTTTGGAGAGTCACGGTTTTTAGACCAAAATGAGAGATAGTTTCTTTTGATTCTTTTTGTTATTTGCTTTCCAAAAACCTTAGAAAAACCACTACCAAAAAACGGTATATGCTTTCCCAAAAGTCAAAGCCAATTTTGGCTCCAAAATGGCATTAAATGCCCACACCTACTTATGTCATGAATACTGACTGCATGTCACTCACCAAAAAAGTGATAAGACATCTATCACTAAAGTGACAAGTGATGTGACTCACGATGTGACTTGCGGCCGCACTTGATTCAAAATCGGAGTGGCGTCGCAAACATATTCCGGGCTCGGTTTCGTTAATTCCGAATTAACGAGTTTTCCGTTGCGTCGTAATTAAATCAAATTTAATTAAATAATCATGCCTAGCAAAATTACTATTCATGTCGCTTGCGAATTAATTCTAAATCAATTCGTTAGCCCGAATTAAAATCCAATTTTAATTACGCGTCGAAATCCAATTTCGTATAATATATCGAATATATTATTTTATCGATCAATTCCAAATTAATCGTTCTTTCTCTTCAAATATTTCTTTATCCCATATAAAGTCTCTCCGCTATTAATCCCATATTAATAAAGTTCGAATCATACGTCATTGGTGAATCTTCGGGAAGCGACCCAAGAGATCCCTGGATATGTTGGCAGTAAATCCGGTCGTCGGACTATCCGAACACGTACGTACCTCGTACTACGTTCTTACCGATTTACGAGACAAGGTTGGCTTCTAGCAAAGCGCCATGCCTACCCAATTCTCCAGAAATATTCTTAATGGAATATATAATCTATGTCAGGCGTAGTATACGTAGTATTGCGTATCTCGTGATCCAGTATCGGATGTCACATGCAAGGCCTGGGGCTGGAATAGTGTCTGCCCCGTACGAAGCATATATCAGATCACAAGCAACTAGTCTCTTTATTATCGGATAATCATGACCTAGTCATATTTTCCCGACAGTTGCAACCTTTTAAGAACCAGTTATGTATCACTGCGTGACCATCATCTCCATATGACTGAAGTGATACTTTCGTCTTGACATCACACCCAATACACTACGATTCTCAATAAACCCATAAGAGGCGTACACAGAACCTGTTAAAGTCCTGGACGACCAAAACCAAAGCGTATTGATTGTCGCAAGTACTAGCGATGCAAGTCTCAGGTTAAGACCAAATACACCTACCCTGATACGGACTCCCATAGACACATAGTCATACTACCAATGGGATTATGTGGGGTCTATCCATAGCGAAGCAGTTTTCCGTACCATCGGTAAAACACAACCTCCTACCACACTTGCATAAGTATCCATTACTTAAATATATGAGAACTATGTTGTTACAGTTCCATAACACGCACAAGTGCGATACTAGTCTATTCTGCATTATCGATGTCCAGTCTCGATAATACTACGACTAGGGATATTTAATGATTAAATCGTCGTGGATTGATATTGTCTCATATCATCTCAATACGGAACTAATCATAAGGACTTTCATCATTCATACATTTAAGTAATCTAATTATGAAATGATAAAAGGCAATTTTCTTTGCTACATAATTAATTTGTACAAAAACACAATGTCTTTTACAAATAGTGACGCTATGGGTCATAATTGTCCAACATAACCTTGTAGCAGTAAATGCCTCGGTTGGTGATGAAGGCTGTCTTCTCTTGGTCGTCTGGATGCATGAGGATTTGGTTGTAGCCCGAATACGCATTCATGAAACTCAATAACTCATGCCCAGCTGTAGCGTCGACCATCGAGTCTATGTGTGGAAGTGGGAATGAGTCATACGGACAGGCTTTGTTGAAATCTGTAAAGTCGATACAGACTCTCCACTTTCCATTCTTCTTTCTAACAACGTCCACATTGGCAAGCCACTCTGGAAACTGCACTTCTCTAACAGCTCTCTGTTCTGCAACAGTTTCTGAACCTCTTCATCAATGATCCAATTTCTTTCAAGTGCAAACTTCTTTCTTTTCTGTCTGACTGGGTGTGGTCTGGATCTACGTGTAGTTCGTGAGTAATCAGTTCGGGGTTGATTCCCGTCATGTCTTTGTGAGACCAAGCAAATCTGTCATGTCGCCTCTTCAGAAATTTGATCAAATCGGCCCGCAGTTTGTGGTCCAAGTTAGCTCCAATCTGTGCCTTGTGATTTGAAAATTGAGAGTGAATCTGGACCTCGTCAAGCTCCTCAAGACTTGGTAGTGTCGGCTTCTCGTCACGAGATCCACTCTGTAATTGCTATGTCGTCTAGGCTTTTACCTTTAAGGTCGTCTGGTAGCAGCTTCGAGATGCTGATCTATCACCCTTAATCTCTTGAATCCCCCATCTAGTTAGGAACTTAAGAACTTGGTGATAGGTGGATGAAACCGCCCTCATCTCATGAATCCAAGGTCTGCCCATGATAAGATTGTAGGCTGAAGGGCTCTCCAAGACCAAGAACGTGGTCTTTTTATTAACTCCCGCTACGTAGACTGGGAGTGATATTTCTCCCATTGTGATTTTCTGCTCCCCACTAAATCCAATCAGCACTGTCGTCCATCTGTTTATCTTGTCCAACTTAGCCCCTATGTCTGCAAGGGCTGTGGCGAAAATGATGTTGGCTGAAGAGCCTGTGTCGACCAGCACTCGTTTGATCATAAAGTTGGCCACCTGTAAAGAAATAACTAGGACGTCGTGGTGTGGATTCAAATTATGAGAATCTCCATCGTCTGGGAATTCCATAGTTAGGTTGGTAAACATCTTGTTGACGGCTGATTTTGGTCTCAGGGGCAATATGGGAATATTACTCCCGAGACAATCCTCCCTCAATAGTGAATTTGTTTGGTTATGGGGGACAAAAAGCAAACTTAGCAAAAGACAGATAAATACGCCAATTGACAAGGAGATTTAACGTGGTTCGGCGGATCTTGGTCCGACCTACGTCCACGGGCACAAAAAGGATGATATTTTTTATTACTCAAACACGCTTCTCGGCTCTGCCTCTGGTTTTTTACAATTCTGATGGTAATGATTCTGATAATGATTCTTAATGCTCTCCACTTTTTTCTCCCTTTATGCACACTCTACCCTTCTATTTATAATAGTGTAGAAATCAGATTCCTTCTCCTATAAGAATTTCCTAGTTGAAACTATTCCCTTTTCCCATAAGGATTCATAGTCAAAACTATTCTCTTTTCCCATAAGGATTCCTAATCAAAACTACATTTACTTTCTTTATCCTACTAGGACTCTGTCTCACCAGTTTTCCCCATGAAAATAGGATAACTTGTCGTCTTATCCGCAAGAATAGGGTGTCATCTTCCGGAGCACGCCTCGCCATATGCTCGGTCTTCATGAGGTCGGTCATAATGGTCATTTGAGCTGAGAATGCTGTTGTCGATCTTATAATGCCCGGTCATCCGATCTTATGTGGTCGGGTTACCTAACATTAAGTGCTCGACCCTCACTTATGTGGTCGGGTCGGTATTAATGATCTCGATCAAGAAGGGAGTTACCCTTTTACCCCTGCCGTGCTGCTTAAATATCATAGTGCCTAAAAAACACCATCAACATTTATCCCCTAGTTCTCGGTAACAACGAGTTTGTGAGTTGATGTCGGGAACTATAAAAAAGATGGTGTGTCAATGAATCCTTCGGTGGTCACTCCAGGAGCCGCAGAGAAAAATGCCTTGGCTGCAAATCTGGTCCTTCATGCCACCTTCATGTGCTCAGTCAATGAGGATCCCGATATCTACCCGTGGAGAAAATACTTTGCCCTTATGCTGATGACGATCGACTCAGTGGGACGTAACCCGACCCCGAGCTGAGAAGAACAATTGGCTCTGGGGGAATGTCACCTCCCCAGACCAATAGAGGCCGACTCGGTGGGACGTAACCCGACCCCGAGCTAAAAGAAAGAGTTGGCTCTGGGGGAATGTTACATCCCCAGTCCAAAGAAGCCGACTCGGTGGGATATAACCTGACCCCGAGCTAAAAGAAAGACTTGGCTTTGGGGGAATGTTACATCCCCAGTCCAAAGAAGCCGACTCGGTGGGACGTAACCCTACCCCGAGCTAAAAGAAAGACTTGGCTCTGGGGGAATGTTACATCCCCAGTCCAAAGAAGCCGACTCGGTGGGACGTAACCCGACCCCGAGCTGAAAGAAAGACTTGGCTCTGGGGGAATCCCCAGTCCAAAGAAGCTGACTCGGTAGGACGTAACCCAACCCCGATCTAAAAGAAAGAGTTGGCTCTGGGGGAATGTTACATCCCCAGTCCAAAGAAGCCGACTCGGTGGGACATAACCTGACCCCGAGCTAAAAGAAAGACTTGGCTCTGGGGGAATGTTACATCCCCAGTCCAAAGAAGCCGACTCGGTGGGACGTAACCCTACCCCGAGCTAAAAGAAAGAGTTGGCTCTGGGGGAATGTTACATCCCCAGTCCAAAGAAGCCGACTCGGTGGGACGTAACCCGACCCCGAGCTGAAAGAAAGACTTGGCTCTGGGGGAATCCCCAGTCCAAAGAAGCCGACTCGGTGGGACGTAACCCGACCCCGAGCTGAATAAACCATAAGGCCTCGGCGGAACAAAATCCAGCCCCCGAGCCGAATACCCAAGCGGCCTCGGCGGAACGAAATCCAGCCACGAGCCGAAATAAAAATCGATCTCGGCGGTACAAGAGCAGACCCGAATCGGAAAGAAACATCGGTCTCGGCGGTACAAGAGCAGACCCGAGCCAGAAAGAAACATCGGTCTCAGCGGTACAAGAGCAGGCCCGAGCCGAAAAGAAACATCGGTCTCGGCGGTACAAGAGCAGACCCGAGCCGGAAAGAAACATCGATCTCGGCGGTACAAGAGCAGACCCGAGCCGGAAAGAAACATCGGTCTCGGCGGTACAAGAGCAGACCCGAGCCGGAAAGAAACATCGGTCTCGGCGGTACTAGAGCATACCCGAACCGGAAAGAGACATCGGTCTCGGCGGTACAAGAGCAGACCCGAGCCGGAAAGAGACATCGGTCTCGGCGGTACGAGAGTAGACCCAAGCCGGAAAGAGACATCGGTCTCGGCGGTACAAGAGCAGACCCGAGCCGGAAAGAGGCATCAGTCTCGGCGGTACAAAAGCAGACCCGAGCCGGAAAGAAACATCGGTCTCGGCGGTACAAGAGCAGACCCGAGCCGGAAAGAAACATCGGTCTCGGCGGTACAAGAGCAGACCCGAGCCGAAAGGAAACATCGGTCTCGGCGGTACAAGAGCAGACCCGAGCCGAAATAAAAATCGATCTCGGCGGTACAAGAGCAGACCCGAGCCGGAAAGAAACATCGGTCTCGGCAGTACAAGAGCAGACCCGAGCTGGAAAGAGACATCGGTCTCGGCGGTACAAGAGCATACCTGAGCCGTAAAACAAATATCAAAACCATTGTGTGGGCCATAACAAACAAGCATAATCAAATGTCAACCTAAGACAGAAAATGTCTTACTCACCTTTTTGGGATCCGTTGCCTTTCTTGCAACTCTACAAGGGTCACTACAAACAAGGCTCTTTTTAATACATCCTCTCTGCATCTCAGCATTCCACGCATCCGACCGGATGACTTCCGCTATCAACTTGGTCGACCTAAAAAACCGAATGGTCTATGTACACACTGAGATAACCTTCTTTCACCAAGTCTTCCACCTGCTCCCGCAGGTCTCTGCACCCATTCGTGGCATGTCCCCTTACGTTATGGTAGGTACAGTATGCCCTACTATTTCCCTCCTCAATCGGGAACCTTTTCAAATTAGGCTCGGCCAACAGACCTTTATCCTGGATTTCCCGAACTATCTGGGCCATAGGTTTGTTCAGGGGGGTGTATACTGTCCTCCTCGCGACACGGTTGACTTGGACAGATGACTTTATCTCTTGAACATGACTACTCGGAGGTGTCGGTCTGAGTTTCTTCTGCTCCGGGACCGGTTTCCTCAAATTTCTAATCGAATCCCACTGATTGTCTGACCTGAGTATCTTAGCCTTTCGGGTGTCTACTCCCCGGGCAATCTTTTTCTCCTCCTCTATTAAGATAAACTTCCTGGCCAACTCCAGGGCAGTGGCATAATCCGATACGTCTTGAATCCTCAGGTGAGTCCAGAACTTCCCGACCTTCAAACCTCCCTTGAGACTTTCTAGCGCTTCCGATGACTCGTACGCTCCGACCTCGAGCACCAAATTGTGGTATCTTTCAATAAAATTCCTCAGGGGCTCATCATCCCCCTGCTTCATCAGTCTCAATTCTCCCACCATTTTCTTTGGGATGCAGGCCCCTTTGAAGTGTCGAACAAATGACCTTCTGAGTTGAGCGAAGCTACTGATGCTTCCCGGGGCAAGACTTCTGAACCACGGAATGGCAGATCCGCCCAAGGTTAGGGGGAATACTTTACAAATGGCATCCCCTACTACCCCTTGGACCTCCATTAATAGGACGAAACTTTCAATATGGGACTTTGGATCTGAATGGCCTTTGTAGAGCGTCATGGATGGCATGTTGAAATGTCTTGGGAATTTTGCCGACCTTATTTCTTCTGTGAATGGAGATTCAACCTCACCGTCCTGAGCATCTGCTGTGTCAATTTTGGGGTTTACTCCCCACTTGGACATTTCTTTTCTTAACCAAGACTTTATACTGCCATCTGTGTCACTATGCCGCCTCCTGCGGCCTCCTTCGCGTCTGTCACCACGGGTGCGGTGCTCCTCATGACTTGAAACTTCCCGTCCAGTTTCACCATGCTTCATATTTCCCCTTCTGGTGTCGCGGGGGCTATCATAGGAAGAATATGGTGATTGTCTCCCCTCTTCTTCTTCCCACGTATCCTCCGTTTGTAAATCTTTTTCTACCACTACAGACCTCATCCCGTAGGGACCCTTCCTCATCGGTTCATCGTCATAACTCACATCGGCGACCCCTTTTCCATCTTCTATCTCTCATCTTCTTTGATTAGATCTGGTTTCAGGCTTCTCGCGGTTCCCCCCTTCCATTTTCTCCAGTCGGTGCATCATGGTTTTTAGGAGGGTCTGACTATCCTCCCTATCCTTCCTTATGCTTTCTTATATCTTCTTCATCCAATCTGTATCCGGATTCCCCGACGATTGGTGATTTCCACCTTCTGTCATCGTCTTACTACGCGAGCCGCTTTTTGTTGAGTCCCCACAGACGGCGCCAACTGTTGACGGCTGATTTTGGTCTCAGGGGCAATATGGGAATATTACTCCCGAGACAATCCTCCCTCAATAGTGAATTTGTTTGGTTATGGGGGACCAAAAGCAAACTTAGCAAAAGACAGATAAATATGCCAATTGACAATGAGATTTAACGTGGTTCGGCGGATCTTGGTCCGACCTACGTCCACGGGCACAAAAAGGATGATACTTTTTATTACTCAAACACGCTTCTCGGCTCTGCTTCTGGTTTTTTACAATTCTGATGGTAATGATTCTGATGATGATTCTTAATGCTCTCCATTTTTTCTCCCTTTATGCACACTCTACCCTTCTATTTATAATAGTGTAGAAATCAGATTCCTTCTCCTATAAGAATTTCCTAGTTGAAACTATTCCTTTTTCCCATAAGGATTCATAGTCAAAACTATTCTCTTTTCCCATAAGGATTCCTAATCAAAACTACATTTACTTTCTTTATCCTACTAGGACTCTGTCTCACCAGTTTTCCCCATGAAAAAAGGATAACTTGTCGTCTTATCCGCAAGAATAGGGTGTCATCTTCCGGAGCACGCCTCGTCATATGCTCGGTCTTCATGAGGTCGGTCATAATGGTCATTTGAGCTGAGAATGCTGTTGTCGATCTTATAATGCACGGTCATCCGATCTTATGTGGTCGGGTTACCTACCATTAAGTGCTCGACCCTCACTTATGTGGTCGGGTCGGTATTAATGATCTCGATCAAGAAGGGAGTTACCATTTTACCCATACCGTGCTACTTAAATATCATAGTGCCTAAAAAACACCATCAACACATCTTTTCCACCAACATCGTAGTGTGAGAAATGTTGCTAGAAAGAGCTCTCGAATGTCGTTTGGCTACCGAGTACGAGACTCTGCTAATTTATGATCCTCCTGAAATAACATTAACAGTGTTGATAATAGGTGGAGGTGGGGTTGGGGCTTCACCTTGACCATCTCTCTCATCCCTTCGTGCCAAGTTGGCTTTCCATTTTTCTGTGACCAAGTCTCTTAGAAATCCATTGTTCAACAGCTCCAAGACTTCCAATCTCAAAGCTACACACTATGATGTCGTATGACCGTAGTCTCGATGGAACTCACACCACTTTCGGGTGTCTTTTTTAGTAGAGTTCCTGGAACGTGGGGGCCATTTTACTTCATTTTCCATTTTCTTAAGTACCGAGACCAACTCTCTTGGGGAAATCGTAAAGTTGTAGTCTGTGAGCCTGGGTTTGCTTGATGGAGATTCCTTCCAGTTCTTGTAAGGCCTTGTCGTCTGTCAAAGTCTTTGTGGAAAGGCCTTTGTTCTCCTCTCTGTTGAATTCTTATTTCCGAATGAGGACGAGCAACTATGTCGCGTCGCCTGGAAGCAACAGGTCTTCTATCAACATGTGAACTAGGAATGTCTTCCCACCTTTTGTTTCTCTTGTCATCTTCACATCTTATTTCAACTTGGGCCCGCGCCATGGCTTGGTCCATCGTATAGTATCGAAAGTTGGTCAACTTCTTGTAGAGTCCACTTTTGTAGAGTAGTCCATTTCGGAAGGCCTCCACTGTTGTAGGTTAATGGTGATCCGGAATACTAATTATCTCATTGTTGAAGCGAGCTACGTAACTCCGCAATGACTCCTCTCTCCCCTGCTGAATGGTATTGAGATCGTCTGTAGTCTTCTCGAGTTTACATGAAATTGCAAAATATTGCACGAACTTGTCTGCTAATTGTTGGTAGGATTCGATGGATCTGTATGGCAGGTTGATGAACCAGGTAAGCGCTGGTCCCGCTAATGTTTCTCTGAAGCACCTACACATTCCAGCTTCCCATTGGTTAGGTGCCAAACCGGTTGACATCATCATGTACTTGTAGCGTATTACATGGTCGTCTGGATCCGTGGATCCATCATACAGCTTCATTTCGGGCGGGCTAAATTTTCGGGGTAGTTCAACAGCTACGATTTTCTGCACGAACGGGGTGTCAGAAATCGCTCCAGCTCTGCTCTTCCTAATCGGCAGCCTTACCCCTGGTAGTCTGGACATAATTGCTTCTTTGAAATCCATCATCTTTCTTCTTATGGAGGATGCAACTTGCTGAGTTGGGTCGAGAGTTGAAGTCGGGCCACAGGGAATTGGTGGGTTATCATCAATCTGCCCATCTGAAGTGGGTGGGAGTATTGGATTGCTGGGATTTCTGGTTGGACTAGGGATGTCGTGGCGCTGAGAAGTTGAAGACATCTACTTCAGCTGTTTTTGTAGACTCACATTGGAATTTTTCATGGTCAAATTCTCCTCTTCCAAGGCTTGTAATCACTCTTGGAGCATGGCAAGTTGTACCGCCATAGGGTCTGGTGTATGTTCGCTGCCTGAAGCCATTATCAACTGTTTTGTAGTGAACGAATCAGATGATTTTTGTTTGCAATAATTCGCTTAGGGCCTCACGGTGGACGCCAAATTGTGGATATCGATTTTCACCAGAGGTCCACAATCGAGAATCTGATTTGAGGGGCACTAGCAAACCTGTAAAATAATGGTAGTATGAGTGGGGAGTACTGCTCACCGGTGTGGTGGAAGCCGTAGGCTCTCCGATGCTCAAGTCAGTAAAATATGTCTGACGGAAGTAGGGAGATTAAGGCTTAGAATTACCTCAATCTCAGTTTATTTGCCGTGGGGGCGGGATTTGATATTTCTTGGGTATGATGCTGTAGAATTGTCTGATGTTCGATGATCCCCCCATGTCAGGGTCCTTCTCTCTTATAAGCCTTCTGATGTGGTGTCATTTTTCTCCTGACCGTTGGGATTCCTGTAACTGTAGACTTGATGGTGGTGTTTATGACCATCTCTGTAACTGTTGATTTAATTGGTGGGATTTATATGTTTAGACGTTTTGCCAACCTGGTTATTGATAGGTGATGGGAGATGGGCTTTCGGCTCGGCTTTGGTTTTTAAACTGGATTTGATTGTGGGCTTTGGGTCTCTGATTTCGTGGTGGGTCCATGAGTGAAATGTCGACTTTGCCCTTGGGCCTAATTTTGGCTCGTACAACAACAAGTAAGTCCGCTATAACATATTGAGTTTGTCCAACAAATCCAATCGTTTCCCTTAGCCAGCATCATTCATATATTGTATAACCTAAGTTATACATCAATATGACTCAGATGCGACATCAATATTGTGTTACAGCTACTGAGTTGTCTATGTATGTAAAGATCAAATCCAAAATATTATGCAGACAACTGCAAGCACAATACTAATATTAAAACTTCTAATATATAAGGTCACTATGCAACTTCATAAGTCAATACTTCATAAGTTACAACTAATTCCACTAATATAGTAGAATGAACTGTGACACTTCCACTGCATCTTTTCCGACTCTATATGACATAGACCATCTAATTTCATAATTAGACTCAAAACTAATCTGATCATAATGGTTGCGGATTATATTCTCTATTAATAAGAAACTTGTTCTTAATAACTCAAAGATAACATAGAACATGTTTCAAGACACACCCTATGGTCTATAACATATCAAAATAGTTCATAACAATTACGATTAAATTGATATTTTTAACCGTACATAATATAGTATTCATTATGTCATCATCCTATGATGCATAAGATTGACTAGACATTCTAATCAATTTCTCTTTCGACAAAGAAATCATCATTTATGTAAGATGAATACTATATTCAAGAGACACACTAAATGTCAAACAGTTATACTAACTGTCACACAGATAGTCTTGATGTGTCCTTTATTAGATCATATCTAATGCACGACTAATGCGGGTATCTCACAAGTCTCTTAGTTTTATATCATATATGAAACTTTATATCAAATATAATAGAGACTACTCCCACTGCTTTCACGGAGAAAAGAAGACTTAGGTAAACCCTTTAACCTCACAAACATTTCATTATTACATTATAATGATAATGTCTTGAGGATATACAATACTAAAAAGAAAATTGTACGCTCCCACTAACCCTACTATCATATGCATATTCCCTATGCTTTGATAAAACCAGACAATCTGACTGTTATCAAAATTAGAAAACACAGATTTTCGGAAAACGTATCTGACTCTACAATAGGCTCTATAAGCTAGTATATCAAACTGTGATCTTAGCAGAATATAAACTCCAGGGCCATTCTAGAATGAACTCTTCAAACAAAGAAATCATAATAGATCTCTTCTTCGAAGAAACCATTCAGGAATCCCACTTTGTATTCTTAGGTAAAATACATAGTTTAATATCAACATTAACTAACAGATCTTTAATTGTTCAATTAGTGTGACTATAGACAAGTTTTTCTTCAGAATCTATAATAGATTATTGAGTGTAACCTTTCTCACTGTCATACTATAAAAGGTCAAACCTTTAACGAGCTCACTTTTCTTTTGATGTGCAAACCATTTGCACATTTTATGAACGATTCATAACGAAAGCTCAATCAAGTTTAAAACTTGATCATAGTAAGCTATGAATAATCTTAGATCTATGGTTTAATGCTAACTTCCGGAATCGATATCAAATATCGCTCCCACTACAAGTTATATGATTATTTTTCTTCGATAAGAAAACAACAGAACCATTAAGTATCAAATACTTCGCAAATGATTCTGACATCGTATTGGACTTATATAGAAGATGTCAAAGGGTCTTTCCATCTTATTAATTATGTATTTCCATCTATAGTTTATCACTTTCACATTTGACTTCAATAAGTCAAGTCTTTTTTCTACAATGGTCAAAATCTGATGTTACACACTAAATAATAAAACAATTTAATTACTCGGGATCGTAGAAAAGATATTCTATCAATAGAATACAATATTCTATAAAATATAATAAATGATAAATTTTTACTTGTATCTCCGATGGCGCAAGTACTTTCAATTATATAACCATTATACAAAAGAAATATTCAAATCTCAAACTTTTCAAGATTCAAATTTTCTACTTATACATATCATATACGTAATTGTAGAAACTATTGGAACCTTAATTAAAAGGATGAATTAGTGTTACTGGAGCATATCCCTAAGAGTATTGAAACTAATTCGGTAACACTCAATATCAAACGAATCAAATCATATAAGATTCAATTTCTCCCACTAATCAATTCCATAACAATGGAATCGTAGAAGAATTATATTGAGTAAGAATCATATTCATTAAATAATCTTAGAACTAATTACCATTAATTCATATGTTTGATCGTATCAAATATCTTTGAACAATTCATGATGAATTTTAAAGATACAGTTTTCAAAATTTGAAATCGAATATCTTTGAACCAATCAGAAATTATATTCGCATTTCATCAGAAACATATTGAAAGTTCTCGAACCATTCAAGACGTATAATATGTGTTCTATTAGAAACATGTAACTAAGTCATGACAACTCATTAACTAAGTTACGAAGTAAAGAAAACTATCCAATGTAATTTATAATTCATTAAACTTCATACATCCAATGTATTAGTTTAATAAATATGCGGTCCAATGACTATCATTGGTTAAACGAGATTTAATCACATTCCCGAATACAATATTTATTAAATGGATAAGGATATGTGGTGTTTTTTGTTATCAGACCATCATTTACCATACAGAATAAGCATCTAATGCTTAAATGATAAAATCTCATAAAACACTGTTCTAAATTATTTAGTTACCCGAATATTTTTCTTAATGTTTATCTCTTCATCAATGACACTACTATTCATTTTAAAATATGAAATAATTATTTATAAAGAACAAGTAACTATCCAATAGTCGCAAGTTCTGATATAAATATCAAAATAATTATTAAATGATATTTTAAATAACTTGACGGGAGATCTGGTATCCAATACCTACAGTTGTCGTATTGTGAGAATCAATATTCTCTACACACAACTATACACATCTCCTTTCTTTAGCTTTATAATTTGCCTTCAACTATTCACAACAATTTTAAATAATTGATTAGAAAACTGTGTCTGACACACTACCTTTAAAGGTCCCCCTGCCAAATAGGCCATAAGAAGATCATGTAGTGTGGCATTATGACAAGAGATGAATGTACTCAGTTCGAAGTGGATATCAGATTGCGCACAGGAACAACGAGCAAGCTTCAGCTGGCAGGAATGATAGGGGAAACGATTGGAAGCTGATTTGGACTAGCAGCTTACCGCCCAATGTAAAAAAAATTTATATGGCGGGCTGTCCAAAATATGTTACCCACAAATCTGAACCTATGGAAAAAGAAAGTGATTGATGATCCAACTTGTAAGCTTTGTAATTCCCAGGTGGAGTCTGTGCCTCATGCGTTTTTTTAGTGCAAGTATGCTAGGAAAGTATGGAATCTTACCTCATTTGCTGAGCAGATTAAAACAGGCTCTACTAGTGATGTCTTAAGTATGATTCAGAGTATTGCCAAAAATGGAGATGGGAAGGGTTGTGAGTTGTTCATGGCGCTATGCTGGGCTGTGTGGCAAGCACGAAATTACTCGCTTTTCGAACATAAACAAGAGACTCCTGGCAGAATAGTGGTGAGGGCAGAAATTGTGATTGAAAGCAGCAGCTTTTCGACGCAGCAAGGGTTGGAGAACTTTGGGAGGGCAGTAAAAAAGGGAAAGTGGGAACCACCTCCAAAAAGAGGGTTGAAGATGAATGCAGATGCAGCGGTTGACAAACATAATCACCTTGCGGGGCTAGGAGCTGTTGTTAGAGATAGCAGAGGTGAAGTCATGCTAATAGAATTAAAGAGCATTAGCTCGGATGGAGACGCGGAGGTTGCGGAAGCAGAAGCTGTAAATTTTGGACTACAGGTGGCTGAGGATGCGAATATGAATGGAATGTTTTTAGAGACGGATTGTAAACGAGTAGTGGATCTTATTAGTAACAGGAATGGTACTAGGAAAGAAATTTTATGGATCATTAAGGAGATCAGGGAGAAGCTAATTAAGAATAATGGGGCTTCTGTAGGTCATATCCCTAGACTCTGTAATGGTTTTGCCCATGAATTAGCAAAGATAGCCGTTGGGACTCTTTGCCCTGTTCAGTGGAAGGATGACTTTCCTTCAAATATCAAATGTATTATTGACTCTTTTAAGTAATGAAATTTATATCTTCTTTTCAAAAAAAAAAGGTCACTAAAGCCAAGAAACGTCATTATCAGATAAACAAATACCTAATGGGGTTTTCTTAATGCCAGTCAAGAATCTCGAGACATGAACTAATTCAGGTCAATTCTTACTGCAAAAGAACTATTCTCTCTAGACTATTATATCCTAAAACGGATATCTATTTAGATTACCTAATGTGATTTAGTAACTAAATCACTAACCATCTTGATTTTTCAAGAAAATCGGAACAATAGTTCCCGATGGTTTTGTCTAATCTAACAATATCCAAACCTATTCTTAATTTAGAACCTATTCTAGAAATCTGCAACCATAAGGAAAGTCAGAAAACATATATATAAATAAGCATGATGTGGATTAGAAGTTTAATTCTATATACACAATATAATAAGGAAACATAAGCGCCAATTTTCATAATATTACACATTACCTTAGTTATGGATTTTTAACCCATAAGTGCCTCCACTACTTTACATAATACCGTAATCTCCAACTGAAAACGAGAATCAAATAATTAAATTGAATTCCATAGTGAGAAGTGGACCTCATGAATATATTTCGACTCACTACTTTGGTACGTTCTCGCCTACATATATTCACAGGTAGATAACTCATTGTCAATCACACTCACTGTGACTCTTAATTTTGGTCCTAACTGTTTCTCGTTATGACAGCTTTGGTACGTTCACAAGGAGGCATATCAAGGTTTCACTTGTCAGTGACAAACTCAAGGTACCGATGTAGTCCTGAAAGCTTTGGCACGTTCAGGATTTCCACTTTCACTTGAATTTGTTTCTTATCATATAAATGTTGGACAATTATGACCCATAGCATCACTATTTGTAAAGAACATGGTGTTTTTGTACAAATTAACTATGTGACAAAAGAAAATTGTTATTTTATCATTTTGTAATTGGATTACTTGGATATATAAATTATAAAAGTCCATATGGTTAACCGAATTAATAAGATATGAGACAGTATTAATCCACGAACGGTTTAATCATTAAATATCTCTAGTCGTAGTATTATCGAGACTGGACATCGATAATACGAATATACTAGTATTACACTTGTGCGCGTTATGGAAGCTTTACGGCATAGTTCTCATATATTTAAGTATTGGATACTTATGAAAGTGTGATAAGAGGTTCTGTTAGCCGTTGGACCGGGAACAGCTTCGCTCTGGATAGACCCATCGGAGTCTCATTGGTATTATGACTATGTGTCTATGGGAATCTGAATCAGGGTAGGTGTATGTTATCTTTAACCTGAGACTTGCATCGCTAATACTTGCGACAATTAGTTTACTTTGGTATTGGTCGTCCGGAGCTTAAACAGGTTCTGTGTACGCCTCTGCTGGGTTTACTGAGAATCGTAGTGTATTGGGTGTGATGTCAAGATGGGAGTATCACTTCAGTCATATGGAGATGATGGTCATACATGATACGATAGTGGTACTCTTAAATGCTGCAGTTATCGAGATAATATGACTAGGTCATGATTATCCGATTACATAGACTAGTTACGCGGGATCCGATATATGCTTCGTACGAGGAAGACACAGCGCCAGGCCTAGGCCTAGCATGTGACATCTGATACTGGATTGTATTACGCAATACTTTGTATACTACGCCTGATACAGATTGTATATTCTTCGTTGAATATTTCTAGAGAATTGAGTAGGAATGGTGCTTTTCTAGAAGCCAACCATGTCTTGTAAATCGGTGAGAACTTGGTACGAGGTATGCATGTGTCGGATAGTCCGACAATCAGATTTACTGACAACATATTCAGGAATCTATTGGGTCGCTTCCCAAAGATTCACCAATGACATTTGACTCGAACATAATTAATCTGAGATTAATTATGAGAGAGAAAATTAATCTGGGATTAATTGCGGCAAGAATTAATCTGGGATTAAATTCATTTAAAAGAGAGAACGTAATTAATTTAGAATTAATCGATTAAATAATATATTGGATATATTAATTGAAATCGGATTTCAATACGGAATTAAAATTAAATTTTAATAAGGGCGAATGAATTAATTTGGAATTAATTCGTTAGCGACTATCGTAATAATTTTGATGGGCATTATTATTTAATTAAATTGGATTTAATTATGTCACGGCGGAAAATTTGTTTAATCGGATTAAACGAACCCGGGCCCAAAGTATATTGTGTAAGCCAACTTAAATTTGGAATTTAAAGTGGTGGGACCCACTTAACTTACATCAACTAGTCATTAGATGATGGAAGTAGTTGGATGTATTTAATGCATTTTTCTTTCCAACACACTAAGTTTTGTTTTTGGAAAACATAACACATTAACTTGTTTTTTGGAAAAACAAATCAACTATTCATCTTCTCTCTTTCCTCTACCATTGCCGATTATTGCTAACCTTGGAGGGCAAATTTTGCTTCAAAAATTTGGCAAAGCTAGCACTTTGGGAGTCATTTTAGGGTGATATGGAAACTCACCCAAGAGTTTGGAACTCATTTTCAAAGCTTGGAGCTTCTACATCCATTGAAAATTTTGAAACTTCTCTACCGATCAATGTAAGTATTCCGCAACTTATCTTGATTTATTCACACTTTAATCTTGTTTAGAGATCATTGGCATGTTGTAGGCACTGCATTTTTTCACATAAGTCCCTATGATGAGTCTCATTTGGAGACACTACCTTTTAAGTCACGGAGGTCACGGAAAACTGATATCGGAAGGGGAAATTCAGAATAAACAAGGTTCACTGTTTTCGTTCGTGCTGCGTTCGTGTATACGTTCGAACTCCAAACAGATTGCGGGCGTTCGTTCCGCATTCGAGGAGGCGTTCGAACGGTGTCGGTAATTTGGGTTTTGCTGCTAGCCTCACATTAAGCCCAATTCGCCCAAGCCTTGGCCCACACGCCCAAGCCCACTTAAAACACATATTTAACACATGGTGAAATCAAAACAAATCTAAAAATCACATACCAAATTAAAATAAACATTAAAATCAATCAAATATTTTAACTCCCTATTTAAGAAATTCACCCACCAATTACACAATATTCCTTCCTTTCATAAACCAATCAAAACATCTCCCTTATTTACTTGATTCCCTTCCTTACCTAGAAACCATGGCCTTTCCCTATAAAAAGAACCATTCACTACCCTCCTCTAGGCTAGCTCATACACAAGACTTACAAGAAAATCACAACACCAAGAGCCCTAGCCACTCACGGCGATAGCAAGAAGAAAAACACAAATAATTCTCTTCATCTCCCCCACTCCACAACCGAAAACAGCAGCCCCTAAACCTCTTCACACCACCGAAAATACACCCCCAAACAGCAGCCCCTTTCCACCAAAAACAGCAGCCCCTACACCTTCTAAAACACGCCTGAATATTAGCCCAAATCACCCCCAAAAAAGCAGCCAAATCCTCTTAAAACAGTCCCTAAAATCCTCAAAACAGTAACATAAAAACTGCATTTATAATCCTTAAAATAATCACACAAGACTGCACTAAAAACCCACAAAAAACACTCAAAACAGTCCGTGGAAACGCCAAAACAGTAACCTGAACAGTGAGTGGAAAATAAAGAGGAAACAGCAGCAAAACAGAGGCCAAACAGCAGCAAAAGATGGAGAACGACGACTCAAACCAGTAAGACAACGAACGAGAGCAGTGAACCAGTGAACCGGAAGAGTTGCGGAGCATCCACCCTTCCGACGATCGTGTACCGTACATCCGAGAGGTGATTTAAAAGGTTAGACATGAGGGTACTTTTCTCATTAGTTTATATTCGTCTTTTGATTGTTTATTGAATTCTATTCGCATGAGAGTCGTTTGTGGATGTATGTTGTGGCTTGAATGAAATGGAAAATGTGTCGCCTCTTGTGGTAAATAGGATGGAAACCCGGACATAAATTTCATAGCCGATTCCGAATGGACGGTAGTATGATCTGTACTCGGGATACAACTCCACGTACCACTTGAGTAAACGGCACACTCTTTTTTTTATGTTGCTTCGGTTTATTTATTTTTCATTATTTGAATTCTGCATGTTACTTTTGTATGCATGATTCAATCGAGTGCATGGGCTTAGTAAGTCAGATTAAAGGTCCCCTATTTGGAGGGGTTAAAATCATTTACCACAATGATTTGCCGCGCCGGTTGATGTGTGTTCGGTTGGATATAAGATATGTTCAATCGGATATACTAAGTGTGATATGATTGTCTTTATTTTTGTATACATGATGTGATCGAGCGCATGGGCTTAGTAAGTGCGATGAAAGGTCCTCTAATTGAAGAGGTTAAAATCATTTACCATGATGTTTTGCCGCGCCGATTAACGTATATTCGGTTGAATGTAATATGTGTTCAATCGGGTACATGAAGTCTAAGGTTATTATCTTTATTTTTATATGCATTGAGATAAGCGCATGGGCTTAGTAAGTGCGATGAAAGGTCCTCTAATTGAAGAGGTTAAAATCCTTCGCCACGATGCTTCGCCGCGCTTCGTATTTCGCTATTTGCTTTTTTTATGTATGTATTGTGTCACATTTTATGCATCAGGTCTGTTCCCGTTCAAACGCATTTTCGAACACTATACGAACGCGAACCTTCTGTTTCCCGTTCAATGCGTTTTACAAACGCTACTCGAATGCGTATGCATTTTGTTTCATCAGGTCTGGATTTGTTCGAACGCGTTATCGAACGCTATATGAACGCGAACCTTCTGTTTCCTGTTCGAACGCGTTTTACAAACGCTACACGAACGCGAACCTTCTATTTACCGTTCGAACGCGTTTACGAACGCTACACGAATGCGCACACACTGAACTAAGTCTGTCTCATCATATTTCATGCACAACTGCCTTTTGGGTGATCTCCCTTGCATTATGTAGCCAATCATATTATTTGTATTCCTGCATTTATCCATTCGATGTGTTCTTTGGATGATATTCAAGCATGATTAGGCTGTTAGCATGTTATTTGGTTAATATATTCATGAGATAGTACTCAAGCATGATTAGGTTGTTCTTAGTTTTCCCTACCATATGATTGAGAAATGTTCGTGAGATTGCCATGTGATGTTGCATGTTGTGATGATTAATTTCATGCATGTGGATTTAGAAGCATGATACTCTTGGAAATAAGTGTTACTTAGGCCTGATTAAATTATTACACAAATCCTTTCATTACAAGTGACATAAGTAAGAGACCATTCCGAACCCAACGGTTTGAGGTCTTCCCTTGCGAGGGGTGAGTGCGGCCTTAAATCTCATTTTCCCGGTTCACACCGGGTGGCGACTCCATTATTCTCCGGTTTAGTCCCCCGTGGCTACTCCGTACTCCCAACCGGGCAGCGAGCCCGGGACAGCATGCGTCGCCCCAGATCCTGTGTCCCACACATGTGTTGGACACATTAACAATGGTATCAGAGCCATTTAAACTTGATTTGAATTCTAGGGTTTATGGACTTTAATTTGGGGATTTTGTGCTTGGAGCATCTAAATTCGAAATTGATTATTTGGTTGTGTTTAGATGATGATAAATAAGATTTGTGCATCATTGGATTTGAGAAAATTGATTGGATCAAAAATTTCCCTAAAATCTTAAGCTTGGCCGAATATATGACCCTAGAATCTATTCATGGTAATTTTGAATTATGACAATTGGATGTGTTGTTGGCATGAAATGTATGTTAAATGTTTATTTAATTGGATTGAAATCAAATTGCATGATTATTTCCTTGCCTTTGCAGTGAGTTGAAGCATGTTGTACAATTGATTTTGCTTCAATTTATGTTGGACATGATTTGGAATAATTGAGCATGATTAATTGGATTAATTAATGTTTTGGAAATATTAGATTAATTAATTAATTGTGTTAATTACACTTTAATTGAATTAATGGGATTTTGGAATATTATGTTAATTTAATTTGGTTGTATTTGGGCTAATGGGCTTGGTTGGGCCAAGTATGATTTTGGACAATTGGGTTGGATCCAATTGGGCCTAAAACCATTTCTATAAAGTCCATAATATGACTTTGGGCCTTTAATTATTTAATTAGGCCTAATGGGCCTAAATTGATTTTATGGCATAGGGTGATTCCTAAATGGGCCAAGGCATTATGGGTTGGATCCATAATGGCCAAAGTCAATGCCTAAAGAATCAATTGAAAGCCCATTGGACTTGATTGAAATAGCATTGGATGCTAATTGGGCCTTTGAGACCCAATTGGATTGGATTTGGAATCCAAGTCTAAAAGGCACTATTATAAGTGTAATTATTTAATTTGGAATTAAACGTGAATTAGTATTTAATACAATTAAAATTGGATTTAAAATTGTAGTTCGATATAATTCAAGAATACGTACTTTGAGTATTTATTCTTAAACGAGTTGAACTCGTGCAAATCAAATCGTTGTATGAACATTAGATGGTCATTAATCAAAGATTAATTAATTGGATTAGATTGATTGACAACATGATTTGTGTGAATACTTAGATTTATTTGTATGAATAATGTATATCAGATGGATATTAGATGGGTGGGGGCAATTTTGGAAATTATTATAAATATGGTATTTATTTAAATTGGACCTGCGTGTCCAGCCTATCATCTCTTTATCTCATTGTATTTCTCTTCTCACCAATTCCCCTCAATGTAAATGAGGTTTCTTATAGTGTTATGTAATTGGGTAGAAGAATGTAAAGTGCTAGCGGGAGAGAGGAAATTGAGAGATTTGTTCTATCAATAAATTTGTATATATCCATCCACATATCATTATTAAATTTTATTGCGCCTTATTATGCTTTTAGAGTGCATGTTTAAGGGTGAATAATGAGACCTAATCAAAGATAATAAATTGGTTTCCAATTTATGAAAAACACCCTCACTTTATATTAAGTGTTTTCCTTCCATTGAGTGGTTTTCTCTCAAGATCCAAGATTGGCTTTGATTTGTTGGCCAAAGTCAAGATCATTGTCCATCGCGGATGTGTTTGAACCATGAAATTTTTGTTATACATCGCATGTCTTGGGCAGTTGTGACTTGTTGGCCAAAGTCAATGTCACTTTTGTACATCGACGTGGATTACGAAGCTTTCCCAATGTCAATGGGTCGCTCTTAACTGGAATCATTAAGCTTGTTGAGCCAAATCCAAGGCTTTGTTGATTCAGAGGAAAAGGTTAGGAAATATATTGGATATATGTTTTGGACTTTGAGGTCCACCTACCGGATCTAGGAATTGGATGAAATCCAATTGATCTTAGAGATCTACCTAGTTATGTTTCATACAGCTTGTTGGCCCAAGTCAAGGTTGTGTGTTATTTAACGGGATCCTAGAGTACCCAACAGAGGGTTAGAGGCTCGCCGAAAAATAGTGGGAGGCCAGTATTAAATTTGCAATTTCGTTTAATACTTGCTAATACGTACTCTTTTATTATTATATCTCGTTATATATATATTAGTTGGACTAATATCTTTTATTACTTTCTTTGAACAGTTAGATTGTACAAGACACTACTCCACTTGTAGTTGGTTATATAGTTGGACTATAGTAACCATTGCATTTTGAGTGTACTCGAAATCGTTGATTGGATAGTTGGACTATAGCAATCAAGATGGCTGGAAAGATTAGCGTTAGGGACATAATCATGGGCGATAATATCTTTAACGGCTCCAATTTTTCAGACTGGGAAATGAATCTCAAGATAGTCCTGGGATCTGAGAAGTTACTCTATGTTATAGAGAGACCTTTCGGGCCTGAGTCCGGACATGAGCAGCCAGTAGAGTGTGAGCTTTGGAAGACTCACCGTGATGATAAATTTACTGCTCAGTCCATCATGCTTGCTGCAATGACTCCTCAATTTCGTCGTCAAAATAAGGGATTGGATCTCTATAACATGATGTTGAAATTGAAGGACCTTCACAGATCTAACCTTAGATCTCAGAAGTAAGAATTGCAAAAGAAGCTCTTTCACTCACGTATGTCAGAGGGTACATCTGTCGATCACTACGTGTCGCAGATGATTGTTGACATCGAACAGCTAGGTCAGCTGGGCATTACCTTCGAGGACGAGACTTCTATAGATTTGATCTTACAGTCTCTGCCCGATTGCTGGGGCGGGTTTATCATGAACTATAATATGATGAACCAAGAGAAGACTCTTGGAGAGTTAATGGCGATGCTGAAAGAGGTAGAGCCAGAGCTTCTGAAGGGCAAGAAGCGTGAGGCGCATCTTACTTACTTCGATATCCCAGAAGGCCAAGGCTTGGACGAAGGCTTCTGGGGGTGTGAAGAAAAAGAAAAAGAAAGGCAAGGCTAAATCGTCAAAGTCTTCTGGGAAGACAAAGGACAAATCCCATGACGTCTGCCTACACTGTGGCAAATGGGGTCATTGGAAGCGTGACTACCGTGAGTACAAGGCAGACTTGAAGGAAGCGAAGGCGGGCAAGGCTCCGGCTTCAGGTATGTTTGTTATTGAAATAAACACGTCCACTACTGGTTTTAAAAATTGGATTTTTGATTCTGGATGTGGTACTCACATATGTACTGATGTGCATGATCTGCAGATTAGCAGGAGACTAGCTTCAGGTGAGATTGACCTACGAGTCGAAAATGGGACGTAAGTCGCTGTTTTGGCCGTTGGCACTTATGTTTTGAATCTGCCCTCAGGGCATGTAATTACATTAGGTGACTGTTATTTTGTACCCAGTTTGATTAGAAACATCATCTCTGTATCTAGTTTAACCTGATACGGGTATACCTTTGTATTCCAGAACACTGGGTGTTTTGTATATAAAGATGATATTTTGATATGTACAGCAGATGTTTATAATGGTCTTTATATTTTGAATATAAACGAATCTCAAACATATAACATGACAAACAAAAGGCTCAAATTGAGTAAAACAGATGAAACTTATATGTGGCATTGTCGTCTGGGACACATTAACAAGACTCGTATATCCACTCTTTCAAAGAATGGATAATTGGACGGATTTGATCCTAACTCATATGATGTCTGCGAATCTTGTTTATTGGGCAAAATGCCTAAAACACCTTTTAGTGGTAAAGGTGTACATGCCATTGAGCTATTAGCCCTCGTTCATAGTGACATATGTGGGCCCATGTCTAGCCAAGCTAGAGGTGGATATGAATACTTCGTAACCTTTACGGATGATGCTTCACGTTATGGTTATGTGTATCTTATGAAACACAAGTCGGAAACTTTTGAGAAATTCAAAGAGTTTTGACACGAAGTAGAAAAACAGACCGGCAAAAGTATTAAAACATTATGGTCGGACCGTGGTGGAGAATACTTAAGCAATGAGTTTCAAGATTACTTGAAAGAGTATGGTATTCTTTCACAGTGGACTCCTCCCGGAACACCTCAATTGAACGGTGTGTCCGAACGGAGAAACCGAACTTAGTTGGACATGGTAAGGTCAATGATGAGTCGCACTGAGCTACCAATTTCCTTCTGGGGATACGCATTAAATAGTGCAACACTTATTTTAAATAAGTTTCCGTCAAAGTCTATTGGACAGACTCCATATGAAATATGGACAGGAAAGAAACCGGGTTTCTCATTCTTGAAGATTTTGGGATGCTGGGCATATATTAAACGTTTGGATGGTACCAAACTTGAACCCAAATCGGATAAGTGCCTATTTGTAGGTTATCCTAGGGAAACCAAAGGATATTACTTCTACAACCCACAAGAGAACAAGATATTTGTTGCTCTTCATACAGTTTTCCTCGAAAAGGAATTCATAGATGCAGTGATAAGTGGGAGGAAAGTAGAACTCGATGAAAATCGGAGTGATACTGTTCCTGGCACTGACCCCCTCACGAACACCAACAGTCCATCAGGGATGTGACTATTCCACAATCTTCTAATACACAGGAACCGCGTAGGTCGGAGAGAGTCAGAAAACAACCTGAGAGGTATGAGTTTCTGATCTCACCTCATGTAGATATTAATCTTATTGAGGATAATGAATTGGCCACGTATGAGGAAGCGATACAAGGTATCGACTCCGCTTTATGGCAGGAAGCCATGAAGTCCGAAATGGATTCCATGTATACCAACCAAGTTTGGACACTGGTTGATGCACCAGAAGGCATTAAGCCTATTGGTTGTAGATGGGTTTTCAAAAGGAAGACAGACATAGATGGCAACGTACAAACGTACAAAGCTAGGCTTGTAGCGAAAGGGTATCGTCAACGACATTGTGTCGATTACGTCGAAACTTTTTCACATGTTGCCATGATGAAATCCATTCGGATAATGCTTGCTATTGCTGCATATTTCGATTATGAAATATGACAGATGGACGTAAAAATCGTTTTCCTTAATGGAAATCTTTTAGAGGATGTTTATATGCAACAGCCTGACGGTTTTGTCTTGCCAAAACATGCAAACAAGGTTTGCAAGTTAAACAGATCCATTTATGGATTGAAACAAGCATCGCATTCTTGGAACCAATGTTTTGATGAGATCATAATGTTGGACAATTATGACCCATAGCGTCACTATTTGTACAGAACATGGTGTTGTTGTACAAATAAACTATGTGACAAAGGAAATTGCTTTTTTATCATTTGTAATTGGATTACCGGGATATATGAATGATAAAAGTCCATATGATTAGTACCGAATTAATAAGATATGAGACAGTATTAATCCACGTAAGGTTTAATCATTAAAAATCCATAGTCGTAGTATTATTGAGACTGGACATCGATAATGCGGAATAGACTAGTATTACATGTGTGCCTGTTATGGAAGCGTAATGGCATAGTTCTCATATATTTGGGTATTGGATACTCATGCAATTGTAATAGGAGGTCATGTTTACCGATGGTACGGAAATAGCTTCGCTCTGGATAGACCCCTCAGAATCTCATTGGTAGTATGACTATGTGTCTATGGGAATCCGAATCAGGGTAGGTGTATTTGGTCTTAACCTGAGACTTGCATTTCTAATACTTGCGACAATCAGTATACTTTGGTTTTGGTCGTGTGGGGCTTTAACAGGTTCTGTGTACGCCTCTTCTGGGTATACTGAGAAGAGGCGTACAATTGTAATAGGAGGTCATGTTTACCGATGGTACGGAAATAGCTTCGCTCTGGATAGACCCCTCAGAATCTCATTGGTAGTATGACTATGTGTCTATGGGAATCCGAATCAGGGTAGGTGTATTTGGTCTTAACCTGAGACTTGCATTTCTAATACTTGCGACAATCAGTATACTTTGGTTTTGGTCGTGTGGGGCTTTAACAGGTTCTGTGTACGCCTCTTCTGGGTATACTGAGAATCGTAGTGTATTGGGTGTGATGTCAAGATGGAAGTATCACTTCAGTCATATGGAGATGATGATCACATAGGATACGGAACTGGTACTCTTAAGTACTGCAGTCATCGGGATAATATGACTAGGTCATGATTATCCGATTATAGAGACTAGTTATCAGAGATCCGATATATGCTTCGTACGGGGCAGACACAATTCCAGCCATAGGCCTAGCATGTGATATCGATACTGGATCGTTATACGCAATACTACATATACTACGCCTGACAAAGATTATATATTCCTTAAAGAATATTTCTGGAGAATTGGGTAGGCACGGTGTTTTGCTAGAAGCCAATCATGTCTTGTAAATCGGTAAGAACGTGGTATTGGGTACGCATGTATTCGGATAGTCTGACGACCGGATTTACTGCCAACATATACATGGATCTCATGGGTCGTTTCCCGAAGATTCACCAATGACGTATGACTCGAGCATAATTAATCGAGGATTAATTGAGAGAGAGAAAATTAATCTAGGATTAATTATGGTGAGAATTTATCTGGGATAAAATTCGATTAGAAGAGAGAGAACGATTAATTTGGAATTAATCGAATAAAATAATATATTCGATATGTTAAATGAAATTGGATTTCAAAGCGGAATTAAATTTGGATTTTAATTCAGGCAAACGAATTAATTTTGAATTAATTCGAGAGCGACTTTCGTAATAATTTTACGAGGCATTATTATTTAATTAAATTTGATTTAATTAAGTCGCAATGGAAAATTCGTTAATTCAGAATTAACGAACCCGAGCCCGAAATGTGTTTAGCCAGCCCACTCGGATTTTGAATTTAAGTGAGGCCCACAAGTCACATCACTAGTCAACTTTGTTTACCTTTTGGTTGATGGAAGTTGGTGGTTGGCGGAAGCTTGTAAAACACACAAGCTTACTTTCTGTCATTTGGAATGACTTTTACAAACTTCAATTTTTGGTAATAGGTAATTGATTTTTGAATTTCAATTACACAAGTAACAAATACACATCTCTCTCTCTCCCTAAGGCTTGGCCGAAACCTCCTCTCTCACATTCTTCAAAAATGGCGTGACCTAGGTGTAGGCATTGCATTTTTGCATGTGAAACCCGATGATGAGACTCAGTTGGAGGCACTACCTTTTTTAGTTAAGGATATTGCGGGAAACGGACGTCGGAAGGGGAAATTCAGAATAAGTATGTCATCAAGTTCATTTCACAAGTTCACTGTTTTCGTTCGTGCTGCGTTCGTTACCACGTTGAACGTCAAACAGATTACGGGCGTTCGTGCAGCGTTTAAGAGGCGTTCGAACGTGTCGGTATTTCTGGTTTTGCTGCTAGGCCCACACGCCCAAGGCCCTTAAATTACACCCAAATTAAATCAAATATAATTAAAAAATAACATTGAATTAAATAAAATAATTAACCTTTACCAATTAAATAAAACATAAAATATAATCATACCTAATTTAGATAAATCAAATATATTAACTTCCTAACTAAGAAAATCATATACTAAATTAAAAAGATGTCATGCCTAATTAAATCACTCATAACCAATTTAAAGATATTGACTTCCTAATCTAAACCAAATTTGTCCCCCTCAATCTTTGACTATCCTTGCTCAACACAAAATCAAATCCCTTCATTGTGAGACAATGAGTAGCCCTAGCCATTCTCTATATAAACAACCTCTCACCAAGACATGACTCCCCTAGCTCATACACATAATTCTCACGCAAGTCACAACACAAAAAGCCCTAGCCACTCACGGCAATAGCAACAAGAAGAACACAAATAATTCTCTTCATCTCCTCCACACATCACTGAAAATCTCCCCCATACAGCAGCCCTCCATCACCAAAAATATACCCCAAACAGCAGCCCAAACACGCTCCAAACAGCCGCTAAAGTACCCCCAAACAGCAGCCCATTTCCCCCCGAAAACAGCAGCAAAATCCTCTTAAAACAGTCCCTAAAATCCTTAAAACGTTAACATAAAAACTGCACTTATAATCCTTAAAATAATCACACCAAACTGCACTTAAAACCCACAAAAAACACTCGAAACAGTCCGTTGAAACGTCAAAACAGTGACCTGAACAGTGAGCAGAAAATACAGAGGAAACAGCTGTAAAACGGAGGCCAAACAGCAAGCAAAGCAGCAAAACAGTGAGCCAAGACGCTAAACCAGTGAACCGAAGAAATAGAGGAGCTTTACCCTTCCGATCTCCGCGAAACGCAAGTCCGAAAGTCGGCAAAAAAGGTTAGACCTGAGGGTATTTTCCACATTCGTTTTCTGTTTTATTTTTATTATTCATTGAGTATTGTTCGCATGATTGTTATGTCAAAATGCATGTTGTGGCCCTTGAGTAGATAAATATGCATGTATCATGAAATATTGTATGTTGTGGACTTGGAATAAAATAAAAGATGTGTCAACTCTCGCGGTATATCGGATGGAAACCCGGACATAAATTTCATAGCCGATTCCGAATGGACGGTAGTATGATCTGTACTCGGGATACAACTCCACGTACCGCTTTAGTAAACGGCACCTTCTTTGTTTTATGTTGCTTTGATTTATTTATTTTTCGTCATTTGAATTCCGCATGATACTTGTTTATGCATGACGCAATCGAGTGCATGGGCTTAGTAAGTCAGATTAAAGGTCCCCTATTTGGAGGGGTTAAAATCATTTACCACGATGTTTTTCCGCTCCGGTTGATGTGTGTTCGATTGGATGTAAGATATGTTCAATCGGGAATACTAAGTTTGATGTCATTGTCTTTATTTTTGTATGCATGACGCAATCGAGTCCATGGTCTTAGTAAGTCGGATTAAAGGTCCCCTATTTGGAGGGGTTAAAATCCTTTACCACGATGCTTTGCCGCGTCGGTTGATGTATGTTCGATTGGATGTAAGATATGTTCAATCGGGCATACTAAGTTTGATGTCATTGTCTTTATTTTTGTATGTATGACGCGATCGAGCGCATGGGCTTAGTAAGTCAGATTAAAGGTCCCATATTTGGAGGGGTTAAAATCCTTTACCATGATGCTTTGTCGCGCCGGTTGGTGTATATTCGATTGGAGGTGAGATGAGTTCAATCAGATACGTGAGGTCCCACATTGTGGATTTATTTGTCTATAAATGTGTTGCATGCATCAGGTCTGGTTCCGTTCGAACGCGTTCTCGAACGCCACACGAACGTGAACCTTCTGTTTACCGTTCGAACGCATCCTCGAACGCTACACGAACGCGCACGCATTTTCTTAGTGTTTCATGCATCAGGTCCGGTTCCGTTCGAACGCGTTCCCGAAACGCCACACGAACGTGAACCTTCTGTTTACCGTTCGAACGCGTTATCAAACGCTATGCGAATGCGCACGCATCTTCTTAGTGTTTCATGCATCAGGTCTGGCTCCGTTCGAACGCGTTCTCGAACGCTATACGAACGCGAACCTTCTGTTTACCGTTCGAACGCGTTATCGAACGCTACGCGAATGCGCACCCCCTGAGCTGAGTTATTTTCATCAGATTTCGTACATAATTATCCCTAGTAGTTATTCCTTCGTATGATGAACCTGATTGTTTCTATGTATTATGCAAGATTATGTAGGTGTCATTCGTCTGTATTCCCCACATGTATGAGTATAATGTGTTTATTAACTTGTATGCTTGACGTATATTAATCTTTATGTATACAAATTGAGACATAGATTACATGCAAAGGCTGTATGCAAATTCGGATATGTGTTACATGTAAATTTAGATGAACTTTTTGATGTATGCATGAGAACTTAGAAGCATGATACTCTTGGAAATAAGTGTTACTTAAGCTTGATTAAATTATTGCACAAGTTCTTTCATTACAAGTGACATAAGTAAGGGACTATTCCGAACCCAACGGTTTGAGGTCTTCCCTTGCGAGGGGTGAGTGCGGCCTTAAATCTCATTTTCCGGTTCACACCGGGTGGCGACTCAATTATTTCTCCGGTTTAGTCCCCCGTGGCTACTCCGTACTCCCAACTAGGCCGCGAGCCTAGAACAGCATACGTCGCCCAGTTCCTGTGTCCCACAGTCTGGCGACTCCACTGGGGATAGAGAATCGGCCCCGAAATATTGTCTTGTAATGTTTGGATTTATGTTCTAATTGACCGTGTCTATAGTGGATAAAATGGGGGTTTAATCAAGGGTATTTTGAGGCTAGGTAATGGTTTGGTGTCTTTCTTCATTCACTACCTTCCTAGAAGGAAAAGCTGTGAAGGCACATATATGGCCATCTACTCGTAGCCTATTGTGATGGACTAATTTGGAGGACTCGTTGTTTATTCCTGTCACCAAGCGATAAGAGCCTAAGAGGCTAGGGTACTTAAAAGAGCCTCGCTCCACCCTCCCTCTGGGGAATCTACAACGGGAAATCCATTTGACAGTCAGTCACACACCATAGCTCATTGGCACGTACCTTAGTGTATAAAAAAGGGTGCGCTCACTTGGTCGCTCGAACCCTTGATTGGGGAGACCTAGTTTGGGTCATCCTTCGCCGGTGAGAGCCTTTGTCTACACTCTGCGAACCCACCTTTAGACCGGGTTTGTATGGTTAAAGTAACAATTATTTCATTGAATATGTGCTTGTGGACCATCCTCATTTGGATGCAGTTGGACTATTGTCAGAAATGCGAACTTGCTGGGCCATTTAAACTGGGGCGAGTTCGTACCTTATGACCATTAGGCCCAAAGCTTCTGAAATATTGATGGGACATTCTGTAGAATCATGTTTTTGTTTGCATTATCTTTCTTTTATGCTTGTGTTTGGGAACATCATCGTTTGGATCCATTTGGACCATTTGTCATGGGATATGGGCTTGTTGGGCCATTTAAACTGGGACAAGAATGTATTTTATGACGATTGGGAAAGGCTTCTAAGTGATTGATGGGCCACTTCGTGCTTGTGTTCGGAACATTACCATTTGGATTTAGTTGGGCTCCTTGCCATGAGATGTGAACTTGTTGGCCATTTAAACTGGGACGAGTTCACTCCTATGACAGTTAACCCAAAAGCTTCTAAAATGATAACGGGCTGATTTGTTTGAAATTTTTAATTAATTTAGTATGTTATATATGTTACATGCATCTCATCCACCTCATACATACATATATCATGTTAACACCATCTATGTCTCAAAAAGACATCATAGATACCGTTTGGGTTAGAGATGAACAATGCTCATTAAAAGAACAGTAACAGTCATGAGTGAATCCGGTAATGAGGTATCCCGTATGGATCAGTTAGAGAATGGTCTCGCCAAGATTACTGAACAGTTGCAAGCCTTGACTACTGTTGTGGCTGGTATGGCTGTGCCCCGTGCTAGGGGAAATTCTGAGAATGTGAGGCGTGAGGAGCCTCCTAATGGGTTGGGGGATGATATCCCCACTTTTGATGATGATATGGCAGAGTATGCAGCAGACAGAGTATCTGGGTCTCAGGTAGAGTTACGGAAACTTCGGGATCAGGTTGAGTCAGTTACCCGCAAGATGAGGGGTAAGAATGAAGATTTGCTAGATTATGACACACTGACTTTCGAGGAACAGTTGCTGGCACAGTTCAAGATGCCTGATATGGCTAAGTTTAACGAGAATGGGGATCCAAGGGTGCATCTCCGACAGTTTGTATCAGTCATGAGTTCAGTTGGCCTGTCTCAGCGCCAAGTGCAGAAGATGTTTGGAATGTCGCTCGAGGGAGCTCCCGTGTGTGGTACCACAGTTTGGAGAAGAAAGTGAAGGAGATTGGAGGGAGTTGGCTGACGCCTTCCTGAAGCAGTATGTCACTGACCTAGAGATCGATCTGTCACTCCGCGATCTGGAGAATGTTAAGTAAAAATCGGAGGAGTTTTAAGAAGTATGTGGACCGATGGAGAGGTCAGTTGTTGAAAATGCAGACTAGGCCCTCGGAGAAGGACCAGATTAAAATGATTATCAAGGGCACCAAGCCCTCCATTTACAGCAAGTTGAGGAGGATGACCTCCATGATTACAGACTTTCGACAGTTGAGGGAAACTGTCATGGATATTAAGGAAGAAGAGGCCGAAAACAGAAAATTCTATGGTCTGAACAGGAGGCCCATTGGGGGAACATCGGGAACAAAGCCCGTTTCTGCTGAGATTTCCGCTATCCGGAACCGGAGATTTTCCAACTTGGGAAGACCCCTGTCAAAGGTGCTAGATAAATTGAAGAGGCAAGGGCTCTTAAAACCCTTGGAAGCCAAACCATTACCCATTCCCCCACCATCATATTATAACCTAAGCCTTTACTGTCACTTTCACCAACAGAAGGGCCATGACACCGACAACTGCGCCCGACTCCGCCATGAAATCCAAGACCTGATAGACTCCAAGAAAATACCTGACCCAAAAATAGAACAGTCTGACACACACAGAAACCCATTACCCAACTACCGTGTCGTACCACCACCAGCCTATATGATCAATTCTGGCCTCCCAAAAGACCTTGTCCTAAAATCCTTTCACCCTCAAGCCTTTTGCCTGGGAATCTGGGATAGTACTAGTAAAGATGAGACTGAGCAGTGGAAAAACTTTTGGCTTGATTTCTCTAGCAGTGATGAGGAATAAGTGAGGGGAATGACGCGCATCGGTCGTTTTTACAATGATATGGCAGAAAAGGGTAAGGAAGTTTTGACAGATGGCAGAGAAGTGGTTGAGACTGTAGAAAATACTGAGAGGGATATAGTGCTGAGGCAATTGAGGAAGACTAGAGCACAAGTGAGTATCTGGGAACTGTTATGTGCATCTCGGGAGCATAGGCAGGCCATGGTTGAGGCCTTGAGCAAGATTGTGGTACCGGAAGATGCCAACCCAGCAATGTTTGTTGGGTCAGTTCAGAAAGAAGCTTTGCAGATATCTTTTTCTGAGGATGAAATCCCGGTGGAAGGAAGAAATCATAATAGGCCTCTATTTATCAGGGCCGAGGTAGGGGCAAGAGAACTTCATGTGTGATGGTGGATGACGGTTCGTACATCAATGTGTGCCCGCTGAAAATTCTGGAAAGATTGGGTATGAAAGCAACAGACTTGGACCCCTCCAGCATGACTATTAAGGCTTATGATGACAGCAAAAGGGGAGTTGAGGGTACTTTTGTGGATATGGTCAAGGTAGGCCCGATTGAAGATGAGGCTGAGTTCACGGTACTGGACATCCCGGCTGTAGGGACACAGAAACTGGGCGAAGCATGCTGTCCCGGGCTCGCGGCCCGATTGGGAGTACGGAGTAGCCACGGGGGACTAAATCGGAGAATAATGGAGTCACCACCCGGTGTGAACCGGGAAAATGAGATTTAAGGCCGCACTCACCCCTCACAAGGGAAGACCTCAAACCGTTGGGTTCGGAATGGTCTCTTACTTATGTCACTTGTAATGAAAGGATTTATGTAATAATTTAATCAAGTCTAAGTAACACTTATTTCCAAGAGTATCGTGCTTCTAAATTCACATGCATACATCAACAAGTTCATCACAACATGCAACATCACATGGCAATCTCATGAACATATTTCAATCATATGATATGGAAAACTAAGAACAACCTAATCATGCTTAAGTACTATATTATGAATACATCGAATGGATAAATGCAGGAATACAAGTAATATGATTGGCTACATAATGCAAGGGAGATCACCCAAGAGGCAATTGTGCATGAAATATGATGAGACAGACTCAGTTCAGTGTGTGCACGTTCATGTAGCGTTCGTAAATGCGTTCGAACGGTAAACAGAAGGTTCGCGTTCATGTAGCGTTTGATAATACGTTCGAACGGGACCAGACCTGATGATACAAAATGCATGCACGTTCGAGTAGCGTTTGATAACGCGTTCGAACGGTAAACAGAAGGTTCGCGTTCGAGTTGCGTTTGATGACGCGTTCGAACGGGAACTGGAAAATTGCATACATTCATATGGTTTTAGGTACCGCATTCAAACAGGATCACAACAACGACATATCTAATCACATGGATATCTAAATCATGCATAAAGATTAACATACTAAGGACTAAATCATGCTTAGGAATAAATAACGCACTAGGCTAATCAGGCTAAATAAATAAATAACGTACTAACTACATCATGCTCAAATATAACTTTGGATGAAACGGAATATATGTATCTCTCAAGTGGTACGTGGAGTTGTATCCCGAGTGCATACCGTACTACCGTCCATTCGGATTCGGCTACGGAATTTACGTCCGGGTTTCCATCCGATATACCACAAAAGAGAACATGCATTCCGTTTATCCGGAATTCACATAATGCCTCAACAAAACGACTCTCATGCAATAAAAAATATATTAGAATAAGTAAAAGACAAATGAAATATAATAAATACAAGGTGCCCTCAGGTCTAACCTTTTATGTCGTCTCTCGGTAGTACGGTGTACGGTCGTCGGAAGGGTGGATGCTCCTCAACTCTTCCGGTTCACTGGTTCACTGCTCTCATTCGTTGTCTTACTGTTTTGGGTCGTCGTTCTCCATCTTTTACTGCTGCTTCTGACTCCGATTCGCTGCCGCTTTGCTGGTGTATCTTAGTTACTGTTTTTGGGGTGTTTTGGCTACTATTTTGGGTGTGATTTTCGGTGGTGTTTATGGGTGGTTCGGGGGCTGTTTTATGTGTGTTTTAAGGGCTGTTGTGTGGCTGATAAAGTGGGGGCAGTGTGTTGAAGGGGCGAAGGTGAGGCAGTTTGTTAATTGTGTTGTGTTTATGGCGTTGAAGGGCTGTGTGGCAAGGCAGATTTGTGAGGCTTATGGACGTGTAGGGCTGATCGGTTTGTGAAGGTGCTTTTAACGTGAAGGCTTGGGGTTATTTTCTTTTGTGTCTTGTGATTTGTGTGAGTTGTGTGTATATTATGTGTATGAGCTAGGGGAGGCTTTTCTTGTATGAATGAGCTAGGGGAGGCTTTTCTTGTATGAATGAGCTAGGACTGTGCATGTCTTGGTTAGGGGTTGTTTATATAGAGAAAGGCTAGGGCTTCACCTTGTCTCACAAGGAAGGGATTTGATTTGGTGTTGAGCAAGGAAAGTCAAAGATTGAGGGGGGACAAATTTGGTTTAGATTAGGAAGTCAATATATTTAATTTGTTATAATTGATTTTAATTAGGCATGACATCTTTTTAGTTTAGTATGTGATTTTGTTTAGTTAGGAAGGAATCTTGTGTAATTGGTGGGTGAATATCTTAATTAAGGAATTAAAATATTTGATTGATTTTAATGTTTATTTTAATTTGGTATGTGATTTTTAGATTTGTTTTGATTTCACCATGTGTTAAATATGTGTTTTAAGTGGGCTTGGGCGTGTGGGCCAATGCTTGGGCGAATTGGGCTTGATGTGAGGCTAGCAGCAAAACCAGAATTACCGACACCGTTCAAATGCTTCCTCGAACGCGTCACGAACGCCCGCAATCTGTTTGGCGTTCGAACGTATACACGAATGCAACACGAACGAAAACAGTGAACCTTGTTTATTCTGAATTTCCACTTCCGATGTCCGTTTTCCGTGACCTCCGTGACTTAAAAGGTAGTGTCTCCAAATGAGACTCACCATAGGGACTTATGTGCAAAAATGCAGTGCCTACACCGGCTACTTTCACCTTATTGTTGGGAAGGCCTTGGTTTCACAAACTTGGGGGCGTGCCTTCCACTTTACATCAGATGATCAAGTTCCCGTATGACGGAGAAGTTGTTACTATCCGGGCTGAGATAGATAATGCCATGGCCGCCTTAGAGATACAACCTTTCACTAGGTTTCAGGTGTCATCTACTTTTGAGGAGTGGGTGGATCCTAGGGTAGCTAAGATCATGAAAAAAATGAAGTTTGAGCCGGATGAAGGTTCAAAATTACCAGATTTCAGAGGACAGACTACTCAGAAGGGTTTGGGGTACAAGTCTGATGAAGAAAAGCCGAAGGTCAAGAAAAAGGGCCTGAAACTGATGGAATGTTTTGTGAAAGCTTCAGGATATCAAGGGGACCTGAACCTGTAGAAGTTAATGGAATTGTGGTACCTAGTTTGAGATCTTCCAGGATATGTTGGGTAAGAAGCCGATAGTTGAAGAAATTGTGAAGAAAGAAAAGAGAAATGGGAGGAAGAACTGATGAAGTTGGAGAGCCTGACTCTGGGAGAGAACAAAATGCCTGAGGAAAACCTGGTTGCAGAGGAAGAAATGCCTATAGATGATGAAGATATTTACCTTCCTGATTTGTTTGAATGTACTTCTGCATTATCCAATAATAAAGACATCTATTTGCTTACTTGCCTGAGTCATTTCCATTTACTCTGCACGAATCAAGCATATTTGATATCAGTTCGGCCAGAACTACTGCATTTAACCTTGGTACACCTAAGAGTCTTAAGGAAATTCTGATTGCAAGTGAAGTTACCTCCGAAGAGAGGGAGAAACTAGAAGAAGTGTTGGTCAGATATGCCAAAGTGTTTGCTTGGTCCTATGAGGACATGCCTGGGGTAGAAAAAACATTGCCCAGCACACAATACCAACTTATCCGAATATGAGGCCAGTAAAACAGAAGCTCCGACGAATGAGACCAGAATGGGCTGAGAAAGTCAGAGAAGAAGTTAAGAAACAGATAGATGTGGGGTTCCTGGAAGTAGTGAAGTATCTTGAGTGATTGGCTAATATAGTGCCGGTGCCAAAGAAAGACGGGAATGTCAGAATGTGTGTAGACTACAGAGATCTCAACAAGGCTTGTCCGAAAGATGATTTTCCTCTGCCGCATATAGATGTTTTGGTTGATAGTGCGGCTTTATCTGCTATGTATTCATTTGCAGATGGGTTTTCAGATTACAATCAGGTTCTCATGGCTGAGGAAGACAAACACAAGACCGTATTTGTTACTGAGTGGGGTACTTATTGTTACAAGGTAATGTCGTTTGGGCTTAAGAATGCGGGAGCTACTTATTAGCGGATGGCCACTACATTTTTCCATGACTTGATGCACAAAGAGATTGAGGTGTATGTGGATGACATCATGGTGAAATCAGAGACAAGGGTTGGGCATATCGAAGCACTGGAAAGGTTCCTTCAGAGAGTTGACAAATACAACCTGCGGCTTAATCCCAAGAAATGTGTGTTTGGGGTGACATCAGGGAAATTGCTTGGTCATACAGTGGGAATGGGCGGAATAGAGGTAGATTCTGAGAAAATCAAGGCAATCACAGAAATGTCTGCACCGAAGACAGAAAAAGAAGTCAGATATTTCTTGGGAAAGATTCAGTACATCAGTCGGTTCATCGCCAAGTTGACATCAGTATGTGAGCCTATCTTCAAACTGTTAAGAAAGGATCAGCCAGTGAGATGGAATGAACAGTGTCAGACAGCCTTCGACAAAATCAGAGAGTACTTGGTAAAGCCTCATGTATTGAAACCTCTGAGACCGGGCAGACCTTTGGTATTGTATTTGGCTATAGAATCAGAAGCACTGGGGGCAATGATGGTATAGGCAGATGAGACAGGGGTAGAACATGCAATTTACTATCTGAGTAAGAAGATGCTCCCGTATGAGGCTCGGTATCAAGAAGTAGAGAATATTTGTCTTGCCATGGTATGGGCTTCCAGAAAGTTGCGACATTATTTCCAGTCTTACAAGATCCAGGTAGTGGCGAAGGAAAATCCTCTGAAATATCTTCATTTGGTGCCTTCACTAGTGGGAAAATTGGGCAGATGGTTGGTATTGCTGACAGAGTTTGAAATTGAGTATCTCACCTCCAAAATGATCAAAGGGCGAGCAGTAGTAGATTTTCTGGCATTGCAACCTGTTGAGGGGGATCAGTATAAGTTTGAATTTCCAGACGAAGAGATCCAAGCAATAACAGTTCAAAGATGGAAGATGTATTTTGACGGAGCAGTGAATTACAAGGGAGCCGGAATTGGGATCGTGATAGTGACCCCCGAGGGAGAGACTTTGCCTTTGGCCAAGAGGTTGACATTCAGAGTGACTAACAACATGGCCGAGTATGAAGCATGTGCTTTCGGTTTGACAGCATTGATAGCCTTGAAGGCCGGGAGTGTGGAAGTCTACCGAGATTCTATATTGGTAGTCCAGCAGATGCGAGGAGAATGGGAATTGAAAGAAGAACGGTTGAAACCTTACCTTTTTCACCTCATAAAGTTGGCACAGGTTATCCCTGAGTGTAAGTTCCAGCACTTACCAAGAGAAGAGAATTAAATGGCAGATGCATTGGCTACACTTGCAGCAACTTGGGAAAATCCAGAAAAGTTAGTGATGAGACCGTTGATACTGACAATAGCAAGCAAACCTGTTTATGAGATAGAAAGAATTCTGGAAGTTGAGGTCGACGACGGTAAACCTTGGTATTATGACATTCAGAGGTATCTGGAACATGGTGAACTCCCGGAAGGGGCAGGCAGAAAAGACAGAATAGCCATTCAGAAGTTAGCTTCCCAGTATGTGACTTTGAAATGGGAACTGTACAAGAGGCAAGCAAACGGTATTCAGTTGAAGTGTTTGAGAAAAGAAGAAGCTCAACATGTAATAGAAGAAATACATGTCGGGGTATGTGGTCCGCACATGAACGGGTTGAATCTGTCCCGCAAGATAGTGAGACAAGGTTTTTATTGGTCAACCATGGAAACAGACTGCGCGAAGATGGTAAAGCATTATCATGACTGTCAAGCACACGGTAATTTGAATCACTTACCGCACACAGAGTTGCACGGGTTGTCAGAGCCGTGGCCTTTCTCAGCATGGGGAATTGATATGATTGGAGAAATTCGACCGAATGCATCAAATGGGCATCGCTTCATAGTAGTGGCCGTAGATTACTTCTCGAAATGGGTGGAAGCCGAATCATTCTGCAATGTTACAGCAAAACAGATGGCAAAGTTTATAGCTCGGAACCTCATTTGTCGGTATGGTATGCCGCATCATGTAGTGACAGACAACGGAGTTCAGTTTCAATGAGAGACAAAGGCAATGTTACAGAAATACAGGATAGGCCACCACAAGTCATCACCGTACAGGCTGCAGACAAATGGGGCAGTTGAGGCAGCCAACAAGACTATAAAGACGATTTTAGCCAAGATGACAGAGAACTGCAGAGATTGGGCCGAGAAACTACCATATGCTTTGTGGGGGTACAGAACGTCAGTAAGAACAGCAACAGGGGCCACACCTTACTCTTTGGTCTATGGAATGGAAGCAGTATTGCCAAGAGAGGTGGAAATACAGTCTATGAGGGTATTAGCGGAGGCAGAATTACCGGAACGGGAGTGGGCCACACAGAGGTTTGATCAGTTAGTACTATTAGATGAGAAAAGAACGAAGCCTTTGTATCACATGCAGTTGTATCAGAAGAGACTAGCCCGGGCATTCAACAAGAAAGTACGCCCCACTAAGATTAAAAAGGGTGATTTGGTACTTAAGCAATCAAGGCCGTCGACGACAGATCCAAGAGGAAAGTTCAGACCTAACTGGGAAGGACCTTACATAGTGCAGAAGGTAATGGGAAATGGAGCAGTGAAGCTATCAGACTGGGAAGGAAACGAGTTCACCGAGCCGATCAACGTAGACAGATTGAAACAGTACTTTGCTTGAGGGAGAGAATACCGAGCAGTCACCAAGGAAATTGGCAGAAGACCTAACGCAACGGGATAAGAAAATCCTTCATGCATACACGTAACATTAAATTCTCTTCGTGTTTGTTATTGTTTTGTGTTCGCAGGTTCGAAGAAAAGAGAAAGCGGCAGAAATGAGCCAAACAGCGTCAGCGCAGTTTCAGTTTTGGGGATGCGTCCTAGAGGGCGAGGCCCACATCAACAGTTTTTGGGGATAAGTCTCAGGGGGCGAGGCCCATGTCAGCTTACGGGCGAGGCCCATACCAGCTTGGGGGCGAGGCCCATGTCAGCTTGGGGGCGAGGCCCATATCCGCTTGAGGGCGAGGCCCACATCGTCAGCAGTTTTGGGATGCGTCCCAGGGTCGAGGTACCCCTGTTGACAGTTGCAGTTCCGGGATGCGTCCCAGGGTCGAGGGCCCACTGCATCATCAGTTGTAGTTCCGGGATGCGTCTCATGGTCGAGGGCCCACTACATCATTTGTTCTAGGGAGAGGCCCTCATTTCCAGCGGTATCGGGATGCGTCCCAGGGTCGAGGTGCCCCCGTTGTCGGTTGCAGTTATTGGGATGCGTCCCAGGATCGAGGTCCACTCTAACACCAACTCAGCTCGAGGCAGCAAACGAGCCAGGTAAGTGAAAATGCATTGCATAACTTTGATAGGATTGTTCAAAGTCACACACTGCACAAGTCCCATCAAAGTGGGGGCGACTGTAGGCATTGCATTTTTGCATGTGAAACCCGATGATGAGTCTCAGTTGGAGGCACTACCTTTTTAAGTTAAGGATATTGCGGGAAACGGACGTCGGAAGGGGAAATTCAGAATAAGTATGTCATCAAGTTCATTTCACAAGTTCACTGTTTTCGTTCGTGCTGCTTTCGTTACCACGTTCGAACGTCAAACAGATTGCGGGCATTCGTGCAGCGTTCTAAGAGGCGTTTGAACGGTGTCGGTATTTCTTGTTTTGCTGCTAGGCCCACACGCCCAAGGCCCTTAAATTACACCCAAATTAAATCAAATATTAATTAAATTAAACATTGAATTAAATAAAATAATTAAACCATTTACCAATTAAATAAAACATAAAATATAATCATACCTAATTTAGATAAATCAAATATATTAACTTCCTAACTAAGCAAAATCATATACTAAATTAAAAAGATGCCATGCCTAATTAAATCACTCATAACCAATTTAAAGATATTGACTTCCTAATCTAAACCAAATTTGTCCCCCTCAATCTTTGACTTTCTTGCTCAACACAAAATCAAATCCCTTCCTTGTGAGACAAGGAGTAGCCCTAGCCATTCTCTATATAAACAACCCCTCACCAAGAGATGACTCCCCTAGCTCATACACATAATTCTCACGCAAGTCACAACACAAAAAGCCCTAGCCACTCACGGCAATAGCAACAAGAAGAACACAAACAATTCTCTTCATCTCCTCCACACATCACCAAAAATCTCCCCCATACAGCAGCCCTCCATCACCGAAAATATACCCCCAAACAGCAACCCAAACACGCTTCAAACAGCCGCTAAAGTACCCCCAAACAGCAGCCCATTGCCCCAAGAAAACAGCAGCAAAATCCTCTTAAAACAGACCCTAAAATCCTTAAAACAGTAACATAAAAACTGCACTTATAATCCTTAAAATAATCACACAAAACTACACTTAAAACCCACAAAAAACACTCGAAACAGTCCGTTGAAACGTCAAAATAGTGACCTGAACAGTGAGCAGAAAATACAGAGGAAACAACAGTAAAACGGAGGCTAAACAGAAAGCAAAGCAGCAAAACAGTGAGCCAAGACGCTAAACCAGTGAATCGGAGAAATAGAGGAGCTTTACCCTTTGCGAGGCATTATTATTTAATTAAATTTGATTTAATTTAGTCGCAATGGAAAATTCGTTAATTCGGAATTAACGAACCCGAGCCCGAAATGTGTTTAGCCGGCCCACTCAGATTTTGAATTTAAGTGGGGCCCACAAGTCACATCACTAGTGTAGGCATTGCATTTTCGCATGTGAAACCCGATGAGGAGTCTTATTTGAGACAACTACCTTTTGAGTCACGGAAGCCGCGGGAAACGGATATCGGAAGGGGAAATTCAGAATACACAAGCTCACTGTCTTCGTTAGTGCTGCGTTCGCTACTTCGTTCGAACGGGAAACAGATTGCGGGCGTTCGTGTCGCGTTCGGGGGCGCGTTCGAACGGTGTCGGTAATTCTGGTTTTGCTGCTAGCCTCACGCCCAGCCCATTTAGCTCCCCAAAGCTCATAAAACACATCCCAAATTAAATAAATAAATATTAAATTAAATATTAAACATTAAAATCAAAACATTTAAACCATTTACCAATTAAAATAAACAATTACCAACTTAAACTAAAATCATGCCTAAATTAACAAATCACATACTAAATTAAAATCAATCATAACCAATTAAAGCCAATCATATATTTGACTTCCTAATCTAATAAGATACTTACCAATATAAAATATTTGTATTCCTAAACCAACACAAATTAAATATTACAACTTCCTAAAGTAAAATATTTTGTCCCCCCCTCAATCCTTTGATTTCCTTGTTTAAAACTAAATCATATCCTAATTAAATGCACAAATTCCTTCCCTTGTCAACCCTAACCCTTCTCTATATAAACAACCCCTAACCCAAGCCTTTGGCTCCTTCACACAACACAAATCACACCCAAGCTTGACACATAGAATTCACACCCAAACTCTCTCAAAATCTCTCTAAGACTCTCTCTACACACCCAAGACTAAACAAGCAAACAAAAGAGAAAACACTTCACACATACACAAAAAAGAAAACAAAGAACCCAACCACCATAGCCGAATCCAAAACACTTACAACCACCATAGCCGAATCCAAAACACACCAAACTCACCCATAGCCGAATCCTAAAACACGCCTAAACAACCTCCTAGATTACCTTAAAACAGTAACATAAAAACTACATTGATAACCTTAAGAATAATCACATTTAATTGCACTAAGAATCCACACAAACTTGGAATAGTTCTTTGAAAACGTTGAAACAGGTAGCCCGTGCAGTGAGCAGCAAAACAGGAGCCGAATAGGAGCAGAACGGAGTTCGAACCGTAAGCAAAGTAGCGAAGCAGTGAGCTAGGACGTTGAACCAGCGGACCAGAAAAGTTGCGGAGCTTTACCCCCTTCCGATCTTCGTGGAACATGAGTCCGAGAGACGGCTTAAAAGGTTAGACCTGAGGGTATCTTTCACACTTATTCTCATTTTATTTTCTGGTCATTTATATTGATTGTATTTTCTGTGTTTGTGATATCCGTTGTGTGTATGATGTATGTTGTGGGTATTGGATGAATGAGAGATGTGTCAACTCTCGCGGTATATCGGATGGAAACCCGGACGTAAATTTCATAGCCGATTCCGAATGGACGGTAATATGATCTGTACTCGGGCCACAACTCCACGTACCGCTTGGGTAAACGGCACCATCTTTCTTTTGTTGTGTTGCTCTTGTTTATTTAGTTTGCTTTACTTGAATTCAATATGTCGTTAGTTATGCATGATTCAACCAAGCGCATGGGCTTAGTGAGTTAGTCCAAAGGTCCTCCATTTGTGAGACAAAGAGCCGAAAAGGCCACCTTCGTGACACTACTTCGCCGCGCCGGTTGATGTATGTTCGGTTGGACGCGAGATACGTTCAATCGGGCATACTTAGTTTGATATTATTATCTTTATTTTCGTATGTATAAGTCAATCGAGCGCATGGGCTTAGTAAGTGTGATGTGAGATCCCCTATGGGGAGGGGCTAAAAGCCCCCTTTACCACGATGCTTTGCCGCGCCGGTTGATGTGTGTTCAGATTGGATGTGAGATGTGTTCAATCGGGCATACTTGGTTGATATGATTGGTTCTAGTCTTGTACGTGTGATGTGATGCGCATGGGTTTAGCATGTTGGTCTAAAGGTCCTCTCTTTGAGAGATCAAGAGCCCCAAAAGGTCACCTTTACGGCAGTGCTTCGCCGCGCCCCTTTATTTTCTGTTTATGTATTGCATCCTATTTCATGCATCAGGTCCGTGTCCGTTCGAACGCGTTCACGAACACAACTCGAACGCGCATACATTTTGCCTTATCATGCATCAGGTCTTATTTCCGTTCGAACGCGTTAACAAACGCCATACGAACGTGAGCATTCTGTTTCATTTCCGTTCGAACGCGTTTACGAACGCTACTCGAACGTGAGCATTTTGTTTCATTTCCGTTCGAACGCGTTTACGAACGCTACTCGAACGTGAGCATTTTGTTTCATTTCCGTTCGAACGCGTTTACGAACGCTACTCGAACGTGAGCATTCTGTTTCATTTCCGTTCGAACGCGTTTACGAACGCTACTCGAACGTGAGCATTCTGTTTCACTTCCGTTCGAACGCGTTTACGAACGCTACACGAACGTGCACACACTGAACTGAGTCTGTCTTATTATATTCATGCATAATTGCCTATTGATTGATCTTTCTTATGAAAATGTGTCAATGTATTACAATTCGTATGCTTATGTCATGATAACATTTGAGTATTATTTCTTGCGGTATATCGGATGGAAACCCAGACGTAAATTCCGTAGCCGATTCTGAATGGACGGTAGTGCGGTCTGTACTTGGGCTACAATTCCACGTACCGCTTGGAAAGGTGCCCATATGTGTGCTTGTATGGTCAATATGTATGCTTGTGTTTTTCCTGAATGTGATATGTAAATTAAGTTGTATGTTCGCTGCTATCTTGATATATGTTAAGTATGTAATTTTAAATATGAGATATATGTAAAAATGTACACATAAGTTTTATTTTGCATATGAGAATTTAGAAGCATGATACTATTGGAAATAAGTGTTACTTAAGCTTAGTTAAATTATTACATGAATCTTTTCATTACAAGTGACATAAGTAAGGGACCATTCCGAACCCAACGGTTTGAGGTCTTCCCTTGCGAGGGGTGAGTGCGGCCTTAAATCTTTGTCCCGGTTCACACCGGGTGGTGACTCCATGTTATTCAGTACTTCCCAACTAGGCCGCGAGCCTAGGAACGGCGTCGCCCAGGTCCTGTGTTCCCACACCCACTCTTATAAAAAGAAACACAAACTAAAACCCTAGGGGGCTCACTTCTCACTCCCCACAACTCTCCCTCTCTCTCTCACGCATCCATCTCTCTTCTCTCTCTCTCTAACCATCATGTCTATCTCTCTCTCCCCTTGATCACAAACAATCCACTCAAAAAAAAAACCCTGACACACACTAAGCCGAACAGAAAGAAAGCTACACGAATGCACCATACAAAACACACACGGCTTCCCTCTCTCTTCACCCTTCACTCTCTCTCATGAACCACAAATAACCCTTCAGCACTCGGCACTCACAAAACCTTAACGTGAATAAACCTTGCGGACCATTCACTCAATATGCGGCCAACCCTAAGCTTCACGTGAACAAACCCTAGCAAGATACCCACGCCTCTCTCTCCTCTCTCCAAAATAAAAAATATATAAACCATTCACACCTCACGCCACTCACCAATTAAAACTCAAAAAGGCACACGTCCAATAATTCACGGTTCACACTTAAACACACACCATACAAAGTCACATCTGGCACGGCTCACACTTAAACGCACACGCCTCCTCAACCCTAGGCTTCACCGAACAACAAGACATCAGCCCGCACAAAACAGCCCCAAAAACTACACTCAAAACCGCACAAAACCGCCCCAAATACTGCACTCAAAACCGCAAACGTTAACCAGAAAATACAGTAAAAATAGAGAAAACAGCAGCCAAAACAATGAGTCAACGAAGGAAAACATTAAACCAGTGAACCGGAGGAATTACGGAGCGTTAACCCTTCCGACGGCCGTGTAACGCACTTCCAAGAGGCGACTTAAAAGGTAAGACCTGAGGGCACCCTTTTACTTATTCTTGTTCTTTTTTTTATTATTTATTAGTGTTTCTTCGCATGAGTATTGTTGGTTCATGTATGTTGTGGCCATTGGATGAATTATTTTGTGTTATCTCTCGTGGTATATCGGATGGAAACCCATACATAAATTATGTAGCCGAATCTGAATGGACGGTAGTGCGGTCTGAACTTGGGATACAACTCCACGTACCGCTTGAGGAAACATTCACCCATATATTCATGAGATTGTGTGCTCGCTTTTATTTTGTTTATTCCTATGTGTGCAAACTTAGATATTAGTTAATCTTGCATGTTTATGTTGCGTAGACTTGGTTATATTATTGCATAAATCTGTTCATTACAAGTGACATAAGTAAGGGACCATTCTGAACCCAATGTTTTGAGGTCTTCCCTTGCGAGGGGTGAGTGCGGCCTTAAATCATTTCCTAGTTCACGCTGGGTGGCGACTCCATTTTATTTCTCCGATTTAGTCCCGCGCGGGCTACTCCGTACTCCCGGCTGGGCCGCGAGCCCGGAACAGCGTCGCCGATTTCTATGTCCTACAGTCTAGCGACTCCACTGGGGATAGAGAATCGGCCCCGAAATAATGTCTTGTAATATTTGTGATTTTTGCTTTAGTAAACCACGTCTACAAGTGGGTTGGGTCCAAGGGGTTTAACCAAAGGCATTATTAGAGCTAGGTAATGGTTTGGTGTCTTCCTTCATTCACTACCTTTCTATAGCTGAAAGGAAAAGCTGTGAAGGCACCTAGATAATCATTTACTCGAAGCTTACCGTGATGGACTAATTTGGAGGACCTATTGTTTATTCCTGTCACCAAGGCGATAAGAGCCTAAGAGGCAAGGGTATTTAAGAGAGTTTGCTCCACCCTCCCTCTGGGGAATCTTCAAAAAGAAATCCATTTGACAGCATGTATCATCAATCGTTGGCACGTACCTTAGGGTATAAAAAAGGGTGCGCTCACTTGGTCGCTCGAACCCTTGAGTGGGGAGACCTAGTTGTGGGTAACCCTTCGCCGACGGGAGCCTTTGTCTACACTCTTATAAACCCGCATGTAAACCATAGTTGTATGACCAATAGAAACCAGCCCTTTATGCTTGTGTTTGGGACCATCATCTTTTGGATTCATTTGGACTTTTTGTCATGAGGTGTGAGCTTGTCGGGCCATTTAAACTGGGACGAGATTGTATCTTATGACGATTGGGCCGAAAGTTTCTAAAATGTCGATGGGCCACTCTGTGTTTGGGCCCCCTATCATTTTAAGTTGTTTAGCCATGTTATCGCAAAAGTGTAAACCTTTCGGGCCTTTTGCAACTGGGACGAGTTTGCACCTCGCAATAATGTGATTGAATGCTTTAAAATGATAATGGGCCAACTTGTATGAAAACCTTGATGGGCTTAGAAAGTCCAAACATTATCCAAATATGCTAGAAGCATGAGTTCCATATCCGCACTGGCTTTCATCCAGAAATGATACGCCTTGCTACGGCATATTTGCATATTGTTGGATGATTCCAAGTTCATCCCCATGACCACGGTTTCCGAAAGTCCAATTCATCGTTTCTAGACAATGGCACGATTCCTATAATAGGCTTAGTCTATGTTGTAAATGGGCGGTCTTTGTCTTTTACCGATGGAAATGGACAGAAGTGGTCGAGGTTCACCCCGTAGCATAGGAGAGAGCGATTCTTTATACCTCACATTGGTACATAAAATAAGTCATACCTATGACAGAAATGGACTTACCATGAGTGTGGGAGATATAAGGTCGGAGGGATATATGTTGTTTTGATAACCACTGACATCTCATGCATCTCATGCATACACGCATCATGTTAACCCTGTGTCTTAAAAGCCATCATAGATATCTGTTGGGTTAGGAAAAAAAAGACTTGTCAAAGAAGAGTTTGGCAAACATGGATATCGGGGAAAAAGAAACCGAGGAACAGAAAAATTTACGGCAATGATAGAAATACCATTATGGAAAAAAAAAAGAAAAAAAAACAGAGAAAAAAAGAAAAAAAAAACATTGTTTGTTTTTAGTCCTTAATAGTTAGACATAAGTCCCATGATGAAATCGTTTCCTTTAGGGTGAAATCTTAGAAACGATAAACTCTTGATGTGTTTTTATCTGATACTTTGAGTAATTGATCTATGTTAGACTCGTAAGCACTTAATTATCGGTTCTTAGCAGTGAAAACCTGAGTAGTTAGCAAAGTGACTAGTTGAAGAAATTGTAGGTCGGTGAATGACTGTTTGCCTAAATGTCTATCCTGATTTGCTTGTGTTATGAAGTGTGGTATGGTTGAAAATAAAAAGAAAAGTCTCTAAAGAAAATAATTAAACCACCTATAACCGATAAGCGTGAAGCTACCCATGGGTGAGTATTAGGACCACCATTAAGAGAAATGCGACCTTAAAGGGTAGGTGTGTTGAAAAAAAAAAAAAAAAAGGAAGTTCAAATTGAAAAGAAAAAAAGAAAGAGACAAAAGATAAAGAAAACCATACCACATTGAGCACAGAAAAGCAACTAAAGGCATAATTGAGACATTTAGGTTGGTTTGACCCATCGATCCCAATTTTTTGACGAAATCATTGAGTTGGCTTACCTGGGGATGAATCTGCAAAGGAACCTTTGCACACAAACACTTTAAGTCTGGCTTAGATCATTTATTCAAAGACTTGGATTTGAGTTGCGATTGAATGTTTTGAAGGTTCTTTAGTTTCAATACTGGGCATTCTTTGAGGGCAACAATATGTATAACTATTAGGACTATTTCGTAAGAGGCAGTATAGTATGTTGGTATGGAATGTCACATCACATGATCCACATTGACCTAATACAAGCAGCGGAGAGAAGAAAGCTAAATCAAGACTGGGGGCGACCAGTCTACCACCCCACAAATAAGGGACACAACGAGAACTTGAGCAAATGAGACTAAAGAGGACTGACCAATCACCAGAGAAGAATTGGCAGAAAGAAACTGTAAGCATGCCCAATGGGGGACCGAAGATATTTGTAGGCGAGAGGCACCGAGGAGAACAAAGAAGGCCTAACCCATCGGAATAGGAAACACATACATGCATACATGCATACACATCACATGCACGCATTTTTTTGTTTTGTTTTTGTTCGCAAGTTTTTTAAGAAAAGGAAAAAGCGGCAAAGTCAAGAAGTTTGGGGAATGAATCCCAAGGTCGAGGCCCATATTATAAGCAATTTCAGGAATAAATCCCAGGGTCGAGGCCCATATTATCAGCAGCATCGGGAATGAATCTCAGGTTCGAGACCCACATTATTAGCAGTTTCGGGAAGGAATCCTGGGGGAATGAATCTCAGGGCTGAGGCCCATACTATCAGCAGTTTCGGGAATGAATCCCAGGGGAATGAATCTCAGGGTCGAGGCCCACATTGTCAGTGGTTTCGGGAATGAATCTCAGGGTCGAGGCCCACGTTGTCAGCAGTTTTGGGAATGAATCACATGGTCGAGGCCCACATTGTCAGCGATTTTGGGAATGAATCCCATGGTCGAGGCCCACGTTGTCAGCAGTTTCGGGAATGAATCCCAGGGTTGAGGCCCACAGTATCAGCAGTTTCGGGAATGAATCACAGGGTCGAGGCCCACATTGTCAGCAGTTTCAGGAATGAATTCCAGGGTCGAGGCCCACAGTATCAGCAGTTTTGGGAATGAATCCCAGGGTCGAGGCCCACATCATCAGCAGCATCGGGAATGAATCCCAGGGTCGAGGCCCACATTATCAGAAATATCATGAATGAACCCCAGGGTCGAGGCCCACATTATCAGAAGTTTCGGGAATGAATCCCAGGGTCGAGGCCCACGCAATCAGTAGTTTCGGGGATGAATCCCAGGGTCGAGGCCCACTTTATAAGCAGTTTTGTGGAATGAATACTAGGGTCGAGGCCCACTTCATCAGAAGTTTTGGGAATGAATCCCAGGGTCGAGGCCCACATCATCAGCAGTTTCGGGAATGAATCTCAGGGTCGAGGCCCACATCATCAGTAATACCGGGAATGGCGCTCCGGGAATGGAGCATTGGTCGAGGCCCACAACATCAGCGATGCCGAGAATGGCGCTCCGGGAATGGAGCAAGGGTCGAGGCCCACATCAGCGATGCCGGGAATAGAGCATGGGTCGAGGCCCATATCATCACATGCCAGGAATGGCGCTCCGGGAATGGAGCATGGGTCGAGGCCCACAACCGCGATGCCTCGGGAATGAGGTTTAGCATGTCGGGAATGGCACTCCGGGAATGGAGAAAAGTTCGGAAGGGGACCAGCGATGCCTCGGGAATGAGGTTTAGCATGCCAGGAATGGCGCTCCAGGAATGGAGCAAGGTTCGGAAGGGGACCACAACTTATCAGCACAATCGAAAATAAGACCCGCAATTCAATTTGGGAACAAGACCCATAATATGGAACAAGGCCCGCAATTCAATTTGGGAACAATACCCGCAATTCAATTGGGAACAAGACCCATAATCGGGAACAATACCCGCAATTCAATTTGGGAACAAGACCCACAATCGGGAACAAGACCCGCAACTCAATTTAGGAACAATACCCACAATCGGGAACAAGACCCGCAACTCAATTTGGGAACAAGACCCGCAATTCAATTTGGGAACAAGACCAACAATTGGGAACAAGACCCGCAATTCAATTTGGGAACAATACCCACAATCGGGAACAAGACCCACAATCGGGAATAAGACCCGTAATTCAATTTGGGAACAAGACCCACGATCGGGAACAAGACCCGCAATTCAATTTGGGAACAAGACCCACAATCGGGAACAAGACCCGCAATTCAATTTGGGAACAAGACCCACAATCGGGAACAAGACCCACAACTCAATTAGGGAACAATACCATCAGCTCACTTCAGGAACAAAACCCACTCGGTGGTTTGGGAACAAGAACCAGGGGTCACAGCACCTCGCCATCCATCTTAACTCAATTCGGGAACAAGACCCTCATCACAATTCAGTAATGGTTCGGGAGTGGACCACCTCACAGTAACGGTTCGGGAATGGACCACCTCAAGTAATGGTTCGGGAATGAACCACCTCACATCAGATCAGTTCAGTAATGAATCCTAGAGATCACAGCATCTTGGAGGGATGAACCTTAGGGGTCGCAGCACCTCACCACCAGATCAAATCAGCTTGAAACATCTCAGAACAACAGGCAAGTCAGGCAGCAGCTGGCGAGCCAGGTAAGTAAAAATGCATGCATAACTTTGATAGGATTGTCATTGTCACACACTGCACAAGTCCCATCAAAGTGGGGGCGACTGTAGGCACTGCATTTTTGCATAAGACCCGATGATGAGCCTCGTATGGAGGCATTATTCTTTAAGTTGAGGAAGTCACAGGAAACAGACGTCGGAATGGAAAATTCATAAATAAACACCTTGCCAGATTTAATTCATTTTCTTAGCCTCGGGTTTGCTCGATTAATCTCTGTTTTAACTGTTAGACTCGGCCCAAAAATCCCCGCACCCATCCAAAGCCTATTTCTCCCAAGCCCAATCCAAAAATAATTAAAACATTTAAAACACATGTCACAAATTAAATTAAATCTAATCAAATCAAATAAATTAAATCAAATCCAATTAAAATCAAAACAAAACAAATCACATTCCTAAATTAAATAAATCCCCTTCCTAATTTAAATAAATCACATGCCTAAATTAAATAAATCAAATCAAATCACCTTCTTAAATTAAACAAATCCATTTTCTAAACTAAATAAATCACCTTCAAAATTAAAGAAATCATTTCCTTGTAACAAACTAATTAAATCTTCCACATGATCACACAATCTCCATTTCCTACCCATACAAGGACATCCCTAACCCACTCTTATAAAAAGAAACACAAACTAAAACTCTAGGGGGCTCACTTCTCACTCCCCACAACTCTCTCTCTCTCTCTCTCGCCTTCATATCTCTTCTCTCTCTCTCTAACCATCACATCTATCTCTCTCCCCTTGATCAGAAACAATCCACTCAAAAAAAACCCTAACACACATTAAGCCGAACAGAAAGAAAGTCACACACCCTACACTGCAACTTGCCATCGTCACGCAGCCGACACGTCCCTTCTTCACATGCAACAACAAAACTATAAACTAAACCCATGCTCACGTGAAACAGACACTGGCCACGAACTCACTTCACCCATGAATGCACCACACAAAACACACACGGCTCCCTCTCTCGCTTCACCCTTCACTCTCTCTCATGAACCACAAATAACCTTTCAGAACTTGGCACTCACAAAACCTTAACGTGAATAAACCTTGCGGACCACTCACTCAATATGCGGCCAACCCTAAGCTTCACGTGAACAAACCCTAGCAAGATACCCATGCCTCTATCTCCTCTCTCCAAAATAAAAATATATATAAACCATTCACACCTCACGCCACTCACCAATTAAAACTCAAAAAGGCACGCGTCTAATAATTCACGGCTCACACTTAAACACACACCATACAAAGTCACACCTGGCACGGCTCACACTTAAACGCACACGCCTCCTCAACCCTAGGCTTCAGCGAACAACAAGACATCAGCCCGCACAAAATAGCCCCAAAAATGCACTCAAAACCGCACAAAACATTCTCAAATACTGCACTCAAAACCGCACAAAACAGCCCCAAAAACTACATCCAAAACCGCAAACAGTAACCGGAAATAACGAACAGAAAATATAGTAAAAACAGAGAAAACAGCAACCCAAAACAGCGAGGCAACGAAGGAAAACATTGAACCAGTGAACCGGAGGAGTTACGGAGCGTTAACCCTTCTGACGGCCGTGTAACGCACTTCCAAGAGGTGACTTAAAAGGTAAGACCTGAGGGCACCCTTTTACTTATTCTTGTTCTTTTTTTTATTATTTATTAGTGTTTCTTCGCATGAATATTGTTGGTTCATGTATGTTGTGACCATTGGATGAATGATTTTGTGTTATCTCTCGCGGTATATCGGATGGAAACCCAGACGTAAATTCCTTAGCCGAATCTGAATGGATGGTAGTGCGGTCTGAACTTGGGATACAACTCCACGTACCGCTTGAGGAAACGTTCACGCATATGTTCATGAGATTGTGTGCTCGCTTTTATTTTGTTTATTCCTATGTGTGCAAACTTAGATATTAGTTAATCTTGCATGTGTATGTTGCGTAGACTTGGTTATATTATTGCATAAATCTGTTCATTACAAGTGACATAAGTAAGGGACCATTCCGAACCCAACGGTTTGAGGTCTTCCCTTGCGAGGGGTGAGTGCGACCTTAAATCATTTCCCAGTTCACACTGGGTGGCGACTCCATTTTATTTCTCCGGTTTAGTCCCCCGTGGGCTACTCCGTACTCCCGACCGGGCCGCGAGCCTGGAACAGCGTCGCCGATTTCTGTTTCCTACACATGGTGTTTTTGTACAAATTAACTATGTGACAAAAGGAAATTGCTATTTTATCATTTTGTAATTGGATTACTTGGATATATAAATGATAAAAGTCCATATGGTTAAACCAGATTAATAAGATATGAGACAGTATTAATCCACGAATGGTTTAATCATTAAATATCCCTGGTCGTAGTATTATTGAGACTGGACATCGATAATGAGGAATAGACTAGTATTACACTTGTGCGCGTTATGGAAGCTTAATGGCATAGTTCTTATATATTTAAGTATTGGATTTTTATGCAAGTGTGATAAAAGGTTCTATTAGCCGTTGGACCGGGAACAGCTTCGCTCTGGATAGACCCATCGGAGTCCCATTGGTATTATGATTATATGTCTATGGGAATCCGAATCAGGGTAGGTGTATGTGATCTTTAACCTGAGACTTGCATCGCTAATACTTGCGACAATCAGTTTACTTTGGTATTGGTCGTTTGGAGCTTTAATAGGTTCTGTGTACGCCTCTGTTGGGTTTACTGAGAATCGTAGTGTATTGGGTGTGATGTCAAGATGGGAGTATCACTTCAGTCATATAGAGATGATGGTCACACAGGATACGGTATTGGTACTCTTAAATGCTGCAGCTATCGAGATAATATGACTAGGTCATGATTATCTGATTACAGAGACTAGTTACGCGGGATCCGATATATGCTTCTTACGGGGCAAACACAGCGCCAGCCCTAGACCTAGCATGTGACATCCGATACTTGATCGTATAACGCAATACTTTGTATACTATGCCTGATACAGATTATATATTATTCGTTGAATATTTCAGGAGAATTGGGTAGGCATGGTGCTTTGCTAGAAGCCAATCATGTCTTGTAAATCGGTGAGAACGTGGTACGGGGTACGCACGTGTCGGATAGTCCAAAAATCGGATTTACTGCCAATATATCCGGGAATCTATTGGGTCGCTTCCCAAAGATTCACAAATGACATTTGACTCGAACAGAATTAATATGGGATTAATTATGAGAGAGAAAATTAATCTGGGATTAATTGCGGCAAGAATTAATCTGGGATTAAATTCGTTTAAAAGAGAGAACGTAATTAATTTAGAATTAATCGATTAAATAATATATTGGATATATTAATTGAAATCGGATTTCAATACGGAATTAAAATTGGATTTTAATTCGGGCGAACGAATTAATTTGGAATTAATTCGTTAGCGACTTTCGTAATAATTTTACTAGGCATTATTATTTAATTAAATTGGATTTAATTATGTCGCGACGGAAAATTCCTTTAATCGGATTGAACGAACTCGGGCCCAAAGTGTGTTGTGTAAGCCAACTTAAATTTGGAATTTAAAGTGGTGGGACCCACTTGACTTACATCAACTAGTCATTAGATGATGGAGGTATTTGGATGCATTTAATGCATTTTTCTTTCCAACACACTAAGTTTTTTTTTTGGAAAACATAACACATTAACTTGTTTTTTGGAAAAATAAATCAATTATTCATCTTCTCTCTTTCCCCTACCATTGTCGACTCTTGCTAACCTTGGAGGGCAAATTTTGCTTCAAAAATTTGGCAAAGCTAGCACTTTGGGAGTCATTTTAAGGTGATAGGGAAACTCACCCAAGAGTTTGGAACTCATTTTTAAAGCTTGGAGCTTCAACATCCATTGAAATTTTTGAAACTTCTCTACCGATCAATATAAGTATTCCGCAACTTATCTTGATTTATTCACACTTTAATCTTGTTTAGAGATCATTGGCATGTGTTGGACACACTAACAATAAGCTCTATCGGCGCAAATGAACTACCATTAGCCATAATTGCACAGCTTTGGCACGATATAGCTACAGCATCAGGAAATCATTTGTATCCTTACTGACAATGCGGACCAAGAAACAAGTATTCCTAATACTAGTTACTTTAATGCCTTATTTAAGCGGGATATTCCTAAAGAGTGTTTTACTCTACATCAAATGCATATTTTAATCTAGATTAATTTCTCAACAGTTTAATTCTACCTGGGAAAACTTAACTTAACTTAACCATTAAATCTGTGTTATGTTTTCCGTTAACGTAGAACCAAAAAGTTAAGAAACATCTAAATTACATGCATGTGCAAATATCAAAATTGGATTATATATCATATATCAAGCATGACAAATGTAATGGATGAAGGATCAGACATGCTCTGATACCATTTTTGTTGGGGCTTTAGCGCGGGCGCAGCGGAAGCGCGCGGTTCGGGAAAAATCATAACTTTAAAACTTTTAAAGTTACCAAATAAATTATTCAATATCCAATATGAATAATTCATTCATATTTGACCAAAACATATTTATTCGATATCAAAAAACGACATAAATAAGTTAGAAACACTAAGAACCTCTTACGAAAATATTTTTCCGCAAAATGGCATAAAATGTGTTTTAGTCCGAACCGACCAACCAATACACATGAGGGTTGCCGAGGTCAGCCCCAATAGTACTTGGGCAGTTCATGGGCTGCCCCAAAAGTGACCAATTCACTGTTTGGATAGCGGATACCCGGTAAGCCCGAAACTCACCCTGTAAGGCCATTTTTCACCGTTTTCGCATATTTCAACTCCGAAATAATTTCCGGAAATTTTTCCAATGCCAAAAACACATCCAATATATTTATACAACATACTTTTCAATACCAAAAATATAGAATTTTCAGATCTGATTTGGTAACTAAAAATATTATTTTTCATGCTTTAAATCCAATTTTCTCAACATTAATCATATTAATACTTACACCAACCAAAGTCACCACAAATAAAGAACTCAAGAAAAATTCTAGGAATTACAAGAGTGGTTATAATACTCTAGAATGGAAACAAGTCATCAAATGACAAGATTGAACTAATATTATACTAGTATCATTCAATCTAACTTCACACATGCATCAAGCCTCCAAATCCATCCTCAATCAAAAAGCCCCAAAATCTAAGAAATGAAGAAACCCTAGAACTATTCTAGATATTCAAGAACAAGAAACAAGCTTTCTAAGTTTATGATTATTGAAGATTACCTTAAAATCTCCTAATTTCCTTAAACTTTCTTCTTTATTTCTTCACTTTCTTCCTTGTTTATTCAAGAAAATTTTGGGAACTTTTCTTCTTCAATGGTTTGGCCACGGAGTCTAAGTTAAAGAGAAAATAAAATTTTCCAACTTAAAAAACAAGGCTTGACCGACTTTGAGGGGTATTATAGTCATTTGGATAATTTAATCTAATTAAATAATAATAAACTTTAAGCTTAATAAAACCATGTCACATATAACCAATAATAATCAAACATATTGCATAATAATTATGTAATATTAATAAAATTTAATTATCTAGATATTTAACATTTAAACATCTAAATAATTAATTAAAGCAATTATTATTATATATGTATTTTTATTTACATTAAATAACAAATACATATATTAATGGCATGTGTCAAAGTCTCATTTGACCATTAATTAATATGTATCAAATCAAATCTTTTATCAAATACAAATACATATTAATTATTAGTTGATCGAAATGACCCTAATGCATGTATTTTCGTTTAACTATTTAAATGATACGAATTAACTCATTTAATCTGGTGAATTATTGTGAATAATCTGTATTATTAATAATACGGTGCCCAAGTGCTCAACGAGTACACTGTTGGGGCAGTTGTGGAACCCCTAGGGTCGGATCGGTGCCCCGAATAGCGGAAATGGGTCTAACCCAATGATATCAAATATGGATGTATTTTTAAATTATTTAATAAAATACTATATTCCATTACGAGTATATAGGAAAAAACCGGGACTGAATCGGAGTTCGGAAACTCAAAAACGAGTGAAAATAAAATTGGTTGCGCGAGCAGCGCGTACGCGCGTGCTACAGTGCGTGCACTGTAGCGCGCAAACAACAACCCCTTTTGTTTTTTTTTTATATTTTCATTTCACTCATTCCAGTGAGCTGAATGGATTAGGATGTTTTACCCTAATCTATTCTGGTTCTTCCTAAACACTTCAAAACACCAAAAATTAATTTTTAATTTCAAAACCAACATTAACACATATTATAGAATAAAAATCAATTTTTTTCAAAATATCAAATATTTTTACAAAAACATAAATTTATTCTAAATATGCACTTGCGTAAATTTTGAATCCAATACACAAACCAAATTAGAATTCCAATAAGAAATATCTCGTGAATAATTCTAGGTCACCCAAAGATGGTCAAGTGATTCTAGAATGGTAGCCATATGTCTCGTGAATAATTCTAGGTCACCCAAAGGTGGTCAAGTGATTCTAGAATGGTAGCCATAGCTCTAAGCTTTAATCTAGAGTTCCAAACTCTTATTAATTGTTCCATGTCCAACATGAACATCTTTGAACTCAATTATAAGCATGTTGTGTTTATACTTCTAAAGTATCCTAACACAATTGATTAGCCTTATTCAACATTAAACAATGTGATCATGTATCTAATACATAAATGAACATAGCTTTGGAGAAGATCAAACATTACCTAGTAAGCTTGATGCAAGATCCAATCTACTTCTCCTTTGTTGAAATTATTGGTGAACCTCCAAGGTTTGCAAGCTTGATTCCAAGATCCAATCTTGTTTCCGATGTTTCCAAGCTTCACTTCAAGATCCAATCTTGATTTCTCCTAGATGAAATGTTGTAGAGACCTCACAAGTTTCTCTAAACACTTCTCTAACTTAGGCTAATCTCTCAAGAATTTGCTTATGCTTGTTATTTTTCTTGTAATTAAAACCTTCATAAAGCTTTCTATTTATAGCAAAACTTAGGCAATTTTTAATTAATAAAAGTTGTAATCAACTTTTAAGTGGGCTTAATCTAATTTTTCCAAATATGTATAATTAGGTGTGACTAATCTCCATTGTCTCCCACTTTAATTTAATCCAATTAAATCAAGCCAATGATTAGGAAATGGATTAGTTAAATGTTTGCCACCTTGATTTAATCCAATTAAATCAAGCTAAAACCACATATTATTACATACTTACAATTACCATAATATCCTCAAATGGTAGAGATAATTATGATTTTACAATTAAGCCCTTGTGTAATTATTGAATTAATCCAATTAATTCAATTAGGTCAAAGTAAATAATCAATGTTATCTAATAACACTTGATTATCTTAGTTGATAATTACAATATCGAATAATATATTTTATCAAAATTAAATCGGCTACACAAGTGCTCAACGAGTACACTTCATATTGGGACTCTCTAAGTTCAGACATGTTCGTCATATAAGTCTAGCTAATATGTACGCAATTCGGCCACCTCCGAATTCGCGAAGAACACGAACGACCTTTCTGAACTATACAAGTCGAGGTCATCACATATGTTTAACAATCCTTCCGTCGTAAGCTATCCGAGTTGTGCTCAGGAAACATATAATATACCGTCAAGTTTCTAAGGCGCATATCTCATGTCGACATGTCCACGATTCTTTACAACTGATGCGATCCACCCTAAGTGGTCGGCTTTGGCCAAAGTCTTTAAGAATCGTGAATTTACTTACATGGATACCTAAATAGGGGTGTGCATCGGTCGGTTCGGTCGGTTAATCCTTGATTTTTTAACCGAACCGAAATTTTTCGGTTAAGTAAATGTGTAACCGATTTAACCATATTATGACACATGACCATTAACCAATTTAACCATTATATTTGGGTCGGTTTTGGTTAATTCGGTTATTAACCAGTCCAACAAATATAAATTCATCAACTCAACATTCAACAAAGCAATTTAACACATATATAAATTCATATTCATTAAATTTAATATTTAACCCAATATTATGAAATTTTGGGTTTCTTAATAGCCAATAATTTAATAATTTTCGGTTTTAACAATTTATCTAACAATCGGTCTATGAATTTTTGTTATTTACTTATTTAGGATTTTGAAGCATGTATATATTTCGGTTAATCGGTCGATTCGGTTATACGAATCTCATAACCGTAATCGAACCGAATAATTGAAAAAATTAAAAATTTTAACCGTAAAAATCGATTTAATCACAATAACCGAACCGTTATAAAAAAATGGGTCGGAACGGTTCGGTTAATCGGTTAAAACCGATTAATACACACCCTTATACCTAAACCTCTTATGGTACACATACGGGCCGACGGATCCTATCTTTCTTCGCACTTGATTACCGAGTGCATCGGTCCATACCCAACGAACATCTAGAGGTCAGACCATGAAAGGTTTCTGACATACATGGCATCAAAGTGTGGAGGATCTCACACAAAATCAATGTTATCCTATAGTCAAAGGATTACATATGATACTCGACTCGAGGAGATTCCTATTGACGGTGGTGTGTACTTTCAATTATTAGGAATCACCTGTGAGTCATTCAGTATTCGCTCCAACGAATACCCACATGTCTATACGAGTTTCCAAAACTCATGGTACATCGCGTTAAACCATTAGAACTCCAATTCCAATATACGACATGTGCTAATCTTCTAGGTTATAGGAATTCGACCGTATTCCAAAACCAACGACTAGGAATATTTAATTTAACAATAGTTTACACCTAGTGTCAAAACTATTCTAAGGTCGATGTCATTCTTAGCATATCTATACATCAATTTAATACTTGTAATGACAATACCATTATAAGGTATGAAATGAAAAATGTAGTTATTTTATTAATAAATAATAAAATATACAAATCGGATTGACACTCTGTTTGGGCCAAATTTGACCCAGGGGCAATTTCGACCTTTACTTCGGGCCCAAGTTGCCATCGTAGATTCATTCTCTTAGGAAGCCCGGATTTAGTATATATCGGCCCAAGGACTCGCAGGCCCATACCAGTACTGATCCAAGGACCCACCATACGACAACTCATGTAACACTCGGATACATAAACATCATTTGTAACTCAACCGTTTTCAATCTTAATGACTGTTCATAATTCTCCTTTATGATGCGACCGTTACCAACACACCAAACATATGTCAGTTAAAGGTATTCAAGAGTCTCACCTAACTTATAAAAGGAACTTCTAGCTCTCCAAGGTGGGGGAGATACTCTTTTACTCATAGCTCAAGTAATATTCTCTCAGTAGACCTCCAACCTGCAGCCCTCACGGTAACTCATAGGAATCGAGGTAATCTCTGACCTTACTCATTCTTCAACAATATTAATAGCTCACTTCCACTACTGACTTGGGCGTCGGAGTGCCCCCGGCACCCACCACACCGGTGGGTAGTACTCCCGCTCACTCTACAATCTTTGTTTTGCAGGATCGCCAGTGCCCCTATACAAAATCTCAATTGTGGACCTCGGGCGAAAACCAGCGTCTACACACTCCAAGCACCAACTCCATCATACACTTCATATTTGGGACTCTCTAAGTTTAGGTTTATCTGTCACAGAATCCAATTTCGTGTCCATAATTCACCCACTCATGAATTATGACGACCACGGATAATCTCGTTAAACTATGCAACTCGAGGTCATTGCATACGTATAATCCCTCTGTCACAAGCTATCAATATTATACCGGGGATATAGATAAGAACGTCAAATCCCTAAGGTATAATATAGTCAAATTTTAAATTTACGATCTCTAAATAACACTCGGAACTCGCTTCCGAAGTATACCACGGCCATGGATTTACTAGATCGTAAATATGTACCTGATACCTATGCCATGTACACAGGACTGACGGATTCTATCTGATACTCACAGGATATCATGAGCATCAGTCCACACTTAACGAACAGACGGAGGTCTGATCTAAATAGATCGGTGACGTGACTGCCATCAAAGTGTGGAGGATATCTCATATATCCACATTGGTATCTCAAGTCGAAAGACCACTATGCTACTCGAATCGAGAAGATTCCTATTGATGTTGGTGTACCATCTATTATGAAATCTTCAGTGATTCGTTCAGTGTTTATCAAATAAACACCTACATGTCTATACGAGTCTCCTAAGACTCATGATTCATTGGGATAAACCATCGGACCAAGTCTCGATATACGACATGTACTGGTCTCAGCAGATATTACTAACTGACCCGTGTCAGTAAATCTTGACCAGAAACTTTATTTGATAATATACTTCTAGTAGTGACATTTCCCAATGTGAATTACAAACTACTTTGTAACTGCGCACTACATAATGTATTATCGGGTATTTGTCTAATATATACATATCACTAAATCATATTTAGTTTCAATCTAATCGTAATTAGATCGAATATGTATATAAAAACAAGTACTACCATAAATAAGTAATATTATGTAAAAAGGAATTTTTGTATTCATGAAACAGACATAAATACGATCCAAATTGGCACTCCGAGTACCAACCCTAACACTAATTATATTAGGTTTTCTACAGTTAATCGAGCTAGCATGAGGACCAAATGGACCTACGGTTCCGAGCTCCAATAATTCTGAAATATTAATTAAACTATTTAATCAAATATTACGAATTATTAACTCCGCGTTATTCCACTAAAAACTCAAAGTTGAACTCATGTTACCGTAGATGGATAAAATAAACCGAACAACTTCGGTGTCCATCGATATAGTCATTACATATGGATATAGCCCTTCACGAATATCTCATAAATAGAGTCGGGTCAAAAGTCCGTTAAACCCCTCTAAATATTTTATCTCTTAAGCACCATTGATTATATAATAAAAAATTAATTCATAACAATTATGAATATAAAACTTTCTATTCGTAATAGAAAAATTGAGCGCTCAAATTGTTCAAGTCTCGAATCAACTCTTGAAAGAGATATTCTTCTGCTTCTCGTAAGAATGAGTGAATTTCATATCTATATAAAACGTTCCCAGCTACACACCAAACCATATCCCCAAAATACGTAGTTATTAGCCAGGAATGCAACATCAACCTCACCATATTAAATCAAAAGACATAGCCTGTCATGCAGGAGTTCGTAGTACACTCAGGATTAAGATCGAATCCATATATGACCATCTATTAGATAAAATGAATTTCTTAGGTTAACAGATATTAAAAGAAATTCGTATTTATCTGAATTCAGTCCTATATGATCTCATCATACAAGGTGTCTTCATTCTCATGTCACTACATGAACGATCCCGGATCAAGGTCGTCATACAAGTATAGAATAGACCGCAGCTATAGATAAACCATAAACAAAGTACCCTCTTTGTTTGCTCTCTATGGACTATTTAGATTGCTAACCCAACAGGCTTATGAGAAAGCGAAAAGGTCTCAATCGCTACCTTTAAAGTTGATTCTTAGGTAGTGTCCAAACTTAAATCCTCTTGTGCATCAAACATACACTAAGTCTGGTGGTACAATAATATTAAGGTAAACAAGACAATTGGACAATATGCGATATAAATCAAACAACTTTGATAAAATGAATAATGCATTTATTATTATTACAATAATCAATTCCGTTTACAATACATGAAGCTCTAGGACATAAATCCCAACAGACTCATGTGACAAGGAACCGTGTCTTTCTTAATTTATAGTCTATGACCGTTAGGATAATAAATTTTCGAGATGGATAGGTCTCGAAAGATCTAGTTTGTTGCTTTAGCTTATGCAGTGCAAATAACTCACAATTTGGGTTTGAAGAAAGTTATTTGTCTTTTATGAATGATATTTGCTCAAGCGTTTGGTGAATTTAAGGGTAGTGTAGAAGTGTTGGTAGTGTTCCGACTCTATACTCATTTCGGTAAATTTGTTATAGGGCGGGGCGTTACATTAATAATCTGTAGGTTTTTTTTCAATTATATGTGTTGGAAATCTAGCATACAATATGCGGCGGAAAATTAAAATTTTTCGATTTTAAAAATAAATTTACAATTCATGATCATTATTAATTTTAATGCTTCATGATAATATTTATTTATGAAACGTAAATAAAAACGTACCTTAGACATTTAAGTGCTCCTCGAATTGCTCCTCGTAAATTCTTCAAAGCCACCCACATGTTTGGCCTCCAACGATATCCACACAAAGCAAAGAGTTAAGGATTTTGGATTTCTCAAATCCAATATTATATAAGTGTCTTTTTTTTAATATTAGCTTAAGAAAAGAGACTTATTTTAGGATTTATGGAATTTTGGGAATTTGAAGAATTTTACTTTTATTAAAAGAAAATTCTTTTTGAAATAAATCAAATTTATTTCTCTCTTTCTCCAGGCTCACGTTTTTGCCAACTTTTTCACCAAACTTTTCTTTTCATTCATCTGTGTTGTTAACGTGAATAGGGTTTTTATAGCTTTTAATTTTAGTTGTTTTAATCCCAATCATATTAGAATTAATAGGATAAGGATATGATTTAATCATATTAAAATATGAAACATCCTAAATAAACAACTATTATCCTTATTTTATTTAATTAAATCAATTAAATAAAATTTATCAATCCTAATCAAATTATGATACTATAAATCTAAAATTATAATTTAATAAAAATATTTTGCTTAATTATATTTCAGTCCCTATACTTTTAAAAATTATAAAATGACCCGTGTACTTTTGGAAATTATGAAACAGCCCATAATTTCCAGATTTACACTTTGGCCTAAAAACTAACAGAATTCATTTTTTATCCATAATTTTAAGGATTTGCCCCAAAAGTTTAAGAACTTAATATTTAAGTCATAAAACTTAATTCTACATAATTTATCATTAACTCTTCAATACTTTAAAGTGTGTGACTCATTAAGTTCTATCTTATGTTGGCAATGGAGATAGTTATAGAGTTCATAAGTCTAGATAAATTAATTTAATTAATTTATCCTTAATTAACTCCTTAATTAAGAAATTAATTTTCATAGATCAATAGCGGCTTCTAACAATGCACCATGACCCTCAATTAAGAAAGAATACTAACTTTAGTGAAACATATTCCGTATACGATTACCGTATGATTCAATCATTTCACCACATACATATCCCGCTAATGATTCTAGAGTATAGAAAATGTCTACTCTATTAAATCATGGCTATTAGAACATTAACTTAAGTTGATAATATATATATATATATATATATAGTTTCTCAAACTCCTTTCAGAACTCGCCCTGGCCATTGACTTGTATTATCATTTATGTCAAATAGCGCCTCTTGGGATATCGACTATATGTTATCCAGAGCGGCGAATCCTTTATTGATCACTCACTATCTCCGTACGCTTTTCATATTGCCCAATCATTACCCTATGCGTAATCTCGCTATGGACTACGGAGGTGTAATGTGAAAGCATATATAATCCACATACTATCGTTACAAAGAGAAATCTCATAGACATATGGATAACACTCCATATGAGTTCTCAAGCGGGTCAATTCGATGTACTTGTTCTCCAATAATCATCCATATGTTAGACTAAGTGAACATCTTCACTAGTAGCTTATGAGATCAATTATATTCCTTCGATAAGGAAGAAGACATAACATATGCTGATCTAAACTGGATTCATCAATGTCCTGTGTTGATAATCCTACGATCGAGAACATTTAAGAATGATTGGATCTCATAAATTAAACTTAATTTAATTTCTTTCATCGTCATTCTAAGGACTTTATTTTACAAGTAGTTAAAATTTTTTATAAACAATACTTATAAATAAACTTGTTGACGGCTGATTTTGGTCTCAGGGGCAATATGGGAATATTACTCCCGAGACTAATCCTCCCTCAATAGTGAATTTGTTTGGTTATGGGGGACCAAAAGCAAACTTAGCAAAAGACAAATAATACGCCAATCGACAAATAGATTTAACGTGGTTCGGTGGATCTTGGTCCGACCTACGTCCACTGGCACAAAAAGGATGATACTTTTATTACTCAAACACGCTTCTCAGCTCTCTCTTTTGTTTACAAGTCTCACAATAACGATCTTGATCTCAACTTTTCACTTTGATTCTGATCTCAACTCCCAACTTTCAACTTGTTCCCCTTATGCACACTCTACCATTCTATTTATAATAGTGTAGAAATCAAATTCCTTCTCCTACAAGAATTTCCTAGTTGAAACAATTTTATTTTCCCATAAGGATTCCTAGTCAAAACTATTCCCTTTTTCCCATAAGGATTCCTAATCAAAACTACCCTTACTTTCTTTATCCTACTAGGACTCTGACTCACCAGTTTTCCCCATGAAAATAGGATAACTTGTCATCTTATCCGCAAGAATATGGTGTCATCTTCTGGAGCATATCTCGCTATCTGGTTGGTCTTCATGAGGTCGGTCATAATAGTCCTTTGAACTGAGAATGCTGTTGTCGATCTGATAATGCCCGGTCATCCGATCTTAAGTGGTCGGGTTACCGATCATAAGCGCTCGACCCCTAACTCATGTGGTCGGGCCGGTATTAATGATCTCGATCAACAAGGGAATTTACCCTTTTACCCATGCCGTGCTGCTTAAATATCATAGTGCTTAAAAACACAATCAACATCTATCCCCTAGTTCTCGGTAACAACGAGTTTGCGAGTTGATGCCGGGAACTATAAAAAAAGATGGTGTGCCGATGATTCCGTCGGTGGTCACTCCAGGAACCGCAGAGAAAAATGCATTGGCTGCAAATCTGGTCCTTCATGTGCTCAGTCAACGAGGATCCCGATATCTACCCGTGGAGAAAATGATTTGCCCTTATGCTGATGACGACCGACTCGGTGGGACGTAACCCGACCCCGAGCTGAGAAGAACATTTGGCAATGGGGGAATGTCACCTCCCCAGACCAATAGAGCCGACTCGGTGGGACGTAACCCGACCCTGAGCTAAAAGAAAGACTTGGCTCTGGGGGAGTGTTACATCCCCAGTCCAAAGAAACCGACTCGGTGGGACGTAACCCGACCCCGAGCTAAAAGAAAGACTTGGCTCTGGGGAATATTACATCCCCAGTCCAAAGAAGCCGACTCGGTTGACGTAACCCGACCCCGAGCTAAAAGAAAGACTTGGCTCTGGGGGAATGTTACATCCCCAGTCCAAAGAAGCTGACTCGGTGGGACGTAACCCGACCCCGAGTTGAAAGAAATACTTGGCTCTGGGGGAATGTTACATCCCCAGTCCAAAGAAGCCGACTCGGTGAGACGTAACCCGACCCAGAGCTGAATAAAGACTTGGCTCTTGGGGAATATTACATCCCCAGTCCAAAAAAGCCGACTCGGTGGGACGTAACCCGACCCCGAGCTGAATAAAGACTTGGCTCTGGGGGAATGTTACATCCCCAGTCTAAAGAAGCCGACTCGGTGGGACGTAACCCGACCCCGAGCTAAAAGACTTGGCTCTGGGGGAATGTTACATCCCCAGTCCAAAGAAGCCGACTCGGTGGGACGTAACCCGACCCCGAGCTAAAAAAAAGACTTGGCTCTGGGGGAATGTTACATCCCCAGTCCAAAGAAGCTGACTCGGTGGGACGTAACCCGACCCCGAGCTAAAAGAAAGACTTGGCTCTGGGGGAATGTTACATCCCCAGTCCAAAGAAGCCGACTCGGTGAGACTTAATCCGACCCCGAGCTAAAAGAAAGACTTGGCTCTGGGGGAATGTTACATCCTCAGTCCAAAGAAACTAACTCGGTGGGACGTAACCCGACCCCGAGCTGAAAGAAAGACTTGGCTCTGGGGGAATGTTACATCCCCAGTCCAAAGAAGCTGACTCGGTGGGACGTAACCTGACCCCGAGCTGAATAAACCATAAGGCCTCGACGGAACGAAATCCAGCCCCGAGCCGAATAACCAAGCGGCCTCGACGGAACGAAATCCAGCCCTGAGCCGAATAAACAAATGGCCTCGGCGGAACGAAATCCAGCCCCGAGTTGAATAATCAAGCGGCATCGGCGGAACGAAATCCAGCCCCGAGCCGAATAAACAAATGGCCTCGGCGGAACGAAATCCAGCCCCGAGTCGAATAACTAAGCGGCCTCGGCGGAACGAAATCCAGCCCCGAGCCGAATAAACACGCGGCCTCGGCGGAACAAAATCCAGCCTCGTGGCGAAACAAACATCGATCTCGGCGGTACAAGAGCAGACCCGAGCCGGAAAGAAACATCGGTCTCGGCGGTACAAGAGCAGACCCGAGCCGGAAAGAAACATCGGTCTCGGCGGTACAAGAGCAGGCCCGATCCGGAAAGAAACATCGGTCTCGGCGGTACAAGAGCAGACCCGAGCCGGAAAGAAACATCGGTCTCGGCGGTACAAGAGCAGACCCTAGCCGGAAAGAAACATCGGTCTTGACGGTACAAGAGCAGACCCGAGCCGGAAAGAGACATCGGTCTCAGCGGTACAAGAGCAGACCCGAGCCGGAAAGAAATATCAAAACCATTGTGTGGGCCACAACAAACAAGCATAAATAAATGTCAGCCTAAGACAGAAGAGGTCTTACTCACATTTTTGGGATCCGTTGTCTTTCTTGCAACTCTACAAGGGTCACTACAAGTAAGGCTCTTCTTAATACGTCCTCTCTACATCTCAGCATTCCACGCATCCGACCGGATGACTTCCGTTATCAACTTTGGTCGACCTCAAAAACCGAATGGTCTATGTACACACTGAGATAGCCTTCTTTCACCAAGTCTTCCACCTGCTCCCGCAGGTATCTGCACCCATTCGTGGCATGCCCCCTTACGTTATGGTAGATACATTAAGCCCTATTATTTACCTCCTCAATCGGGAACCTCCTCAAATTAGGCTCAGCCAATAGACTTTTATCTTGGATTTCCCGAACTATCTGGGCCATAGGTTTGTTCAGGGGGGTGTATATTGTCCTCCCCGCGACACGGTTGACTTGGACAGATGACTTTATCTCTTGAACATTACTACTCGGAGGTGTCGGTCTGAGTTTCTTCTGCTCCGGGACAAGTCTCCTCAAATTTCTGATCGAATCCCACTGATTGTCTGACCTGAGTATCTTAGCCTTTCGGGTGTCTACTCCCCGGACAATCTTTTTCTCCTCCTCTATTAAGATAAAATTCCTGGACAACTCCAGGGCAGTGACATAATCTGATACGACTTGAATCCTCAGGTGAGTCCACAACTTCCCGACCTTCAGACCTCCCTTGAGACTTTCTAGCGCTTCCGATGACTCGTACGCTCCGACCTCGAGCACCAAATTGTGGTACCTTTCAATAAAATTCCTCAGGGGCTCATCATCCCCATGCTTCATCAGTCTCAATTCTCCCACCATTTTCTTTGGGACGCATGCCCCTTTGAAGTGTCGAACAAATGACTTCCTGAGTTGCGCAAAGCTTCCGATGCTCCCTGGGGCTAGACTTCTGAACCACAAAATGGCAGATCCTTTCAAGGTTAGGGGAAAACTTTGCAAACGGCATCCCCTACTACTCCTTGGACCTCCATTAATAGGACAAAACTTTCAATATGAGACTTTGGATCTGAATAGCTTTGTAGGGCGTCATGGATGGCATGTTGAAACGTCTTGGGAAATTTGCCGACCTTATTTCTTATGTGAAGGGAGATTCAACATCGTCGTCCCGAGCATCTGATGTATCAATTTTGGAGTTTACTCCCCACTTGGCCATTTCTTTTCTTAACCAAGACTTTATACTACCATCAGTGTCACTATGCCGCCTCCCACGGCCTCCTTCGCGTCTGTCACCACGGGTGCGGCGTTCAACATGACTTGAGACTTCCCGTCCAGTTTCACCATCCTTCATGTTTCCCCTTCTGGTATCGCGAGGGCCATCACAGGATGAATCTGGCGACTGTCTCCCCTTTTCTTCTTCTCACGTATCCTCCGTTTGTAAATCTTTTTCTACCACTACGGACCTCAATCCGTATGGACCTTTCCTCCTCGGTTCATCGTCATCACTCACATATGCGACTTTTTCCTTCCGCTATTTCGCCTCTCCTCCGACTGGTTTTGGCTTCAAGTTTCTCATTATTCGTCTCTTCCATCCTCTCCAGTTTGTTCATCATGGATTTCAGAAAGATTTGATTTTCTTCCCTATCTTTCCTCATATTTTCCTCCATTTTCTCCATCCATTCTGCTGTTGAACTCCCTGATGACTGGCGATTTCCACCTTCTGCCATTGTCTTACTACGCAAGCTGCTTCTTGTTGAGTTCCCCACAGACGGCGCCAACTGTTGACGGCTGATTTTGGTCTCAGGGGCAATATGGGAATATTACTCCCGAGACTAATCCTCCCTCAATAGTGAATTTGTTTGGTTATGGGGGACCAAAAGCAAACTTAGCAAAAGACAAATAATACGCCAATCGACAAATAGATTTAACGTGGTTCGGTGGATCTTGGTCCGACCTACGTCCACGGGCACAAAAATGATGATACTTTTATTACTCAAACACGCTTCTCAGCTCTCTCTTTTGTTTACAAGTCTCACAATAATGATCTTGATCTCAACTTTTCACTTTGATTCCGATCTCAACTCCCAACTTTCAACTTGTTCCCCTTATGCACACTCTACCATTCTATTTATAATAGTGTAGAAATCAGATTCCTTCTCCTACAAGAATTTCCTAGTTGAAACAATTTTATTTTCCCATAAGGATTCCTAGTCAAAACTATTCCCTTTTTCCCATAAGGATTCCTAATCAAAACTACCCTTACTTTCTTTATCCTACTATGACTCTGACTCACCAGTTTTCCCCATGAAAATAGAATAACTTGTCATCTTATCCGCAAGAATAGGGTGTCATCTTCTGGAGCATATCTCGCTATCTGGTTGGTCTTCATGAGGTCGGTCATAATAGTCCTTTGAACTGAGAATGCTGCTGTCGATCTGATAATGCCCGGTCATCCGATCTTAAGTGGTCGGGTTACCGATCATAAGCGCTCGACCCCTAACTCATGTGGTCGGGTCGGTATTAATGATCTCGATCAACAAGGGAATTTACCCTTTTACCCATGCCGTGCTGCTTAAATATCATAGTGCTTAAAAACACCATCAACAAAACTGCTAACTTTTATTAATCAATACAATAATATAAAATTACATATTTGCTCATATTGGATCTAGGACATATAACCAATAATATGTAGATATAAATAAATAATTTTTCCTCAAAAAAAATAATAATAAATAATTAGAACAAGACGCAGCACAAATTCGGATATTTCTTCTGAAGATTTTCTCAGCTTTTATGATCGGTAAATGCCCTAGGCAACAGCTTGTCGCTGGACGTTGGTTCCCCAGTTCAATTTTGGTAATATTCCAACTTAAATAATTTGTGATTTGCTTTGTTTGTTTTTTAAAAGTTAATTTGTGCCAGATGACTTCAAATAACGTTTTCTTGAATATCCATACCCACCCACATCTATACATTTTAGGATTGGAAGAATTTTAAGATCCCCTATTAATCGATACGAATCTGAGATTAAAAAACATACCAAATAAAATTTCAATCAAGAATTCAGAACTATTCAATATAGAATTTGGAATGATTTTTTAATCCCAATTCGAAAAAATCGATCGAGATTATGAATACTTTTTCATCCCAAATCATAATTAGGACAGGACGGGATGTCCCAATTGTCATCCCTACACTAGTCAAACCAAAATTTGTGATAAGTAATTTATTTATTCCATTTTGAAATTTGCATTTCTTGTATATTATTATATGAAGATAAAACATGATTCCGCAGCATAAAGTGGGAAAAAAAATTTGGAGTCGAAAACCTTGGGAAATTTTTGAAACCTAACATCATCTAGTAAAAATACATAAATCAAAACCTTCAGAATGTTGTTCTTGGTTTAAATAAATTGAAACCAATGAATTGACAAAAACAAAAAAGAATTCGGTATACAAAACCAATACCCAGATGGCACAACAATTGCTGCAGCAATGGATATCCCAGTAACAAATTCACAATAGCCTTTCAAAAATTTTCCTAACAAGCTTTCGGACTGTTAGCTGCCGCGATGCCTGATCTCTCTGCTGTTGTAAATCCAATAAGGATAAATATATAATTTTATATTATTACATCGATTAATAAAATTTGGCAAATTATTTATAAGTATTGTACATAAGTAATTTTGACTACTTGTAAAATAAAAGTCCTTAGAATGATGCTTAAATGAATTAAAGTAAGTTTCATTTATGAGATCCAGTCATTCTTAAATGTTCTCAATCGTAGGATTATCAACACAGGACATTGATAAATCCAGTTTAGATCGGCATATGTTGTGTCTGCTTCCTTATCGAATGAAGGTAGCTAATCTCATAAGCTACTAGTGAAGGTGTTCACTTAGTCTAACATATGGATGCTTGTTGGAGAACAAGTACATCGAGCTGACCCACTTGAGAATTCATATGGAGTGTTATCCACATGTCTATGAGATTTCTCTTTGTAACGATAGTATGAATGATCATTAGACTTGAGATCTCCATGGCATCTCTCTTTGTAACGATAGTATGAATGATCATTAGACTTGAGATCTCCATGGCATCTTGTATGTGGATCATATATGCTTTGACATTACACCTCTATAGTCCATAGCGAGATTGCGTATAGGGTAATGATTGGGCAATATGAAAAGCGTACGAAGATAGTGAGTGATCAATAAAGGATTCACCGCTCTGGATAACATATAGTCGATATCCCAAGAGGCGCGATTTGACATAAGTGATAATATAAGTCCATGGCCATGACGAGTTCTGAAAGGAGTTTGAGAAACTCTAAATATATATTATCAGCTAAAGTCAATATTCTAATAGTCATGATTTAATAGAGTAAATATTTTCCATACTCTATAATCGTTGGCGGGATATGTATGAGGCAAAATGATTGAATCATACGATAATCGTATACGGAATAGGTTTCACTATTCTTTCTTAATTGGGGGTCATGATGCATTGTTATATGTCGTTCTTGATCTATGGAAATTAGTTTCTTAATTAAAGAGTTAATTGAGGATAAATTAATTAGATTAATTTATCGAGACTTATAAAGTCTATAACTATCTTCATTGCCAACATAAGAAAGAACCTAATTGGTCACACACTTTAAAGTATTGAGGAGTTAATGATAAATTATGTAGATTGAAGTTTTAGGACTTAAATATAAAGTTCTTAAACTTTGGGGTAAATTCGTAATTTTAAAAATTATGGATAAAAATGGAATTCTGGAAATTTTAGGACCAATGTGCAAATCTGAAAATTAGGGGTTGTTTCATAATTTCTAAAAGTACAGGAGTCATTTTGTAATTTCCAAAAATATAAGGACTGAAGTATTTGTATTAAATTATAATTTCATATTTATAATATTCTAATTTGATTAGAATTGATAAATTTTATTTATTTAATTAATTTAATTAAATAAAATAAGATAATAATTGTTTATTTATGATGAATTAAAATTCCTATTTTAATAGGATTAAATCTTATCCTATTAATTCTAATTTGATTGGAATTAAAACAACTCAAATCAAAAGCCTATAAATTAACCATTTTGTCAATAACTTTGATAACAAAAAAAAATTGGAGAAAAACTTTTGCAAATCACGTGGAAAGGCAAAAGGCATAGAAATAAAATAAAGAAAATTTTGAATTTTCTTTAAGCAAAATTTCTTAGATTCTCAATATTCCATAAACGCTAAAAAAAGTCTCATTTCTTAAGCTAGCACCAAAGGTTTAAGGTACGTTTTATTTATGTTTCATAAATAAATATTATCATAAAATATGAAAATTAATAATGATCTTGGATTGAAAATTTATGTTTAAAATTGAAAAATTTTAATTTTCCACCGCATATTGGATGCTAAATTTCCAACATCAGCTTCCCAACAATCAGTTTAAAAAGACTTTCCTCATCATTACAAAAGAAGTCTTCGTATGTCGCAGAAGTTGGAACACAAGGCCGAAAAGAATGCACCTGCAGTAAAAATAGCTTCAACTTTAGGAGCAAAATTCGTTATGTATGGACAGCCAGGCAGCAGTTCAACTAGTTAAATAGTGTATCAGATCCAGGAGGCAGGAGAACAGCATTCACAAACTAAAAATAAAATAAAATAAAATAAAATAAAAAACCAAATGAAATTTTTTGAATCATTACACACCTCCAACTTTTCCATCAAAAACACGATGATCAGCAGATAGTGTTAAGTTCATCTTTGTAACAACTGCAGGTATCTCGTTTCCTGCAGAGTAACTCCAGGTTATATACACAACTCATTCAATAACTCCCAACATCTGGGGCATAATACTACAAATACAACAAACATCTTTACCGTCACTTCCAATAACTGGTTCTACAACTTGGTTTCCTCTACCAACGGCAAGGATACCAGCCTGAAAAATATATAAGATAAATTCATTTAGATGATAATCAATAACACAGTGCCAACTAGTTCAGTTGGTAAAATCTCTTTAGTGGAAGTAAGAGATCTGGGGTTCAATCCCTGCTCCACACGGTGACAGAGAAAACACCAAATGAAGTTATTTTCCATGACTTCCAACATGATTACTGCATCTAAATAAACCTATATACAGAGTAATCCTTCCTTTCAATGTCAGATTAGTTTAAAACCCAACTAGTTATGGCCTACCCCAACAGCCCTCTTTGTTCAGTTAAAAAGAGTTCTTATTAATCTCTGACGATATTTATTAATGTCAAAGTGGTAATCATGTGTTACTGTTTCAAAGAGGAATAAAGGCTAGTATGGGTAACGTTTGATTCATCTCTGCGCATTTATATACACGTGTTGTGGTGTGCGCTTGGGAGCATGTGAGCATGAGAGAGAGGAGAGCACCTGTGGTGGATTTATAATTGCACAGAATTGGTCCACTGGGAACATACCCAGGTTTGAAATGCTGCAGAAAAAACAAAAGAATTTATTATCTTTCAAATTCAACCAAAAGAAAAGGAAAAGAAATAAGAGAAAAAAGTTCATGTTTATAATTCTGGAATTATATCCATTGTAAAATCAACGGCCAAATATCCAGTTATAGTCACCGGAAAATTGCCGTGGAAATATTCTAGATTAAATTTGGTCAGGGAACACCAAATATTCCCATTAATTTCTGGTAAAAATAGTGTTGGCTTTCACAAAAAGTTTCAAATCAGCTTTGATCTGGTCACCAACAAAAGTTTCAGAAACTACAAGTTAGACCCTGTCAACCACTAAAAGGAGGCTGATGCATCACAAAAAACAACTCCATCACAAGGTGCAATAGACTGATTGTAGCAAAGATTCTTTTCACAATGGCTACAAAGCCATGACAAAGGAATAAACGATGTGTGTCTTTTAGTTTGTTGGTGACATTATGAAGCAAAGGGGGTTTATTATGTAACAAAAATATGTACCTGAAAGTGCCTCCTTGGAATTCATGTGGCGCAAGCTTCCCTGCCCTTGCCTTTTCAGCTAGTTCCTTGACCTGAAAGTCAAGTGACCGAGGTACAATTATGATAAAAAAAAATTTAGCACGGACCAAGACCATTAAATAACTGTTAATTTTAAATGAATAAAGAAGAAATTTCGACAGGATGTACGATTAATCGCCTAATCTTTTAATTTCCAACTTTGCAAAAAATCATTGAAATGTTTCAAGAGCAAGCACAATGCCAGGGATGTGGCTTCATCTCTTGATCTAAAAGCATGACCTGTTATGGACTGGTAGACCCCCAATAAGGTTATCATACAGGAAGTAGAATAACAAATAAACAATTAAACTACCTCCATGGAGATTGCAGAAATGGATTTCTGATCTGCATTCCTTACAATGGGAGTCATTAATCCCTGTAAAAGAAAACAAAATATGATGAACTCTGGATGCTGCCCACACCTTTAAAGCAATCAATTATGAAGCATACCTTCTCAGTGGCAACTGCTATCGATATATCAATGGAATCACACAAAACAATTTCTCCTTTTTCAATGTTCCAGAAAGCTGCCATGTATTATCATGACCAAATTTTATTATCAGAGATATAAATAGAAGAGTAAAGAAACAATATGTGAACAGTGAAGAAAATATTGATAACTAATGCTCCGCCATTGATATCTTCAGATTGAGCTAAATTAATAGTAACAATTTATGTTGCCTAGTATCACAACAACAATGTATTAAAAAAAAAATCTGTTTGCTTTTTAGGGGGGTAAAAAGGATAAAGAAAGAAAAAAAATAGTAGCAAAAGTATAACCAGCTTTCTTCGTGAATGTCTTTTAACAAAGGCATAAGATAACGACATTTAACTTTCATTGATTTTGTTACAAAGCAAAACAGTAGTCTATAAGATATAGCAAATGAAGATAATCATCTAACAAGTTGTTCGCAGACAGAGATCTGTGTAATTACAGAAAAGAAAATGTCTGATAAAAGGCTAACAATCTACTGTGGACTTTTGAGCTTAGCATAAAACACATCCTATTGCAGCATCAAAGCTTTTCTAATTCTATCTTAAAAAAATGACTGCCCTCGTGCTCAGGAAGCAAGTTTGTAATTTCAAAAATACTTGTTAGCAATCTCTTAACCAGTATAGAAACAGCACATATCTTACCATTAGCTTCTGGAACATTTTTGAGAGCAACTGCTACAGCTTTAATGACAATGTCATTTACAGAAACCTTCATATTATGTTTCTCTGTAAATTTGTAACTTGTAAGCAAAACAAAATAAGCAGTCTGCCAAATTAGAATTGCCCAGTAAAACCAATGAAGAAATAGAAATATATATTCCATACCTTTAAGATCCTTTCTGAAATAAAGTAGAGGATCCAGTATAACATCTGACAGACACCATTATATGATTTTAGACAAAAGATTAATTAACAGCGAAAAAATATGTACACTAGGTAATAGAGTTTCAGAAACCTGAAGATAAATATAAATGTGGTGTATTCTGTTTTGATTCCAGCAACCTTCTTGCAATAACCTGCGAAATGACCACCAACTTAGCCAAAACAGCATTCTATTTTAATTCTGGCTTAAGAAACCTACATCATTTAATATGTTGGTTGGTTAATTCTGGCTTAAAAAACCTACATCATTTGATATGTTGGTTGGATTGAATCTCAATGTTTTAACAATATGGACACTTATTAAATAGCAGTGTTTTGCATAGGTTCCTCCCATAATAATAATTGAATTCGACATAATGACTAATAATATATCAATGGCCATTACAAGATATATATGATGTTAAAAGAGTTCATAATCGCACACCAACAATTTTCTAAGCCAAAAATATATGATGAGAGTAATAGAAAAATTTTGAAAAAAAAAAGGACTTTATCTGAGAGAGAGGACTTTTTGACTGTTCTCTTCAGACAACAGAATGGTAAGTTCAATGAATAAATGACCACGCAAACTTACAGAACGGAATCATATACCATGCAATTAAAATCTTACGTAACTGTTCTCATATCTTATAAACCAGCTCTGATTAGAGAAGACAACAATATTATAATACAGTAAGGCATGCATGTATGAGCCTTCTGCTATACACAAACTCAACAGGCATGCCTGAGAAGGAACAGGAAAACTTCCATTAACCAGCTAAAAACCTTCTTGAGCCATTTGCAGAATCAACGTTCAAAAAACTAAGCATAACAAATACTTGTGTCATCCATGTTACATTTTATACCTCGTTGTAAAAGATAAAGATATCTTGCATATCCCATCCTAAAAGTCCATAAGATATAGTTCCACTACTTACTAAGGCTATACAGATTTGTGTGATTAGTGAGGTGCAAGTTTCTATTCTTTTTGGAAGTAATAATTTGTGTGTTTGACAGAAATATATTAAGGTTTTGTCCAATGAATTCTACCTTGCGAATTTGAGAATTGGGCAAATCTTCAAAAGAATCTGACTGCTGTAATTGAGATTTTGTCACTGGAGGTGCCACAGTTGTAGATTGTGGGTAGGGTGATGGAGATATTTTCTCTGTATGTGAAGAACTTTTTGAAGATACCTTTCCTGACTTAATTGCAGCCAAAACATCCCCTTTGAGTAGAGTGCCACGAGGACCTGATGCCTGCAATGATGATGCATCCAATCCATATTCCGAAATAAGCAATTTAGCTGATGGACTGATCTTTGTGAAACTCCCTTTCTGCACTTTAACTTCGTCTTTAGAAACATGGTGGGTTTCTTTTTCCCCTTTGACCTCTACATCACTGGTAACAGAACTCTTCACAGTTTCTATATCACCTGGATCTTCAACCTTACAAAACAAAAGACATTAGTAACCCATGTGCCAAAGTGATTCTACTCAGAATCACAGGTAAGTACATAGTATAACACTGCCACAAATTAAATAAAAACAGAGGCGTCAAACTATTACCTATAACATGCACTATGGAGCAATAATTTTATTATCTTCAACTCATTGCAAGGTGATAAGTGTGGTTTATACCCACTTATTATGCTATTCTCAGCTTATTATTTTGTTATATTTCGAGATATTTAATATTATTTATAGTTTATTTTATGTTTTTATTATAGGAGCATTAATATATGGATCGGGGAATAATTGCACGTGTTTTGGGAAATTTCGGGAGACACAGGACAGCAGGGAAGAATGGCGCCGAGGCGCCAAAATCCCATACAAGTTCCAGGGAGAATGGCGCCACGGCGCCATTCATCCAAAGCAATGGGCGCCGCGGCGCCCTTCATTAAGCAACATGAGCGCCGCGGCGCCCATCATTGATTAAACAAAGGCGCCGCGGCGCCTCCTCACCCATACAATTTCCCGACAATTTGGCGCCGCGGCGCTGCGGAGAAGAAAAGTACGCGCATATCGGAAATTAATTTTAGGGTTTTTAATAATCCTAATGCTACCCAAAGACTCCCTGCCTCAACTATAAATATAACATTACATCCAACACTCAAAGAGAGGCTAATACAAAGCACAAAACACAGAACACATATTTTTAGAGATCCAAGGAGAGGATTGAAGAGCGACAAGAAGAGACAAAGGCTGTAATATCCGGAGAGGAAGAGATTCAATTCGGGTTTTATCTTCTTATTTCTTTCTTAAAACTCTAATGATTTCCATTAGATTCGTGGCTTGATTATTCAATGTTTTATCTTTTGTCATGAATTTACTCCTTAATTCTGGAGAATGATGTAATTGATGCTTGAACCTTGTATTTTGTTTATCAATTTTGTTATGAAGTTTTATTGATTTATTTATGTTCTTTTGAGTTTAATGCTTCTTGATTGTTGGCCACAATTTGAGATGATGAATGTTTAGAATCTATCACTCGAGAGAGGGGATTTTGAATAGATCTAGAGAATATAACCTAGGATTTTATAGAGTTCGAGAGAATCTGTAGTCCTTTGAAGTCGTTAATATAGAATCACAAATCGTAATGAGTTGTTAACTATTGGATTTTTATAGAGATATCGAAGTCTATAGTTGATAATATTTTCACTCGGCACTCGAGAGAGGGAGTGAATATTTTAGGATCTTGACTTATAAATAATATAACTGAACAAAGATTAATTGGCATGAAAAATACATAGGAGACAGCTAGGTGAAATCAGGATCCAGAATCTCTATCGTATTAGTTCCTCCTATTTTATTATTTTTTATATTTTATTTATTTATTAAAATCTTTATCATTTATTTTCTAAATAAAGTTAGGATTATCAATTGTAGTACTTAGTGCGAGTTAACGCAATCCCTGTGGGTTCGACACTCTTTCACTGATTTATACTAAAACTTGACACCGTACACTTGCGGTACGATATAAAAATATCACAACAAGTTTTTGGCGCCGTTGCCGGGGATTGTTTGTTTAATTCACATTAATACTACTACCAAGTAATTTTAGCTTTAATTTAGATTTTTATTTTTATTTTTATTTTTAGTTTATTTTTGTTTTGTGTTTAATTTTTATTTTTATTTTGTTTATTGATTTTTATTTTTCTTTTGGTGCTTCAGTGAATGCGAAAAGCCACAAGTCTCAATTCGCTCCTGTTTGATCCTGAAATAGAAAGAACTGCGAGGAGACTAAGAAAAGAAAGGAAAATCGAAAAAGAAGCAATGGCAGCTGAAAACATAGAGAACAACCCACGCCATGTGGCAATCAGAGATCACTTCAAACCGGTCCTTGATGATATATGCTCTGGGATTGCCCATCAACCAATCAACGCCAACAGTTTTGAGTTAAAACCTGCATTGATCAACATGGTACAAAGGAATCAGTTTGGGGGTTCAGCTGTAGAGGATCCCAACTTGCACTTAAGGATGTTCCTGGAGATCGCAGATACCATAAAAGTAAATGGCGTGAGTAAAGAGGCTATCAGGCTACGCTTATTTTCATTCTCTTTACGGGATAAAGCGTGGGATTGGCTGCAATCAATACAGACAGGGAGTATCATGACATGGCAGGATATGGCCACAAAATTTCTTGAGAGATTCTTTCCACCAGCTAAATCAGCTCAACTGAGGGCAGAAATCAGTGTATTTAAGCAGCTGGAAACTGAGACTTTGTATGAAGCATGGGAGCGCTTTAAGGATTTACTACGAAGATGCCCACATCATGATTATGCAGATTGGGTCCAGATTCAGTTGTTCTATAATGGGTTAAATGGTCCGAATAGGACTGTGGTTGATGCAGCAGCTGGGGGAGCTCTATTCAGGAAATCAGCTGAGGAAGCGCGCAATTTATTGGAAGAAATGGCCATTAACCATTATCAATGGCCAAGTGAACGCGCTACGGTAACCAAAGTGGCTGGGTTTATGAAGTAGACCCTCTTGTGGCACTTACAGCTCAGATTTCCACCTTGGCCACTCAAGTAGCAGCCCTGACAAAACCACGAGTATCATCTATTGAATCAGCGGCAGCTACAAATATGCAGTTAGTGGAAGGAAACCCGAACATTGAACAAGTCCAATATGTGAACAATCGGAACTTCAACAGCTATAGAGGAAATCTTATGCCTAATCGTTATCATCCAAACCTGTCATATGCTAACACAGAGAATACCTTGCAGCCTTCTTCTGGTTTTGACTATAGAAAAGATGAGCAGAAATCTTCCTTAGAAGATTCGTGAGCACGTTCGTTGCTAGTACTTCAGCGAGATTCGAGAAGACTGAGTCAAGGCTAAATAATATTGAGACACATGGAAAATATGGAGGCTACAATGAAGTCTTTAGAAACACAAATTGGGCAGATTGCATCCTCCATAACCAAGCAGCAGTAGGGGCATTTGAATAAACTGTCACAGCCGCCAAGCTATCTTTTTCATGTCAAAGCAGTCAGTGGATACAAAAGAAGAAGCTACCATGACCACCATTTGGGTGGTTGCGTCTGGCTGAAGACGTTAAACTTAGCGCTAGCGGGGAGGCAACCCTTGCATTTCTTTATTATTATTTTTTTATTTTCTTTATTTTATTTTTATTTTTATTTTATTGTGTGCTATTTATTTATTTGCATGTTATTTATGCAGGTAGCACGAGACACACAACGCCCGCGCAACCAAATTCTAACCAGCAAGAGTCTGATCAACTCCATGCACGGTAGTGTTGTTCCTCACTCTTGCTCTTGATATTTATCTTACATTGAGGACAATGCAAATTTTAAGTTTGGGGGTGTGTGCATGTTGTTTACTTGCTATTTAGTTGTTTAAATTTATTGAAAAAAAATAAAATAAAAAATAAAATAAAAAAAAATTGTTTTAGTCTTTGATAGTAAAGCATAAATCTTGTGATAATATTGTTTGTTTATGGGTGAAATTTTAGAAACGATAAGTGCCTAATTTACTTTTATCTGATGCCTTGAATAATTGATCTATGTTAGACTCGTAAGCACTTAAAAATAGGTTTTTAGCAGTAAAACTTAAGTAGTTGACAAGGTGGTCAGTTGAAGAAATTGCATGTCGATGAATGACCGTTTGCTTAGATATCTATCTTGATTTGCTAGTGTTATGAAGTATGGTATAGCTAAAAAGAAAAAGAAAAAATGTCTCTAAAGAAAGAAAATAAACCACCTATAACCGATAAGCGTGAAGCTACCCATGGGCGAGTATTAGGACCACCATGAGGAGAAATGCTACCTTAAAGGGTAGGTGAGTTGAAAAAAAAAAATTTGCAAAAATGAGAAAAGAAAAAAGAGACAAGAAAAGAAAAGAAAATCATACCATACCGAACACAAAATAAAGGCAATTACAAAGCATAATTGAGATATCTAGGTTGGTTTGACCCATTGATTCTAATTTTTAAACGAAATCATTGAGTTGGCTTACTTAAGATCAAAGCTGTGAATGAACCTTTACACACACACACCTTGAGTCTAGCTTAGATAATTTATTCGAAAATTTGGATTCGAGTTGCAATTGCGTACTTTGAATTCTTTGATTTCATTTATAAGCTTTCTTTGAGGATATATTTATGCGTAACTATCGAGACTATTTTTTTGTTTTTATTTTTATTTTTGCATGATTGTGTGTGAATGACGTTTGTGGGTGTCGTCGCTGTAAGCCCTCACGAGACTATAACTCGTCCACTAGGGCCGCCTAGGGGTTTAAAGGCTTGTTGCATATGCTAAATGCAATCGTGATCCCTACGAAAGTGGCTTAGTTAATTTAGTAATTTTGAATTATTTATTTGAATTTAGTTTTTTATTTTATCTTTTGCCCGGGACTAGCAAAACCTTAAGTTTGGGGGTGTTTGATAAGTGTGGTTTATACCCACTTATTATGCTATTCTCAGCTTATTATTTTGTTATATTTCGAGATATTTAATATTATTTATAGTTTATTTTATGTTTTATTTATAGGAGCATTAATATATGGATCGGGGAATAATTGCACGTGTTTTGGGAAATTTCGGGAAGACACAGGACGAGCAGGGAAGAATGGCGCCGAGGCGCCAAAATCCCATACAAGTTCCAGGGAGAATGGCGCCACGGCGCCATTCATCAAAAGCAATGGGCGCCGCGGCGCCCATTCATTAAGCAACAATGAGCGCCGCGGCGCCCATTCATTGATTAAACAAAGGCGCCGCGGCGCCTCCTCACCCATACAATTTCCCGACAATTTGGCGCCGCGGCGCTGCGGAGAAGAAAAGTACGCGCATATCAGGAAATTAATTTTAGGGTTTTTAATAATCCTAATGCTACCCAAAGACTCCCTGCCTCAACTATAAATATAACATTACATCCAACACTCAAAGAGAGGCTAATACAAAGCACAAAACACAGAACACATATTTTTAGAGATCCAAGGAGAGGATTGAAGAGCGACAAGAAGAGACAAAGGCTGTAATATCCGGAGAGGAAGAGATTCAATTCGGGTTTTATCTTCTTATTTCTTTCTCAAAACTCTAATGATTTCCATTAGATTCGTGGCTTGATTATTCAATGTTTTATCTTTTGTCATGAATTTACTCCTTAATTCTGGAGAATGATGTAATTGATGCTTGAACCTTGTATTTTGTTTATCAATTTTGTTATGAAGTTTTATTGATTTATTTATGTTCTTTTGAGTTTAATGCTTCTTGATTGTTGGCCACAATTTGAGATGATGAATGTTTAGAATCTATCACTCGAGAGAGGGGATTTTGAATAGATCTAGAGAATATAACCTAGGATTTTATAGAGTTCGAGAGAATCTGTAGTCCTTTGAAGTCGTTAATATAGAATCACAAATCGTAATGAGTTGTTAACTATTGGATTTTTATAGAGATATCGAAGTCTATAGTTGATAATATTTTCACTCGGCACTCGAGAGAGGGAGTGAATATTTTAGGATCTTGACTTATAAATAATATAACTGAACAAAGATTAATTGGCATGAAAAATACATAGGAGACAGCTAGGTGAAATCAGGATCCAGAATCTCTATCGTATTAGTTCCTCCTATTTTATTATTTTTTATATTTTATTTATTTATTAAAATCTTTATCATTTATTTTCTAAATAAAGTTAGGATTATCAATTGTAGTACTTAGTGCGAGTTAACGCAATCCCTGTGGGTTCGACACTCTTTCACTGATTTATACTAAAACTTGACACCGTACACTTGCGGTACGATATAAAAATATCACAACACAAGGTAAGCATAATGACAACTTACAGTTATAGCAATCGGTTGTCCCACAGCCACATCCTTTGAACCTTCAGGTGCTAGTATCTTGGCCAAGTACCTGCACCACACATTTTCCATCAAATAATCCAAGCAGAGGTATTAGCCATCAAAAAGTAACCATAATCTATCGAAAATTATTCATTTCAAAGTCAAAATTATTCTTGAGGATAATCCTAAAACTACATTGCATTAGCACAATATCCAAATGCTTAAAACTCCAACAGATACGCTTAGCGGAATGCCCCTCCCCTAAGACTAGTTTCTCAGAGTAAAATCAATATAATTCTACTAGAAGAAAGAATATTACCCCTCTTCAAGACACTCGAATTCAAGGGTCGCTTTGTCTGTCTCTATCTCACATATCACATCCCCCACTCCAATCTGTCAAATTAAGACATTAGAAAATAGGACAATTTGCATGTTCAATAACTTACATTTTACATGTTGAATAACTAGATAAGGATTTTACATATTCGATAACTAAACAAAACGAACCTTGTCTCCTTCATTCTTTCTCCACTTAGCGATGTTACCCTGGTTCTGTAGAAGAAAACATTAAAACAATTTTGAGCTCTAAGATTAAAAAATAAATAAATAAAGGGAAAAAGGGGAAAAAGAAAATCAGCATGATGGAGCCAAACAAGCTGAAAAATCTTAACCCAAACTTACTTACCATTGTCGGGGATAGTGCCGGCATTTCAAGAACAATATGAGGGGGGAGTTCTGATGTGTTGATATTAGAAGAAGTTTCCTGTACAGCTTCAGTTTTAACATCCTGATGAGTTGAACTTTGTTCTTTAACCTCTGCTCCACCACCAAGAGTGGCAGGGATATTTTGGATATCATCTGCGTCCTCAACCTTTTCAACACACAAGAATACGTATCAATAACCCAGTTCCTGGATGGTTGATACTCTTCGTGTAGATTATAGAAAATCACAGACACCATTTCCATATATGATATATCAAGCAGTATTGAGAACAGCACGAATATTGAGTTGAAAGATATCAAATATCCCGAGAGAATGCACCAGCAAGAGGAAGGTGGAGAAGGGAAGAGAAAAGGAGAATATAAAACATGTACCGAGACATACACAAGGGATACATGAATGTTTTTCAATATGGGTTTTAATTTTCAAAATTCAATTTACCCAGATATCTGTGCACAATATTGAATAAAACAGAGCAAACTTATGTGTTAGGATTATCAGAGTTTACCGTTATTGCAATGGGTTGTCCAACAGGCACATCCTTCGAACCCTCAGGTACTAGTATCTTAGCCAAAAACCTGTAAAGAAACATTCCACCAAAGCACTGCTGAAAAATTAGAGGATTGATTCTCATAATCAGCTATCGAATTAGAGGATTGATTCTCATAATCAGCTATCGAAATTAATGACACATAAAACAAAATCGTATCGAACAAAAAGAAATAAATCAAGGACAGCAAATTCAAAGAAAATAAATCATTGGTAGAAAAAGAAAAGACAATGCATGGGATAAACGGATTCCAAAGTAGGATAATGAAAGCACTCTCATTAAAATTTCAAACTAAAACCTAAGATAAAGAGTGAAACCAAAACAAGTGCCTTTCCAAACTATTGTGAATCATACAATATAAAACCATATCAATCACTTGAAGGGGGAATCAAAGAAAAGATATGGTCAAAAGATTTACCCTTCTTCAAGACTTTCAAACTCAACTGTAGCTTTGTCTGTCTCTATTTCACATAATATATCACCTACTTCTATCTGTTAGATAAAATAAACAAAAGTCAACAAATTGTTTTGACTGTGAATAAGAAAGGGCTTATCTTTCAATAATCATCTTTAAATCATATCAAGTATGAGCACAACTGATTTTATAATTTCCATTTTAGCAACTAATATCTCACTGCTCCTAAGGGGTGTGGCTTGATGGCAAAGGGCTTGGGACTTGGTTGCCAGGTCCTAAGTTCAAGTCCAGGGGGTGCATTTCTTGTAAGGGCCTGAGACTTGGTTGTCAGGTCCTAAGTTCAAGTCCAGGGGGTGCATTTCTTGTAAGGGCCTGGGGAAATCGGGGGTTTTACCTGCTCCGCTTAAACTCGGGTAGGGTGGTTTGGCGGCGGGGTGCCCAATGTTTCCAAAAAAAAATTAAATCTCACCTTATCTCCTTCTTTCTTCCTCCATTTAGTGATGTTACCTTGGCTCTGCACAAAAGCAACAAGCACACAACATTGATTCAGGTGGGAAAGAAGAATATCCACCTAAGACAAGTTAAGGCAAACCGTTAAAATTACAATCTTCCAGTAATTCTTACCATTGTTGGGGATAAAGCTGGCATTCCTAGGATGATGTGTGAAGAAAGTTCTGCAGAAATAGACAAGTGAGAAATACGGAAGGCTTCAGATGTATAACCAGGCATGTATGACAAATGCTTCCTAATAAAGAATGATAAAATAAATTTTAGACAACGCACCAAGAACTATACATAATTCCTTCTGAAATTGCAGACATAAGTGAATATGGCTAGTTTGAGTATATTGGAAGCTAGACATTGAATAAGGCAACGAGCTCTAAAAGCTTACAGTATGTACATAACTCCGAACATGAGGCAACATGAAACTCTACAGTCTATACCGTATTAATTACTCAAATTGGGTCTTAGTTATTGTTAGTAGTTCTATGCACAACCTGCAAAGGACAAGGTAGTTAATCACCAAAAAATAACCTATGACTAAACCAATATAAATAACTAATGCTTGAACTGGAATGACAAGGATACTTAAAGCTCCCTTCCAATTGACTCTAAACACCAATAACCTCAGGTATCTAATGTTTTCACAAAAATATATATATATATATATATGGCGAGCATGAACAGGGCATCTAGCAGTATTATCATAGGCAGGCGGGATGTGGCCCTGCTACTTTTATCAGTATGGACCACAAGCGAAGCAGCGCAATTCTAAGCTCCCTCAGTAGTACCTAAACTAGATGACAACTCACATGCATCAAACAGTAATTTCTACTCCTACAATCCCTTCGCTTGAAGAATGTGTTAAAAAGGAAACTCCCCTAACAAAACATAGTAAGTTTCCTAAGACCCTAGTACATTACACGAGACCTTACCGGCTTTGCTATACGCTAGTGTAACAAAAACACGTATTATAAGAAAATAGACATGAATAAGTAAGAGAATAAGAGATACATGTTATAGATGGGGAATTACACTCGCATAAAAATGATAAATACCTGAAGATGAGAAATTTCGTACTCCAATTTGCAACTGCAGAATGACAAACAACATAAGAAGAAAGCCTCACTTTTCAATTAGTATAAGTTCTATTAATTTTTAATTCAAACACTAACCTTGAGTTTCAAGGAACTATCATGTACTCTAGGGACCAAAGGTGAGGATGATGGCCTGATGAATGAATATTGTCAAAAAAAAAAAAAAAAGAAGTTGCCAACAAAAAGAAAACATCAAAATAGCAGAAAGCATAATTAAACAAGTATGAATTGGAAGCTGTTTTGGTCCAAATGAAGCCTAACAGACCAACCTAAATCAATTTCAAGCATGTACATCAATCAATAAATGACAATATCTGGCTAACATAATGAACAAAAATAAGATTCAAAATCCATTTCACCCAACTCAAACTTCAATTAAAGTTACAAGGGTAATGGACACTGTAAACCAACATAAAAATAAAAAGTCAACAGATGCAAACCTTAACAAAATTCCATTTACATCCACAAAAGAGTTTTGCCCACCGGAAGTGCTGCACCAAAAAGCCGACAATGCGCAAAAGGATGAGTGAAGATGAGGTGAGAGTTTACCCCCTCAAAAACATCAAGTCCACAAAAGTAAACTAAAATACAGCTGGGAACACTTACAGAGAACCTAATTAAATTTGTCAATGGGACTAATCACACAGACAGGGAAAAAAAAACAAACACCTGAATTCTCAGTTAGTCGTGATTTCGATATCATTTTGTAAGGTAGTTATATACTATTATCATCACACCAAATTAGCAAACCCAAACTGTCAAAACATTTTTCTTTTCATAAAAAGATAAAGAATGAACTGAGCAAGTGCCACTACGAAATTTTGTCTTAGTTACAAACAACCGTAAAATGCATAGCCACAGTGTTCAAGGATCTCAATATTTAAAGAAATGTGTCACAGGTATGATTTCAAGTGTTATGTTTAACAAAAGCAGTCACAAATTCCTCAACCATTGCTAAAATAATTCAAATAAAATAATTATTTTCGAAGGCAAAAATAGTATCAACTTTAGGTTAAAAAAAATATAATTGCTTCCAAGCGAAATCATTAGGCATTTCTAGACTAAAAGTATCTTCCTTCAGCACATACTCAAAATTGTAGCTCTCATTGATCAAACAATTAACACGAAAACGTTGAATTTCAAATCAAACTCAATGCAATTGACTATCATAACAACTAAAATCAATTTGGAAAAGCAATCCAGAATCTAAATTCGCAGTAAGAAAAAATAAATAAAATAGAATAAAGAGTACCGAGCGAGGGAAGTGGAGGAGGAGAAGGAAGAGAGGCGGCGGCAAGCTCTGATGAGCGACGGAGATCGGGCGATCACTGGTTGTCGAAGCCGTGAAAGCGCCATCGCTGCCAAAGTCTCTGTCAAATCAAACAAGATCTTGATTCATTTATGCTTCATCAAAGACTTTATGTGCTCGCGGCATTAACAGATTTTTAATTATACTTATTTACTATTTTATCGTAATATACATATACATATATACATATATACATATATATATATTATATATATATATCTATATATATATATATGTGTGTATATATATATATATATATATGTGTGTGTATATACATATATATATGTGTGTATATACATACATATACTTTTTTTTTTTTTTTAAATCGTTGGAAACCCCGCCACCAAATCACCCATTCTGGGCCGCGGCGCAGGTAAAACCCCTGGCTGCCCCAGGCTCTTACAAGAAGTTACACCCCCTGGATTCGAACCCAGAACCTCAAGGTGAGATTCTGGACCCTTCACCACCAAGCCACACCCCTTGGAGGCTATACATACATATACACTAAGCAAATCACTTCAATAGCAATTTACGATTAATTAAAAATATTCATAAATTAATAAGATGGTCATATTACCACATAATTAACATATAATTTTAATAAAACATATTCCAATAATAAAAAAAAAAAACATATGAGTTCAATAAAATAAATCAAAATACTACATAAATAATATATAAGTTAAATGTGTAATAAAACATACCAAACAATTAATCGAATTGTCCCACATAAATAACATATAATTTTAATAAGAACATATCAAATCACCACATAAATAATATAAAACATATCAAAATACTACATAAATAACATATAGTTCAAATGTGTAATAAAACATACCAAAAAATTAATCGAATAGTGATATTACCGCATAAATAACATATAATTATAATAAAACATATCAAAATACCTCGTAAAATAACATATAAGTTCAATAAAATATATTAAAATACAACATAAATAACATATAAGTTCAAATGTGCAATAAAACATACTAGATAGTATAATTAAAAAATAACTAAAATAAAAAATTGGACGATTAATCGCCAAAAATTGGGTGAATTTTTCAGCTAATCAACAGTAACAATTTTTAATAAATCGAATCAGTTGCACCCTGCACGGTGATTAATCGCCAATTAAATTGCATAGGTGGATGCATATTTTTGTGTGTATATATATTAAGAAAATGAAATAGGAAGTCATTCTCTAGTGCAGTAACATATATTATTTTGAACAATATTTAGATGGATGGGGTAATACATATATTATTTTATATATTTATATGAAAAATTCATACGAACCAAGTCTATGAAACCATGGCCTCCCCAATAACAGAGCAAATGTAGCTGAGATATCAAACACTGTGAACTCCACATCGTCTTCTATCGGGCCCACTTTGACTATTGTGGCGAAAGTACCTTATACTTCTCATTTGCTATCGTCATATGCTTTGATAGTCATACTGGAAGGGTTTAAATATGTTGTCTGCATACCCAACCTTGACAGAATCTTCAAATGGCACACATTGATAGACGAGCCATCATCCAGCATCACACAAAATGTCTTCTTGCCTCTTACTTCCGCTTTTATGAATAGCGGCTTGTTGTGATTCCTCCCCTCCATCGGGAGCTCTTCTTCAGAGAATGTTATCATCTGCCTACCCTCTTTCTGTACCGACCCTACGAACATTGTCGGACTTGCATCTTCAGGTACCATTATCTTGCTTAGAGCTTCTATCATGGCATGTCTGTGCTATTGAAAGGCGCATAATAACTCTCATATGCTCACTTGTGCCTGTGTCTTCTTCAATTGACGCAACACAGTATCCCCTCGGTGTTATTCGTATTCTTTGTCACCTCTCGGCCTTCTGTTAGCACTTTTTTACCTTTTTTCGTTACATCACTGTAAAAAAGTCCACTGCGAGTTATCCATTTTACCTCCTCTTCGTCACTGCTCGAGAAGTTTTCCCAGAAATCTTTCCCATGCTCTGTTTCATCTTCACTGCTGCTATCTCATATCCCCATGCAAGAAGCTTGGTGGTTGAGAGTTTGGAGGACAAAGCTTTCGGGTAGGCCGGAATTGATCATGTAGGTGGGTGGTGGAACGGAGTGGTAGTTGGATAGAGGGTTTCCGTGTGTGTTGAGTTGTTCTTTTTTCGGGTCGGATATCTTATGGGTGTCAATGAGGTCTTAGATCTCATGCATAAGGCGGGCGCAGTTATCAGTTTCGTGGCCTTTTTGCTGATGGTAGTGACAGTATAGGTTTAGGTCGAGGTGGGGTGGCACTAGGGGTGGCAGAAAAGCCCGAAACCCGGCCCGGCCCGGCAAGCCTGACCCGGCCCGGGGTGGAAAAAGCCCGGGCCGGACCTCAAAATCAGAGCTCGGCTCAGGCCCGGCCTGGGCCAGGCTCGACCTAAAAAGCCCGGGCCCGGCCCGGCCCGGGCTTAAAATATATAATTAAAATTTTTAATTATGAAATATATGTATTTATATAATAATTTTTTTTATTTTTATAATTTTTTATAATAAAAAAATTGGGCCCAGACTTAAAATAAATAATTAAATATTTTTAATTATAAAAAATATATATTTATATAATAAATTTTTATATTTTTATATTTTTTTATAATTAAAAAATCGGGCTCGGGCCCGGGCCAAATTTTTTTTGTCGGGCTGAGTCCGGCCCATTGCCATGTATACGTGGCACATGGTTTGGAAGTGGTTTAGGTTCTAAGGGTTTTAGGAGTCCTTGTCTTTTCAGTTTTTCAAACACCTTTGACAAAGGTTTACCAAAATTGGAGAATCGCATGTTTCTGATGGCGGCGACCTTAGTAGGAGCGAGCTTGGTCCCTGAAGGCCCCCCAATGATCTTTCTATTCTGGCCGTAAAACTTTCTGTTCTTGGTTTCCTCTTCCTCGATATCCATGACAGTTTCTCTTAACTGTCGAAAGTCGCTAATCATGGAGGTCATCATTCTCAGCTTGTTATAAATGGAGGGCTTGGTGCACTTAATGATCATTTTAATCTGGTCCTTCTCCGAGAGCCGTGTTGTATCTTCCAGAGCTGGCTTCTCCATCGATCCACATAATCTTTGAAGGTCTATTCTAGCTTCTGTTTGGTGTTTTCTAGGTCACGAAGCGACAAGTCTATCTCCATGTCCGTGACATACTGGTTCAGAAAAACCTCCGTTAATGCCCTCCAGTCATTCCTGACCTTTCTCTACATATGTAATTCCTATGAATTAGGTTATTTCAAATATATTTTTAACACTTGTGGCAAACCTTTTTAATTCCAAAAGCAAATTTTTCACACTAAATTTAATACAACAATGTAGCAATGGCAATTTCAATACAATTATAACACTGTAGTAAATGGTTGGTGATGAAAAAAATCGTGTGGAAATTACACAATTTAATGTAAAATGTTGCTCTAATTTGACATTTTAGATTTGATATGGCGTCAGGGGCTTTATATTTATATGTTTTAATTTTGAATTTATATTTATAATTTAAAAATTACTAGTTATGTTTATAAAAAAAATAAAAAATAATATAATTTCGAAATTAAAATATATAATGGCATTGAAAAAAAAAGTGTCTTAATTCATGTATTGGAGAGACTCAGGTACAAGAAACATATGCCAAAGGGTGTGGCATAGTGTTACAAGACCGAATCACATGCTTAATAATAATTTGATTTTTTTATTGTGTGAGTTTTCTTTACAATAGTGCGTGTGATATATATATTTCTTTTTTTTTTTAAATGATAAAAGGATTGACAAAACTCAAATTTAATTTTTTTAATTTTTTATTTCTTCAAAATTCAAATTCATGTGACAAATTAAATAGAAATACTTAAAAAAAACTATCTGACCAAAGGAAAATAATATGTTTATATTTATTTTCGTAATAATGAGGTAAGATTGGTCATGTTTTGGTTCTTTGTTTTTAATACTTTATTTTTAGTAATTTATCATCTATATGCCAACAATCATTGATATCTTTATTTCTTAAAAAACGCGAGATGACATAATCGCATTATAAGAACCATAAAATGATTCATTGATTTTTAAAATTAGTATTTTTTGATAATATGAGTGTCCAGATCAATTTACGTGTATCTCAATTAATTTTTATATATTTAGTGTGATTATAATATTGGAGAGTAAACCATTCAAACTCAAAACCTTTACCGCTGAGATAGTGATTTAGAGTTAAAATTACTTTGTTATATATCAAATATGATGGAAAGTTTAATAAGAAAATGATATAAGATTGTAGCAAATAGCCAAATACTAGTAAGTAGTGATAGTATATGGTGATTTTCTTGACACGTGATATAATTATATGATTTTTTATTAATAGTATTAAAGTTGTGGATTAATGATACAATGACACCAATAATTGTAAAGATTTACTTTCATACATGGGCATTCAATTGAGCATAATTAGCGAGTAAAATTGAGTTATTCGCCAAAGCCAAAGGAATAGATGAGAATGCGGCAAAAGTTCAGAGACGCACACGCTCCTTGACAGTGCGTGTACTTCAACCGTCCAACCAAAGCTGTTAATCCAGTAAATAAAAGTCCACGTTACCGCACGTGACGAATATAGAATACGATGACCCCCTCCGCTTCGAATGCACGTGAGACTCTCAAAATGACCCATTTAACCCTAAAAGCAACTTCTCGTCAAATAATTGCACGTCACAATAAATACGTCCCCAAAGCAAACCCAATATCAAACCGTTAGTTGCACTCTCTCAATATTCTATATATATTGATTTTTTATCTTTTAATATTTAAATTAATAAATTTCAAAAATAATTTCAAATTTTCAAAATTATTTATTCATTTTGAGTAGATATGACAATCCAAATGATCCGTCCCTATCGAGTTTCATCTTGTTCCGTCTCGATTATTATTCGAGATGAAAAAATCATCCAAAATCTTGATCGGTATTTTGAATCGGGACGAAAAATTATCTTAAATTCCGGATTAAATGGCTCAAGATCTCGAATTCTGATTAGAAGTTGAGATTTTTAGGCTAAAATTCAGGATTTACAATGAAAAAATCTTTCCAAATCTAGGCCCGCTTTTTTATTTGGGATTACATATCCTCGCGAATCTCGATTAAAATTTTTATGAATTTCAGAATGAACGGGACGAGATCCCAATTCTAAATTCGGGATTGAGGATTTTCTCCAAACTCTAATTTAAATTACTAAAAAATAAAAATTATTGAGAGAGAGTATTTAGAACGTGGAACAATCATTATTCATATCAAACCGATCATCAACACTCTCACATCAACGTGTAACAATCAACGTCCAATACCACTTTAAAGCATAAGTTATTAGCTATGAGTGTTATACACGTAAAGAAAACACCCATACCCTATCTATCCGTACATTGAAAATACACAAAATACCCTTACCTGATCATAGCTTTCTCTCTATATTTTAGTAATTTAGTCCATCCTGTTTCGGTAATTTCAAATGTCCTAAAAAAGACAAATAAAAAATTTATAAAAGAGAGTGGTTGTATCACGCCGGGAATATTTTAACGGTGAAAGTAGAAAACAACGGACGGCGAGATGGGCTCGTCATTTCCTATATAAGCCCATCACCACACCCCTTCTCTTCATTGTATTAGCAAAGCATTTGCTCTCTTTTATCAATTCACTCTGTCTCTCGTCAGTCAAATTGAAACACCTCAAATAATAGAATTTTTTTTAAAAAAATTTTAAAAATATTTTTAGAGGAATTAAATTAGAACAAAAACAAGAGAAACAGTAAAGAAGAAAATACAAACTAATCAATCGCCGTTTTTTGTTTTTGGAACCAACGGCCAAAAATTTAACCAAAACCCTCGGGGATCTCATAACGAGGCCGATCTAAGTTACGGATCTAAAACCCGCGTCCGCGACCGCCGACCGCTGACCGCCGCATCGCACGTCAGAAATTAATTGTAAGTTTTAATGATCTTGAGTGTTTAATAATTTATTTATTTTTTTAAAAAAGAACTTCCGATTAATATGGAATCATGATAGTGGTTGAAATGGTATGTGTTGATTACATCTTATGAAAAATCGTTCCTGTTAATTTTAGGTTGCTGTTTTATTTTAATGAATGGAAGATTAATTGGAGAGGGTTTTCCAATGTGTAATAAATTTTGGCCTGTTGTGTTGTGTGCGCTGTGAATTATATTTATTTTGACTTTAGCAAGTTAGAAAATCTTAGTATTGATTTATTGTTCTTTTTTTTTTAAAGATTAGGGTAATTCTGTAGCATTATTGACCTTTTTAGTTTGATTTGATCCGGTATTTGGATTCAAGGTTGATGACTTATGGGAGAGCGTCTAGGTTGTTTCGAGGCATGGTAGATTAAATTCTTCATACTGTCCTCCTTGAAGTTGTCATCTCCAAGCTATAGATTTGTGTCGATTTGTTACCCTCTTTGTATGTATTTATTGTACATCCTTGTGTACACTCGTCTTGTAGATAATTCTTCTTGGCTTGCATAGCCTGTTGATTTGTTAGAGCTATTTTGAGATGTGCTGGAGCTTATTTTTTTATTTATTTGTTCCTGTTCAGGTGGCATGTCATGTTCACTTTTTGCTGAAAAGAAAACTGAAAGAGCAGCAGCTGGGTCTATTTTAATACACTGTGTAGTTTGTATGATTTTACATATGAAATGGGCTCTCGAGGAAAGTTGTTATTTGATCTTAATGAACCCCCTGCTGAGGATGATGAGGAGAATGATAAAAGCTTCTGCTCCCAACCGCAAAAAGCACTTCCATCTGCTAATCCTCACACTCCTGAGTTGCTTGTATCATCAGCGGGTTCTCAAGGAATAATAAATAACAATGCTTTCTCTCATGCATCATCAGTATCTGGTTTTCAGCCTTTCAGTCGAGCCAAAGCTGCTCAAGGCCATGGAGTGGATACTGAGCATAAGGCTGAGGATCAGAATCCAAGAGTTGCACCATCTTCTTCTAAGCCAAGTAAAGGAGAGAACATTAGAGCAGCGCCATCTTCAGTTCCAGGTTCTGAAAATGCTCCGGCTGATGAAAGAGAAGAAGGAGAATGGTCTGATACTGAGGGTTCCGTTGATGCGTATGCAAGTAATATATTGCATGAACAGGGAAAAGCATCACGAGGGCAAGGGATTTCTGAAGTTATGGATACTGCCACTGGTGTGGATATTGGAGTTCGTGAAAGTAGCCAGGATGATAGTAATAGTCGTGGTGTGTTGGGATCAGATCAAGATCTAAGTGACCAGAAAAGAAACAAAAGCCGACATTTCGAAGGTAACACTAAAGGTGAGAAATCCGTGGATGGTCAGGAAGAACCTTGCTTGCTCCCAAAACAAAGAGAAAATAAAGGTACTGAAGCAATTCACGCAATTAAGTGTGCAAATAATCTGGGCAAGAGAAAGATAGATCAGCAGAAAGAAGCAATGCTAGGAAAGAAACGCAATAGACAGACAGTGTTTCTTAAGTTGGAAGATGTCAAGCAAGTTGGTTCTCTGAAAACTTCAACTCCAAGGAGGCATAACCCACCAATAATTACTCGCACTGTTAAAGAAGTTCGTGCTATTCCTCCACCTGCTGAACGTGGTGGGGAAAAACAGAGTCAGGCCGTTAATAAAGATCAGAAACAATATGATATATCATCATGTAGTGAAGGAGGCACTTCTTTAGAAGCTTCAGAACCTAAACCTGAATGTAATGGTGACATGAATTCTGGACTACCAGGTAGGCCAAGGAGGCTAAACAGTAGCACTGATTTTTCTGCAGAGGCATCTCAACCACCCATTCCAAGACAGAGTTCATGGAAGCAGCCTGCAGATACAAGGCAGCTGAAGAACTCACAGTTTTCTAATAAAAAGCCAGCAATAGTAGGCCAAGGTTCCACAGATCCAAAGTTGGGAAACAAGAAACATCCTCCTGCCAAGAAGCCAACTGCTACTGGTAACTCATACCAAGATACATCAGTTGAACGTCTTATACGGGAGGTGACCAATGAAAAGTTTTGGCATCACCCTGGTAATTGAACCTCTATTAACTATTGTTCAACTGTTGACTGTTTATGTTGATTTCTTTTGCATGGTTTTTGCAATTGGATTTTCCTTGTCCACATGCATTTACAGCTCTTATGATTTTTCTCATGCCAGTTCTCCATCTCCCTCCAATTAGAACACTATTGAGAATCGTAACACTCAATGGACATGGAAAGGTGATGAGATTTATGTTCTGCAAGCAAGATTCTAAATTGCTTTGGTACCACTTATTTACTCTTTTTCGCTATCTTATCACCCTTTTATGCCTCTTGTGTGTTACAACTTATAATTCTTAATTTCTCTTAGTGCGGTTGTTTTGGAGAGAGGAGTACTGCTCTTTGTTAATGCATAATGCTTTTCATGAAGGTTCTGCTACTTTAATTGTGTATTGCACATCAAAATATGGAATTGTTAGTGAGAACCTGTTGGATGTTATTTGAAAGTATAATTCCAAATTAAGATTAGGCTTCTTGAAACATTAGGAATATAAATATATCCCTTGTCTGCGTATATGCACGAATGTCACTGACTGCAGAGAATGCATGATGAATCTCTCTGTTTATATTTTGGTGCTGATTTAGTTTTTCATTGACCATATAGTTGTTTTGAAGGTTCTCTCCTTGTCCCTCTTTTCCTGTGAGAGTTTTTATATATATATATATATATATATAGTTCCTTTTTATGTTTATGTATCTAATAAGACATATGATGCATCAGAGGAGAGTGAGCTCCAATGCGTTCCCGGTCGGTTTGAATCTGTAGAAGAGTATGTTAGAGTATTTGAGCCTTTGCTTTTTGAGGAATGCCGAGCACAACTATACAGCACATGGGAGGAGTTGACTGAAACGGGTTCAAGAGATACACATGTAATGGTTCATATAAAAAACATTGAAAGGCGAGAGAGAGGTACCTAGTTCTTTTTGAAACTATTCTTTTTTATTATTCATTGTAAGTTAAATCTGAAACTGATTTTTTTTATACTTTAGGGCACTATATGACATTTTTATGTGCATTTTATTGATGAAAAAAGTTAATGTTTTTGGGTTTTTTTACTTTAGTGATTTACTTGCATTGACTGAATCTAGAAAAGCATACATTTACGAAGAGTCTGGAAAATGCGTGTAAGGCTTGCTAGTCATAGATTTTGTTCTATATAATATAGTTATCATATATGGATGTCCCCACTTTGTTTTAATATCCAAACGGAGTTAAAGAACAAACATAAGAAATTAAGAACACACCCTAAAAGACAAAATAAATGCGTTAAGAGTTCTTGTTCTTTCATCTTTTAGCTTAAGATGTGGATGTAGTTTTTTTTCCTTTTTTAAGTTATAGCCTGATGGCAACAGAATTCCCATTCCACCCATGTGATCGGGGTTCAAACCCCAGATCTCTTGTTTCCACAAAAGAGATTTTGCCAACTGAACTAGTTGGCACCCACAAGATGCAGATGGAGTTGATAAGATAATTACTGCTTTTATTTCATCGCCTTTTCTTTTAATTTTATTTGTTCTAAGCTATGTGGAATCTGGATTCTAGTTGAGCTGCTTTTTTTTTTTTTTTTTTTTGGAAATTAACAGTGTCTATAATGGATTTGTTAACTGACTGAATTTTTCCTCTTTTTTTGGCTTAGGGTGGTATGATGTGATAGTGCTTCCAATGAATGAGTGCAAGTGGTTATTTAAGGAGGGGGATGTTGCCGTTCTTTCAACCCCCAGGCCTGGTTCAGGTACGATAAATGATATCAAGGCTTTAATACTTCTGATCTTTATGCCTTTTAAACTTACGTTCATGTTGTCAAGCAGCAGTTAGGGGCAAGAGGAACCATTCTGTGACAATGGAAGATGATGAAGAACCTGAGGTATCTGGGCGTGTAGCTGGTACTGTTAGACGACACACTCCTATTGATACTCGTGATCCTCCTGGGGCTATTCTTCATTTTTATGTTGGGGACTCATATGATCCAAGCAGGTTATTTCGGAATCTTGGTTGTTTCCTCGTTTGGTGTGGACACTGAAAATTAGAACTCTATAAATTTTTGTCCAGGAAAAAAATGTATAAACTGTGGGTAAATAATCCCAAATATAATAATTTTTCACTCATTTTCTAATTATAACATTAATTTTTTCAGCATGGCTGATGAAGATCATATTCTGAGGAAACTGCTGCCAAAAAGCACATGGTATCTGACTGTGCTTGGTTCCCTTGCAACCACTCAGCGAGAGTATGTTGCCTTGCATGCATTTTGTCGGCTCAATTCACAGGTGGTTGTTGGTTCTTTGTTTTGTATGACTAAATTGTATTTGTTCTAGCTCATAATGCCTCTGTTTTGTATGGAATTAATATATTTTCTTTCTGTAGATGCAAACTGCAATCCTTAGGCCCAGTCCAGAGCACTTTCCAAAATATGAGCATCAGACCCCTACCATGCCCGAATGCTTCACACAAAGTTTTATTGATCATTTGCATAGGTCCTTCAATGGACCCCAGCTTGCAGCAATCCAATGGGCTGCAATACATACCGCTGCTGGTACCAGCAGCGGAATGACTAAGAGTCCATGGCCTTTCACTCTTGTTCAAGGGCCTCCAGGAACAGGTAAGACGCACACAGTGTGGGGAATGCTAAATGTCATCCATCTGGTTCAGTATCAGCACTACTACAATTCTTTGCTAAAGAAACTTGCGCCTGAGAGCTACAAACAAGCTAATGATAGTAATTCTGACAATGTTACTACGGGATCAATCGACGAAGTTCTTCAGAATATGGACCAGAATCTCCTACGTACCCTTCCAAAACTTTGCCCGAAGCCCAGAATGTTAGTTTGTGCCCCTTCCAATGCTGCAACAGATGAACTTCTTTCACGTGTTCTTGATCGTGGATTTATTGATGGTGAGATGAAAGTTTACAGGCCAGATGTGGCTCGAGTTGGTGTGGATTCACAGACACGGGCTGCCCAGGCAGTGTCTGTTGAGCGGAGAACCGAACAGCTTTTACTTAAGAGCCGGGAAGAAATTATTGGATGGATGCATAATTTAAAAGGGCGTGAAGCTATGTTGTCTCAGCAGATAGCTACTCTTCAAAGGGAACTTAATGTTGCAGCAGTTGCTGTTCGTTCACAAGGATCTGTAGGTGTTGACCCTGATGTTCTTATGGCTCGTGACCAGAACCGAGACACGTTGTTGCAGAACCTTGCTGCTGCGGTTGAAAACAGAGATAAAGTTTTAGTTGAGATGTCTCGCTTACACATTTTAGAAGGTAGGTTCCGTCCTGGTAACAACTTCAATTTGGAAGAAGCCCGTGCTAGTCTTGAGGCAAGTTTTGCCAACGAGGCTGAGATAGTTTTCACAACTGTCTCAAGCAGTGGTCGCAAGTTGTTCTCTCGTCTTTCTCATGGTTTTGATATGGTAGTCATTGATGAGGCAGCCCAAGCCAGTGAAGTTGGTGTTCTTCCTCCACTTTCTCTTGGTGCAGCACGTTGTGTTCTTGTTGGGGATCCTCAGCAGCTTCCTGCAACAGTTATCAGTAAGGCAGCTGGAACCTTGATGTACAGTAGGAGCCTTTTTGAGAGGTTCCAACAAGCAGGATGTCCAACAATGTTGTTATCTGTACAATATAGGATGCATCCTCATATTAGGGATTTTCCTTCAAGGCACTTTTACCAGGGACGCCTTAGTGACAGTGAAAGTGTGATTAATTTACCAGATGAGGTGTACTACAAGGATCCCTTGCTTAAGCCTTATGTTTTTTATGATGTCATTCATGGGAGGGAGTCCCATAGAGGCGGATCTGTTTCTTATCAAAACACTGATGAAGCAAAATTTGGTGTTTGCTTGTATGAGCATCTTCAGAAAACTCTAAAGTCTATGGGTGTGGGGAAAGTCACTGTTGGCATCATTACACCATACAAGCTGCAATTGAAATGCCTTCAACATGAGTTTCGTAATGTTTTAGCTTCGGAAGACGGAAGAGATTTATATATTAATACAGTAGATGCTTTCCAAGGCCAAGAACGTGATGTTATTATCATGTCCTGCGTGCGAGCATCAAATCATGGGGTTGGCTTTGTTGCAGATATTCGCCGTATGAATGTTGCTCTTACTCGTGCAAGAAGGGCTCTTTGGGTATGTTTTAACTTCTTGGATTTGTACCTTTTTTTAACCTTTTTATGACTTATTTTGTACACACTAACTCATCCACCCACATATACGGCTTTGACTTGGGTTTTATCAGTTGAAAATAATGGACTTGGAATTTTAACAGGTTTTAGGAAATGCCGGTGCTCTCGCCCAATCTGATGACTGGGCTGCAATGATAGCCGATGCCAAAGCAAGGAATTGTTATATGGACACGGAAGCACTCCCTAAAGAGTTTTTGGCAGCACTAGCAGCAAAAGCATCAGGTTATGGTCCATTGCAGGGCAAGTTTCCCCACAATGCTAGGGGTTTGAGATCTTCTGGACCAAGACACCGATCATTTGATTTGCATATGGAGTCAAGGTCTGGAATGCCATCAGAAGATGATGAGAAGGTATCTAGAAATGGAAATTACTGGCCCTTTAAGCCACCGTTGGAGAATTCCTTGGATGATTTTGACCAATCAGGTGATAAATATAGAGATGCTTGGCAAAATGGCATACAGAAGAAGCAAAGTTCTGGTGGGGTTGTGACGAAGAGGGAGTTTTAGCTGTTCTCAGGATTTTTTGTGGTGCGGGAACTTAGCTCCAGCCTCCAGAAGGGGCTCTCGGAGGCTTCAGGACTTGGTGGATGCTTTTCGGTGGGTGAGTGGGTGGGTGGTCTGTACTATACCCCCTTATATGCTTACAGGCTCCAAAGGTAGGAATCATCTCCTCATTCCCTTGTGTGTTTTGCTATTCGGACTTTCATTTCACTGATTTGAAAATGTTATGTATAAATACAGGAATTGAATTGTCGCATCAAGTTTGCGGATCTCCTCCCAACTACACTAGAGTACAGGATCTGTGTAAGAAAATTCTTATATCGTAGGCATAGATTTTGAATTTCTAAATTACATCTGATTTGAATTATTTTTTTAAACTACAATTTTTTTAAAAAGTGATTCATATCAATGCAAAATGTGTTTGATTTCATTAAACCACTCACTCACACACCTTATGTAGGGGGAGGAGCCACTCAACATAAAGAGGTTGATCTGGCTGGCTGCCTTTTCCTACGCAATCTTAAGCTTTTGAAGTATTATTTACATTCTATCGATATTACCATCAAGAGTTTACTGAGATTCTAATTATAGATTCATACAAGGTTACTGAGCATAGTTCGAAAATCTAAGCTCAATAAAGTGTCATGTCTTTGCATTTCAGCTCAGGGTCACTTGATTCTCGATAATAGTGGCATAGTTATAGAAGCATATATGAGCTTTCTTGCGTCAAGGTAATGTTTTTTTTTGATACGCATGAAATTTTATTTTCAATGCAATGATGACATTAGTAGTGGTAACAAATTGAAATTGGGAGGGGCTCATAGGCAGCAGCTGACGGAGCTTTTGGAGTCTATCAACTAGGGGTGATTAATTAATAAATAAAAAATGATATTCTTTCAACACTTGGTTGTACAACCAAAGTGTAATTGGGGGAAAAAAAAGGGTAAAAGAGGAATAAATATAATCTGTATTGATAAATATCCAACGGTGTTTGTTTGGCTAGGAGGACCATTTAATTTATGAAGCCCTCCAACAGCACAAGGACACCTGTATTTGAAGGCAAAATTGTTTGTTTATTTTTTTTATTGAGAGAAATAACTAGACTTTGATTTAGAGTAATGAAAAGTTAATAATAATCAGTTAATATAGAAATAGGACGATATTTCAAGCACCAAACAAAATATTGTTGGAGACTTGGTTTTGTGTTTCTCCTATTATTTATCCGTCCGTGCAACGGGACTAGTCGAGATTTGTAAATTCTGATCTCATCTATGAGAAAAATTGCCAAACAAATAATTATTTTGGAGAATAACAAATTAGTTTCTTTCTCCTAGTAGACACATAATTAGACAATCACAAACAGTGAAGTCAAAACATTATAAAATTTTTGTTTTATTAAAAAATAAAATAAAATAAAAAGAAGCTAAGTAGCTTCTTCTTTCATTTCAGTTTTGATAGCTGCAGCCAATTGATCATAAGATTCAACCCAAGCACCATTCATCTCCTCACTCCATTTCTCTCCAACTGCTTCTTTGATTGTTCTCAGAAGTGCTTCTTTCACAACCTATAATTGTTTAATTACTTTCCCATTAATTATAAGATTATCCTTATTTAAAATTAAAAAAAAAATAAAAGTTTAATTAAATGTCAACAAAGAAGCTTAATAATTTTCTTTATCATAAAATAATATTAATTAATGTGATAATTACCTCAAAATGGGGATCCGAGACTCCACTCTTCAGATGAACAGAACCCAAATATTTCAAAGTAGTATCAGCCACTGTCACCTCCCCCTTCTCACGAAGTTGTATTGCTGACTCACACGTCTAAAAACCCACATGCCATGCATTGTAAAAATTTAAAAAACACATATTTCAAATCTCTTATTTTATTCACTTTAAATATTTATCTTCGTTGGTATTTTAATAAGTTCGGGGATAAACTTATTATCATAATTAAAAATGGTACGATATTATCTTTTTATAGGGAATATCTTTAGGCTTGTATTCTTTATTTATCAAAAAAAAAAAAAAAAAAAATTGACTTGTTAATTGTTCTGGGAGGTCGTAAGTAACTAAAAATTTAACCCAAGAAAAAATCAATTAAAAAATAAAACTGACCATCTTGAAAACCTTAACAGCATGAGCCTTGAGCTTAGGATTGTTCTGGGGTATCTCATCTGAGTCTCTAAGGAATGAGAACATGGCTTTTGCAGCCGGTGCAATCTCCAAAATTCTAATCCATTAATTAAAGAAATAAAAGTAAAAATCAGTGATCATAAATTCTATTTAAAAAAAAAAAAAAAAAAAAGATCAACAGAATATAGATTGCCATAAAACTATAACTAAAAACGCACGTAGAGAAGAAACGCAAGCTATTTTCTGGGATATTTAGCTTGAGGATTTCCCATGATTCCTTCACCAGAGCTTCCTGCTTCTCTGTAATTGCCATTGCCATCTTAATATTAATAATAATAATAATAATAATAATAATAATGTGCTTCTTTAATTCTAGCTTTGGTCACTCACTCGGAGAGAGATATATATATATATATTGTGTGGCAGCCACTAGGGCTTCTTTAATTCTAGCTTTTGTCTCTTGGGAGGCTACTAGGGCTGTCCACAATGGCACTAGTTTGGTGGTGTAGTATTTAAGATCTCATCTTGAAGTCTGTGGTTCGAATTCTGAGACTGTATTTTTTGTAAAGGTTCGAATTCAGGGAGTGTATATTATTATATCATTGGACAGTTTTACCCCTATATGAAACTCGATCCCATTAATTTAGACTCTATTTGATGTTGTGATTTAAAAAAATGAGGTGAATAAACGGTGATTTATAAACATTGTTATGTAATTTTATTTTATATTAGAAATATATTACAGTTCGCTTTTCTAATATCTCAATGGTGGCTAAAAGTTAAAAATTTTAATTTTTATAAAAATCAATTTTTAAAATAAATATCGACTAAAAATCGTAATTTTTTTATCATTAACCAAACATTTAAAAATTATATTTTGATCAAAATATATTTTAACCTTCTTATCCCATAATGCTCCTCAGAGCGTAACCGAATGATTTTAAAATAGCTTTTTTAACTGAGCATAAAAATTGAATTTTAACTTTATTCACCCCCTTAATTACAACTTCATCACCTGAACTTATGGATGACATGATACGTCTGTTTCATATATATTTTTCTTAGGGGTGATACCGTCCCATTAATTTATAATATATTATAATAAAATAATATATGTATGGTCCATTGAGAGCTTGGTCCCCCGTGAGAGTTGTGCCTTTCTTCTTAAGATATGTGAGACTCTGTGCCCATCTCTAGGTGTGAAATTTCAAAAAATCATACTCGATTAGGGGTGGTAGAAATGCCCAAAGCTCGGCTCGGCCCGGCCCGGGGTAACACGGGTCCGGGCCAGGCTTAAAATAAATAAATAATATTTTAATTTATAAAATATATAAATTTTTATAATAATTTTTTATATTTATAATTTTTTATAATAAAAAAATCGGGTCCGGGCTTAAAATAAATAAATACATATTTTAATTTATAAAATATATATATTTTTATAATAAATTTTTTATAATAAAAAAAATCAGGTCCGGGCTTAAAATAAATAATAAATATTTTTATTTATAAAATATATATATTTATATAATAATTTTTTTATTTATAATTAAAAAATCAGGCCCGAGCCCGACCGGGCCTGCCCGGCCCGGCCCGGGGTAACACGGGTCCGGGCCGGGCTTAAAATAAATAATAAATATTTTAATTTATAAAATATATAAATTTTTATAATAAATTTTTTATATTTATAATTTTTTATAATAAAAAAATCGGGTCCGGGCTTAAAATAAATAATACATATTTTAATTTATAAAATATATATATTTTTATAATAAATTTTTTATATTTATAATTTTTTATAATAAAAAAATTGGGTCCGGGCTTAAAATAAATAAATAAATATTTTAATTTATAAAATATATATTTTTATAATAATTTTTTATATTTATAATTTTTTATAATAAAAAAATTGGGTCCGGGCTTAAAATAATAAATAAATATTTTAATTTATAAAATATATATATTTTTATAATAAATTTTTTATATTTATAATAAAAAAAATCAGGTCCGGGCTTAAAATAAATAATTAAATATTTTTATTTATAAAATATATATATTTATATAATAATTTTTTTATTTATAATTAAAAAATCAGGCCCGAGCCCGACCGGGCCTGCCCGGCCCGGCCCGATGACAGCACGGGCCCGGCCCGGGCTTTGATAAGCCCGGCCCGAGCCCAGCCCGTTGCCATGCATAAACTGGATCATGGGATAACATCAAAATCCCTAAACTTTAGTTAAAAACTAAAAATGAGATAATGTTTTTGGATAATTTTAATATAGGTTTAAAATTATGGGTGATAAAATGAATTGACGAATTGAATTTGTATTGAATCATAAACGAATCGAATCAAAATGTGATGAATTCATATATTATGATTCGTAAACGAATCGAATACGGATATTCGTTTAGTCCAAATATTATTTTATGACATAAATTATCATAATTTACTTACATTAATTCTTCATAAATATATACATATGAAATACGTAATTAATATTTTTATTAAAATGATTCACCATATATAGATAATACTATTTTTATGTGATAATTGACAACTTCTCGATTCTTAATTGAAATATATTTGTAAACCCTCTCTAATCTAAGCATTACGCAAGCAAACAGGAGTCACTTGGGCTACAAAATTGCCAGTATGTATATTTCAATTGGAAGAAAATTTTCATTAATGACTGGTAAAGTTTTAATACATGACACAAGTAATGAACCCTATCCCCCCCCCCCCTGCAAAACCCTACCAGATAAAATTGTACATTCTTTCCATTCCAAGCTTGAAATGGACCACAAAAAAAAAAAATCGTAGTCACATCCTCATCCTCATTCTAAGCAACAGGGTGGGCACGGTTTGCACCTTGAAAAATCCGAATCTGCTATTTGATTCTCTCCTCTTCAAATAAATAATCGTTGGAGGTGTCGATCGTTTAAGGGTTTTGTAAAGCCTCGATTGCCTTTTTCCACTGCCACGCTCTTTGTTTTGCGTCTTCGAATGACAATACCTTCTTTGGCTGAACATTTAAACAAACATGAATCAGAGAATGAAACAAAGACCACACACATAAATGCAACAGAAGTTGGTAGGGTCCAACTTCTATAGGAGGCCATGAGAAGTGAGTTACAGATATAAAGAATATTATAAATCATATAGAATTTACTGGATCCCAGTGTCATCTTCGTATTTTCAAGATTCTCATCAGTCGAGAGCATACAGTTTACTATATCAAACTACTGCAACAATTTAGAGATAACGGACTTAGGTAAGCAGCCAGGAAGGTAAAAGGGCAAAAATGGAAATACCGTAACAATCTTGAAATGCGACGGGCTTGAGACTTGGATGCTGAGGTCATTTGAATTGTTAGACCAAACTATGTTTCCCTTTACCACGAGCTTGGTAGGGTCCACATATATCAATTTTGGTTTGTTGGTGAGAATAAGCTGCACCTTCTTGCTAGTCAGTTTCTGTAATTTTTTCACCATTGATATCATAAGAACAGACTCCCCCGGATCCAAAAACTGTTGCCTGTTAACACAGTCAACCAACAGATCAATGTGTACTGTAATGACCAACAGGCAAACACGGAGGAAAAAAAATTCAACACGGTGAACAAAATGAAAAATTCTACTATATATGTTCCAGAGGAATCAATTGATCTTCCATAAGTTTCTCTTCCTAGCTTTAACTTTTAAATTTTTAGGGCAAACACAAACATAAGGGAACAAACACAAACCTAAGGGAACAAATAATTTATTCCAAAAGAGCACCGGATAAGAAATTCAATGTAAATTATCGCCATATCCATCCAACTTGTGTATTTTTAGCTAAAGAAAGAATGGTATGGGGCATATTGCAAAAGTTGTTGAGTCAATACCATTTTGAATCAAAAGAGTCGATTGAAGCGAGCCTAGTAATCGATCCTTCAGATGATGAAGGGCCACCATTCCCATCAAGCATTCTTGTTGAACCATCCCCAAAGTGTGAAGGGTTCCATGAAGAATCATGAACATCATCCCCCTCACCTGATTGGACCTAAAGGATAATAATGCAAGGTTAAATGATACCGGAACTCTTAACTAATAAACGGCAAGGAGGCAAGTTAGGCAACACAACAAATAACTGTTTAAACCAAACAAATGTATTAAATTGAAGCAGAAAATGCACCATTGGCTGTGAAGCAAGTTTAGGAGGGGTTTGCCCCCGTATATTCTTCCAGTCAATTCCCTTGAAGAAAGGATGCATCTTCAGTACTGCATAACCATCATGCCCAGCACCTGGCCTCCTGCTGGGGTCTACATCCTGTGTCACAATTATGTGACAAATTAGAGACTACAATTATAGAATTCTTAAAGCAAAATATTTGTTGACATCCTGTCACCCGGAATTTTTTTCAATGAAACAAAAAGATAAGAACAACATATGTTTTTCCTTGGTATCTGTAAAAAGTATACATATTATAAATGAATTCTAAGACACAAGCCTCAAGCATGGACATATAATATCCAAACATCTTCATATTTGGCCTTCAAGGTTTAGGTGGTTGAATCTCTAAGAGTGAAGCTCCCATGATATGCAACCTAATGAGAGAAATAGCCAATAGTAACCTGTCCCCAGACATTTGAGAAGTATCAAGATCAAGTCAAATTTTGAAGATCAAGAGTGGAAATTGTTGGAAACAAAAGTGATGAAGTGAAAAATCTATTCATCAACTTTCTGCGTTTGCTTGTTTTTGTTTGAGATTCTTATGCATGAAGTGTATCATAATTTTAAGGGGGTGGTACATGAAGTCTTGGGCTCGAATCTCAATCACCCAAGGGTTGGGTACGGTTCGGTTTTTATTTAAGAACAAGCATAGAAGAAATATTATATATATACCCAATGAATGATCAAGACAAGCTAAATTTTCTATTGGCGTACCCAGGGCTCAAAGAGTAGAAGATAGAAATTCTGACAATGAGCACTAATACCTTCCCCTAACAGAACTTTGATCATGCGAAATAAAATTTTGTATTTTTGTTGACCTATCTTCTCCTTAATACGAACATTTTGCAGTCACAGAAATAGGTGGAGTGTCAACACAAACAAAAAGGCATCCTACAAAGCATCAACCAAAAAAACAAAGTTTTAAATCATGCATTGTCTCAATTATACACTACAAGTATAAACCAAATGTGCCAACTTGCATGACGAGTGACTCTGTAACCATTTTACCAGAGAGATTAGCTCAATACCCACATATTATTAAACTGAGAAAAATTGAATTACATGCTTTCTCTTTCTCAATTTTATAAACGACATAAAAAACGAGTAAATGATGGCCTAGCGCATGAGGCTTCCCACATTGTAAGCTCTAGGTAGGATTCAATGTATGTAGTCTTACCCTTGCTTTAGAAAAGAGTGGGGTGTAAAGAAATAAGAAGATTTTATATTTCTGGATACTTAGAATTATAAGAGATATGTCTTTATATAGGCATTACATCAAGTTAAATATAGAAACTACATATACTAATAATTATTAGGATTACATAATCATATCTCAATGATTATGAAACAATATCTTAGACATATGTAGAATCATAATTTTATCTTTGGATGATTATGATTATGATTCTAATAATATCTTAGGGATTATAACATTTCCTCAAGCGGGAGCATATGTTTCATATGTACCAAACTTATTACAAATGAAACCAGTACAAGAACCACAAAGAGACTAGGGTGTTTTAACACTGCTGGATAATGCACAACAAGAACATATATTGGTGATTTGGACGTTTTAACGCCGTTAGAGAATGCACAATGGGAACAAATACGTAGGTCTGAATGGTTTAACATCGCTGGAAAATTCACAGTAGGGAAAGTTTAAACTATTCCAAACAGCTCAAAACATCCAAAGAAAACTTATCAAATCACCTCATGACAAAACCTCGAAAAAAAAGTCAGATGTGGAACTTAATGCGGACAAGAGACAAATAACCGATAAGATCTGAGCACTTCGTCGTCATTGGTATTGTTAAGATTGTCGAAGAAGATGCGACACGTGAGGCTCGCACGCATATAGTGGCGCATGTTCCCCACGCGCCGGCTTGAAAAATAACTCTAAAAGAGAGAAATCAGAACCCAGAGAAAGATTGGTGCTGATACCATGTAAAGAAATAAGAATATTTTATATTTCTGAATACTTACAATTACAAGAGATATGTCTTTATATAAGCATTACATCAAGTTAAATATAAAAACTAAATATACTAATAATCATTAGGATTACATACTCATATCTCAATGATTATGTATCAATATCTTAAAGATATTTAGAATCATAATCATATATTTGAATGATTATGATTATGATTTATAATAATATCTTAGAGATCCTAACATGAGAAAAAATTGAATTCACATTCTACAACAAAATAACAATAAAAGCTAACAGGGAAAATCAAAAAGTTCATACAACAATTAAAATATGCCTAGACAAAAGCAAAAGATAACAAGCATAAAAGTTCATATAGCATACCAATAACCGATCAATGAGGTCTCTAGCTGCATTTGAAAAATAATTGGGAAATCGTATATCTCTGGCTATAATTCTTTGAAATATAAGCCATTCACTTGCATCTTTGAAAGGCGAAGTTCCTGAAAGCATTTGGTACAAGGTGCAACCAAGGGCCCATAGATCATTTCTGTTTAATATGTTCAACAAGAGCAAAAGCGTTTATCCCAGGTAACTAAGAAGCAATCAGTAATACCAAACACAAGATTTTATTCGAGTAGTACATTCAGTCATTCTCATCCATGAGTCTAAGTCATTAAGATGAAAAGGAAAAGTCCCTTACCCAAAAGTTGCAGGAGAAGAATTAAGGACTTCTGGAGGGACATATGCAGCTGTCCCAACAAATGTGCATGACTTATCATCTGCACAGGAGACCCATGAAAATAATCTTAGCTTAAACATTCAAAACATTGTCAAAGAGTTTCCACATGATAAGATTTCAGCATTACCTGAAGCTGCATTCGGGAGGACTGTTATTAGGCTGTCTTGCATGGGCTTTACACTCCCAAAATCAGCAATTTTGATATGTCCATCTGCTGTAAGTAGTAAGTTCTCCGGCTGCCATTTAAGAAGCATTTAGAAGTTTCTATATGTAAATGTGAAAGTGCTCACATGCTGAGAAAATACCTTAATATCTCGATGTATTAATCCCATATTATGTATATATTCAAGAGCATCTGCAACTTCTGCAGTGTAGAAGCGAGCTTCATCTTCTGACAGACGACCTTTCTGCAAACACAAATAACTGTATAGTAAATACTGTACAAGTAACAAGCTATCAGAAATAAGAAAGCATAATGCTGAAAATAATGTGAAATTATAGAAAATTAATTGTTTGCCCAAATTATACCAAACCCAGAAAAGATTTGAAGCAATTTTCAATCAACTAAAAGCTTCATTCTATATACGGGAAGCATAAACTATCATCCAAAAGTATAGATGGAATAATTTAAAGATATGAATTTTAAAATGAAAAAACAATATCCACCAAATTTATTAAAATTAGAGAAATACCCAATTTCCTAAGAGATTTCAAAAGGAAACTTACAAGACAAACAGACCTCTCCAAAATGACATTAAAAAATAAAATAAGAAAGAGAAGCTTTTGATACATACTCTGGTTATTTGGTCGAAAAGCTCTCCGCCTTCACAGGATTCAAGTGCCATGTCTTCAAAACATAATCAGACAAACCAAATGTCATATGACAATCCAAATTGACAAACCAGCAGTACAGAGAGAGATCCTATTATGAAGACGTGAAAATCAAGTTTAAGCACTTAACTCAAACATATTACACTAAATACTCACACAGTGAAAAGGTATCCTGAAATGTAAAAAATAGCCTCACAACTCCAGGATGGTCCAATTGATCAAGCACAATGCGCTCCAACTTCACATAAGCCGTTTTATTTTCTTTGGTGATAAATTTTTTGTCCATGATCTTCAAGGCATACACAGTTCCTGTATCTTTTTTCTTTGCCCTGACAACCTAACGTCACAATAATATAATACATAGAGATCATCAATGTCAGTAAGATTCAGAATAAAATATGGACTCCATAAATACAAGTTCCATACATGATTCACCTAACTAAGAATACCCTAAGATTATTTATAGCAGAATTGCACACTTCCATGCAGAGGCAGTGCAAGCTCGGAATAAGAGGGGATAAAAGTTGGAGAGAGAAACACAGTCAACGTAAAAAGTCAATAGACTTTCTCCAAAATGGTCACGGCTACAATTCATAAAAAGATTTTTAGACTTTCTCCAAAATGGTCACGGCTACAATTCATAAAAAGATTTTTATTGCTACGCAGCTTTCACTGAAATGCTAATATTCTACAATTCATAACATTTTCCATACATCCAACACATCAATACTAAAACAAAATCAATTGAGATAAGAAAACATGACACAAAAGATCAGATGTTAATTAGAATATGTCATGAATGACTGAAATATTTGATATATCAAACATCTATCTCACCACAGAGAAATGGTCACTCAAGATTCAGCGAGCAAAAATCCTTCAAGATCAGTAATACTTTCATCTAAACCAAACCGTAAGAGCTCCATCAGATACCCACAAACTAGATTATTTCAGGAACCCAAATGATGAATCCAACTCGAGGTGACTACAAGGTGCTTCAATCTATCATTTTTAATTTTGACAGTCATTCATTTAATACAATATGCAAAACCAATTACTGGTTTCTTTTTATATAAACAATCCAAACCTCTTAAGACTTCTTATAAAGCTCCATTTAGTTACTGAGAGAGATATATGTGGGTGTGAAATTTTTTTCTTGTTTTCTATATTCTGATATCATTAAAAAAACAAAAATACAGCCCTGATAAATCTAAATGATCCACAGAGCTCTTACAATAAAACACCAAATACTTATTAATATTCCAAGTTTCATTTTATTCAATTTGCCTCAAAATTTCTCAGAAACCAAACCAACAAATAACCCGAACCTCATGATATTTGACAGCAACCTCCTTTGTTCCAAATTCATTAAACCATCCTCGAACTATATCCATTCAAAACCAAATAGGCTGATATTACCACATAAATTTTTTGCACAAACATAACCACTCATAATAATAAGTAACATAGCCCTGAAGGTTTCAAAGAAAACACAACATTGGCCACAATCATCAAAAGAACAAAATCACTACTTCCCAATCGAAAACAAAGCAAACATAACAAACCAACATGAACATTGAAAAGACTAATAAATTAACAAACCCACCAAAACAAAAATAGCAAACAAAATCAAAAACTGATAAGAACCCACCAAAAAGAAATGAAAAACCCAACCTTAGAATAAGAACCAACGCCATAGATCTTTCCAAGCTCAAAATCCTGAATATTGAAATTTTCCTGAGGAGCCCTAAAAGCAAAGCTCTTGGATCTCTGCACGGTGGGACAATTTGATGAATTATTGCCCTCAATTATAAGCTTTGAATCAAAATCCTTCTCCATTGCCAACATTTCTCTAATAACAAAAAGCTCTCTCTCTCTCTCTCTACATAATAAAAATCAAAACTTTGAGTCACATTTCAAATAAAGAAGGCAACTTTTATATTCTCCCTGAAAAAGAAAAGTGAATGATTCTCTTCTTCCCTTATTCTATTTATAACAAATATGTGCGACTCTGAAAAATGAGAATATGATCAGCTTTTATTTATTTATTATTATTATTATTTAAGGCTTTGGTTATTGAAGAAACCCTGAAAGTAATTATTAAAAATAAAAATAATAATAATAATATTGACAGTGTTGTGTTGTGAGAATTTGAGGTGCATGAATGAGAGAATGAAGCTGATAGAGGAGAGCGAGAAGAAGAGAGATTATTTATTGATTAATTTAATAATGGATATTTGGGATTTTTAATATTATAAATGTGGTAAATAACATTGGTTCTCTAAATTTTGGAAAATTTTACTGTTAAGGACACAATTTGTAATAGTTTTTCATACAGATCCGGATGGTGAAAGATCTACCCAACAGTTGTGGCGGCGATGATTCATTTGGCAACTAATAAAAGCTCAAATAATAGAAGTAAAGATGTCTCAATTTTAAGGGTATTTTTTTGTATTTATGGTGGTGCCCTTTCGTTAGTTTGTTGGTGAAATTATTTCTTATTTTAAATACCACTATATACATACTAAGATTTGAATCTCAATGACTCATTGTTGAATACAAATGATCGATATTATTAATAAATGATGATAAAAAAATATAAAAAAAAAATTATATTTAAAAATTAATTTTTAAAAAATTTAAAATCTAAATCAACCTTCTAAATTTTAATGAAATATGAATATTCCTTGTAAATGATTTGTTTATATTCTTACGGACAAGGCCTTCTCTGAATCTTAGAAAGGTGCTTCTAAATAATGTACCGAAACTCTTATTTAATTAATATATTTTTTAAATGTATATATAAGCAAATTTAAGAATAGTCTAGAAAGAGAATCAAGCTTACTTAGTACGAATAATATAACAATTTGTCCAAAGGAATTCAATGAATGTGCATTCGGCTACCTTAGAGGATCTTTTTTATAATTTCGATTTCTCTTAAAAAGTAGCATTTATTAATCCAATGTATTACTCGATGGATGTGGTTTAGTAGCCAGAGATTTGAGTTTGAATGCAAATATGTATTTCTTTATAAGAATTTAGGGTCGAGGGTTTACTTGCTCCGCTTAAATCTGATTGAGTGATTTAATGACTGAGTTTTCAATGTTTCCAAAAAAAAAAGTATTACTCATTCACCAGGTATCATTTTATTGAAGGGATTGTTAATTTTGGAAAAAAAAAATCATATAATATTATTGAGCTATCTATTTATTATTCTTTTTCAAAATAAAATACAAATAATTATGGGATCCACATCGAATTTAGGCAAAAATTATCGACTCATAGTGCTGCTCATGTTTAAGAGACATAAATTTTACTAAACTAAATGAAATAATAAGCTCGTATAAAGTACAACAACCTTAAAAAATCTATAAGACCGAAACTTTTGTTTAGTTTGATAATAAAATTTTACTTGATTAAATTTTACTGAAGTAAACTAAATGAAATAATGATTTCGAATACACCAAGCTTCATATGATGATAAAATTTCACTCAACAGACACTGTGAGCCACCACGTGATGGAGTTGTTGGCGTCTAAACAATAGGGACCAAAATGTAACATGGCTGTCCTTCCATCTCACATTGTTTTTAGAGACAACACCACTGGATATCCAGATAGAATTATTGTCATTTTTCTTTTGGGGTCCTCATATTTATTCAAATTTCAGAAACATTAACAAGTTTTTGAATAATATATGTTTGCGCAATTTTCTGTCTGAAGAAAAAAACGTGTAAGGTTCAAACTTTCTGAGACAAAGTCTCAGCAATGAGTGTTTGTTTTAGTGAATAAGCCTCCAAGGGGCACAAACACACAAATTACAGTCCTAAAAATTATGAAACTACGAAATAAAAAATAATAAGATGCTCGTTTGAGTCTTCATTTGATCGGGTCTTTTCTCTTTGCATGAGTGAGCCTTTTATAGTGGAATTTGTAAATTGTTCGGACGGTTTCAGTCCGTAACTCCCCTGCAACTGCCGAGTCATGCCTTCAACCGTGTTATGTGGCACAACTGCCTGATCGTGGAGGGAAATGTCTAACCGCTGTAATCGTGGGATCAACTGCAGCATGTGTTCGATCGTCCAGAGTCCTTTTTCGTTCTAATCGCTGTTTCGGTCTTCCTAACTCTCTGAGTCGTCCTAGTTGTTGGGCGATCTCCATGACTGCTCTCTTCTTCCTCGTCCTAGGTTCGAACCGTCCTGTGGAGTGATATATGTCCTTCCCGCTTGCTTTCGTCCTTGTCGTTCTATGGCGATTTTCTTTTGTCAACAATTGTCCCCCAAATTCACTTTGATTCGGTGGGAAGTGAAATCGAGGTGAATTTCTTGATGTAGGTAGAATTTAGGGTGGTAGACGTCGGCCTACAAGTCCTCGTCCTATTGTTTGTTGAGCCGCCCTTTACGTTTTCCATGCGAGCCCATCACTTCTTCAATAAATGCGTGACATTCCCCAACACGTTTCATCATGACTCTCATTAATGATCCGTTTTTCCCGTCATTTCAGTGTCTCCCTTCGTTACACGTCACCTTTATTCTTTCACGTCGAATCGTATCCCAACACCTGTTTAGGGCGACCCTTCATTCTCCTTATATATATAAGGGTTTAGCCTACTCTGGTTTTCACTTTACTTTCCATCCTCTTTGCAAAGTTCATTTCTTTCTTACTCCCAACTTTCCAGTATTAATGACGTCTTCTTCTTCTGCTCCCAAAAACAGCTCCTCAACTTTTAGTGATTATCAGATGGCATTGGGTGACTCCTCTGTGAGTGCTTTTGTTGTTCATGTCCTCAATGAAAACTACGACCAATGCACTCTAGGTCCCATCTTCGTCGACGACAATGCCATCACCACGGCCCCGTTGGCTCAACAGTTTCCTTCTACTTCTGGCCTCCCTTTTTTAGAGCCACTGAATGTTTCCCCATTGGCTCAATCTAATCCTATCCGTTTTTGGCTACCTGGCCGGGAGAGATTCTTTTCTTTGCCCTCTATGCGGGTATTTTCTACCGTATTTTTTTTCTTCCAAATCTTGGGAGTCGGCGGGGTCGAAGAAATCAATTGAGGCAGCCATGCCGAAGAAAATTACACAGGCCAAACGGAAACAACCTTCCCTCAGTCATAGCTCCGATTCAGACGTGCCCCTCGTACGTCGTGCTAAGGTAAAATCTGAAACCATGTTTCTCTTGTATATCGGGTTAAAATATAATTTAGGACTAACTTCTGTATCTTGTGCAGGTACTTATGATGGGGTCGCCTTCTGTCGTTCCCAAAACGACCCAAACTCCGGGGCCCGAAGCTCCCATGATTGAAGGTCTACCTGAGGAGGTTGAACCTATCATAGTGCCGATCGTTCAACTTCCATCGGACGACGGCGAAGCAGCCGAGGCTCTACTCATGGAACAACCGCTAGAAGAGGGCGAGACAGCTGTTACTGGTGCTTCGCCAAGAGCCGACCCCAAGGTACGGAGCCATGTATAGAATTCGGTCGTTCGCGTCCAAATGTTGAGGAAATTCCAAGAGACCGTCCGTTATTTGAATGCCCCTCTTTGGACGATCTTGTACCAATTGTGCAGGATCCGGGTGAAAACCCTGATGTGTCAGAACCTATTTGGCCGGATGACGGGCCTATTTGGCGTCATCTCAAACGGCTTTACCCCCTGATACGCAGAATGGCCGCCATAGGGCTTAGGGGGAGTTATATGGATGTAGACGACCTTTATAGTTTGGCCGAATTGGAGTCATTAGAAGAAGCTCGGTCTATGTATAAAGACGATGTACTTCGTCGCATTTATGAAGAGACGAATGGTGTTCATGTTTCTGACTCTTCCGATTCTGATTTTTCTGCAGAAGTTCAGCCGGCAGCTATACCACAACGATCATCTCCTCCTCGGGTGGCATCTCTGATCCCTTCGGCGCAACCAACTTCGGCCTCTGGACAGCCGTCGTCCTCGGCTCTTCCGCCCTCTCCTCATCGGGCGATGTCTCTTGTCCTTTGGCGTATGAACCTTCTGCTTTTGAACAGCCGTCATCTTTGGCTCCTCAGTCTCCAACTCCTCGACTGGCAGCTCATGTTTCTTTAATTCAACCATCTATTGCTTCTGAACGGCCATCGTCTCCGGCCCCTATTTCCTCTCCTCTTCGGGTATCATCTCTCGTTCTCTCAGTCCAATCTCCTAGGGAAGAACCGGTGTTGCCGCTGGAAACCCTTATACCTCATGTTGCTGAGCCGTCCAGTTCTGCTTGTCGGCCCGAAACTGTAAGTGATTTCTCCTTATGTTCTCTCTTCTTCGTCTATTCTGGTTTGATTTACTAACTTTGGCTTTTTGTAATCAGGCGTCAGATCAATTTTTGCAATCGGTCCATGACATTTTGAGCGATCTGGACCAGTTAGCTTCTGCTTCTTCCTTGCCTCCCTTATCTCCGGTCCAGGCTACATCAGACTTGGAGGCCCTTCGGGAGGTTCTCGGCCAATATGCATCGTTTATGACAAATGACATCGGCCAAGCTGCCCTGCCAAAGAACATGCTTAAGTTGGAAAAAGCTTCCTCCGAGCTAGACCGACTTCTGGGTCTTCCTGTTTTGCCTATTTCAACAGAAAGCCGACTCGCACTCCAAGACCTGCAAAGTAAGATCTCGGCCCTTATTCTTCGTTATCGTACCACACATGGTCAGAAGGCCGGGTTGCGCGCATCAATAGCCAAAAAGGACAGGCTTCGAGGCACCATTAATAACCTTCGGCAAGCTATAAGAGAATCTACAAACGAAATGGTTATCGATGAGTCTTTGCTGCTGGACCTAGAGCGACAACTACAAGATATCCAGCGCCAGATAGAGGAAAGCATTAGGGGAGAGATGCCAATAAAAGGGGGCTTGCCTCTCTGGTAGCTGAGGCCACTTCTACTATGGCCGAGTTCAGGGATCTGGTCCGAGTTGATTTTGAGAAAGGCCTAGCCGATCTAGTGAGGGCTGATGCTGAGATGCGGAGAGAGTGGCGGAACCTGGGGGAGAAGTTTTCACATTTGAAAGATTCGTCTGACGAGCTTCAGCGATCTTCGGCCAGCCAAAAATCATGTAATAATGTAGGACGTTTCATCGTCCAAATGTTGTATTTTGAGGACGTTTTCGTCCTCTATTAATAAAAACACATTCTTATATTACTTAGCTTTGTCCTTATTGCAAAGACATTACGTTTTCGTGCTCCCATAATAGGGGCACATATTTTTTCAAGTATTTACCGTTTCTCGCCATAACATGCACTTTTCCATTCAAAATTTTTAAATGATAGGCCCCGTTTGGCAATACATTTTTTTACCTTGAATGAGCCTTCCCAATTAGGCGACCATTTACCATATGCCGGATCTTTGGCACCAAGTGGCAATATAGTTTTCCATACTAATTCGCCTTTTCTGAACGATTTAACCATGACTCTCTGATTATATCACTTGGCCATTTTTTTTCTTTTGCGCTTCCAAACGATTTATGACATCGCATTTAATATCGTCCAATTCCAACAAATTTTGAATCATTGCTTCACCGTAGTCCTCATTTGTCAATTCCTTTTACAACATCACTCTAGTGGATTCAATATTAACTTAAACTGGTAATACGGCCTCTTGACCATATACTAATTGAAATGGCGTGACCGAGGTACTCGTTCGCGGTGACGTCCTATATGCCCATAGAGCCTGACTCAAACATTCGTCTCATTGTCTGGCATTGTCCGTTACCATTTTCCGAATCAACCCTTTAAAGGTTTTATTGGACGATTCTGTCTGACCATTTGATTTGGGGTAATAAGGAGTAATGTTTACTAGCCGGATCCCGTATTCGGCCAAAAAGCTTTTTACCTTCTCGTCATTTAACGAAGTACCATGATCCACCATTATTGTTTGTGGTATACCGAATCGGTGAATGATGTGCTCTTTTGTGAACTTGATAATTTGCTCTTGAGAGATCTCCACTACCGGAATTGCTCCACTCATTTGGTAAAGAAATCTGTGGCAACGATAATGAATGTGTGTCTCTTGCTAGATACATGATAGATTTTTCCTATCAAATCTATCGCCCATCCTATGAACGGCCATGGTTTAATTACAGGGACCATTTCAGTTGCTGGTGCCCTCTGAATGGGCCCATGCTTCTGACAAGCGACGCACCCATTGGCATACGATATGGACGACTCTCCCATTTTCGGCCAATAATATCCACTCCGTATGATCAGCCACCTCATCTTTATTTCGGCCTGATGAGCCCCACAAAAACCCTCGTGTATTTCGGTCATAATAGTTTTGGATTCTATTAGCCATACACATTTCAACAACAGACCGTCTTGGAGTTTTTTATATAACACATCTCCCGACACCACGTAGCTCAAAGCTTTGAGTTTCAGCCTTCGACCTTTTCTGTTTTCAGGCTCTCTTAAAAATTCGGTGATCTCTCTTCTCCAATCGTCCTCGTCTTAGACCTCAACGGTCATGACATCCGTCACCCCATTCCTTCCCATCAGGGCTGGTTTGACCTCTTCGCTCATATATATACCATATATGCTTATTTGTTTATATCTTTAGGCCGCTTGGGCCAAATTGTTGGCCACTTCGTTCTTCATCCTTGGAATGTGTTCTAGCTCCGCATAGTCAAATTGATCTAGCAACTCTTTGGCTATATCTGATAGTGCCATGAATGATGGGCTTTGGCATTTAAAGGCTCTCGTTACCTGTTGGATTACTAATTGTGAGTCTCCTCTAATGGATACATGTGTTACTCCCATATTGAGGAGTATTTCCAACCCAAATATCAAGGCCTCGTATTCGGTTGTTGCAATATTTCCAACCCAAATATCAATGCCTCGTATTCGGCCTGGTTGGTGCAATATTCGTCCAACCTGACCACGAAATGAAATGATTCTCCCAATGGACTTACCAAGACTATTCATATTCATGCTCCTTTCATCGTGCTAGATCCATCAAAATACATCGTCCATGGTTTCAAACTGCATTCATCTAGTTCCATTTCCATTTCTCTAATGGTACTCAAACACGGGTGATCAGCTAAGAAATCTGTCAAGGCTTGATTTTTAACAGCCTTTTGAGGTTCATGCCGTAGATCGAATTCTGATAATGATAATGACCAGAAACCAACTCTTTGATGCAAAATAGGATGAGAAAACATGTACTTTATTATATTAACTTTAGTAATTAAGTACACTGTAGTCGGCCTAATGTAGACTCATAATTTAGTACATGTAAAATATAAAGCCAAACACAATTTCTCCATTGGAGAATAATTACATTCATATTTCAGCAATTGTCTGCTGATGTAATAGATGGCTCTTTTGACGTCCATGTCACCGTCTTGCGCGATCATCCCAGTTATGGACTGCTCTTCGGCCGATATGTATAACTTAACTGGCCATCCTGGCACATGGGGTACCATCACCGGTGGATGTGACAAATATTTCTTCAGGCTCTCGAAAGCCTTTTGATGTTCTTCGGTCCAGACGAACTCGTCCTTATCCTTTAGCCTCAACAGAGACGAGAACACTTTAGTTTTTCTTGCACAGTTAGAGATAAATCTTCTTAAGAAATTAATTTGCCCTAAAAATCTTTGCAACTCTTTCTTATTCTGAGGTGGTTTGGCTTCATTGATTGCCCGAGATTTATTGGTATCAATCTCAATTCCCCGTTGGTGTACTAGAAAACCCATGAAATTTCATGCACTCCCCCCAAAAGCACATTTAGCAGGGTTCAACTTCAATTTAAATTTCCTCATTCGCTCAAAATTCATCGATAAGTGGCTAAAATGTTCGTCCATGGTCACAGATTTAGTCATTATATCGTCTACATAGACTTTTATGAATTTACTGATCATGTCATGAAAAATTAGATTCATGGCTTGCTGGAGGAGGTGTAGTCCACGGTGGGGTTGTCCTCCCGTTTACACATTTGGCCATTAACTCGTTTAATGAGCTTAAGTGTTTGGCCATATTTTCATAATGTGAGTTACTAGTCAAAGTAAACTTATATATGATATGAGCATTTTAGAGCCTAACCTGATCGACAACATCCTGCGTGAATTCGCCGAACAATGCGCGAACCGCGTTAGGGCTGAGCTCTCGCACAGGTTCATATCGACTAGCGTATGCCAGACCCTCGAAATGGCCCACTACGGCTGGAACGTGGGGCTGGTTGGTTTGCTCCAGTCCTCCTTCCTCCGTACTTAAGTCATTTTGAGTGTTTCTTTTCGGAGGCATTTCCATTTTTTACACCAATTCTCCCACTGTGGTCACCAAAAACTGTTTGCGCAATTTTCTGCCTGAAGAAAAAAACGTGTAAGGTTCAAACTTCCTGAGACAAAGTCTCAGCAATGGGTGTTTGATTAAGTGGATAAGCCTCCAAGGGACACAAGCACACAAATTACAATCCTAAAAATTATGAAACTACGAAATAGAAAATAATAAGATGCTCGTTTGAGTCTTCATTTGATCGGGCCTTTTCTCTTCGCATGAGTGAGCTTTTTATAGTGGAATTTGTAAACTGCTCGGACGGTTTCAGTCTGTAACTCCCCTGCAACTGCCGAGTCATGCCTTCAACCGTGTTGTGCGTCATAACTGCCTGATCGTGGAGGGAAATGTCTAACCGCTGTAATCGTGGGATCAACTGCAGCATGTGCTCGATCGTCCTGAATCCTTTGTAGTTCTAATCGCTGTTTCGGTCGTCCCGACTCTCTGAGTCGTCCTAGTTGTTGGGCGATCTCCATGACTGGTCTCTTCTTCCTCGTCTTAGGTTCGAACCGTCATGTGGAGTGATACATGTCCTTCCCGCTTGCTTTCGTCCTTATCGTTCTAGGACGATTTTCTTTTGTCAACAATATCATTCAAGAATTTCGAATTTCCAATTATAACACGTTTGAAGGCCTTCGATAGCCATTTTAATTACCTTTAAGGCCCCTCAATAATATTGAAAAAATTATTTAGTGCGGATATGCATTTTTTAAAATGCGGAAATAATTAAAAATAATAATAATATCAACACGAATTTTAAATTCACTGGTTTTTTTCTTTTAGTTAATTTCTGAGACTAATATATTAGATAGGATGAATTTAAGCAAATATGGAAACTTGTACTTAATGGACGTGGCTTGGTGGTGTAAAACTTAAGATCTGGTTTTCAAGTTTTGGGCTCAAATTCAGATAGTGCATTTCTTATAAGAGCCTAGGACAACAATGAATTTTATCTGCTCCGCTTAAGTCCGGATCGGGTGATTTAACGATGAGATTTCCAATATATATATATAAATATTGAAACTTAAAAATGAGAAATTTTTTATACATATGAGTGACGTAATACCATCAATTAATAAATATATAACATGTTGACTTATATTTAGTTTTTTTAATTAAAAAACTATTATAACATGTGTACAAGATGAGGTGGTATATCATGTGTCGGGTGTATATGACATCTCTCTCACAGCAGGCGGCCCCCGCACAGTTGTGGGGCCCACCTGCTTTGAGAGAGAGATGACATATACACCCAACACATAATATAATTTTCGGTACAAGATATTAATAATAAATTATGTAAAAAATTTAGTAAATGAGAGTTTCCTTAGAAATATTGTCAAATTCTCCATTATTGTTAAGATTGAGGGGGGATCCCAATAAAATGCGTGGCCCCAGACCAAAGTTAATGCCCCAATGGTCCATGATTTTTTTTCCATCTCTTTGATGCATCAGAACATACATACACAAGAATCTCAGTTCACATCACATGGGGTCCAAAAATAAAGATGAAAGGATATAATAAAATATTTTAAAATAAAATAACATAAATAAACATATCAATAATGAAGATGAAAATATCATAAATTATACATACATGCACATTGCCAAGAAACATCAGCATGAAAATCAGAGACTGGGAGGGACATTTAAACAAGTTCTGCTTTGAGTGCTTGCTACTTCAAGGGACAATCATAGCATAATAAGATTACTGTCTCTTCAAATACCCAGAAATGCAGTTTCTATTCATATAATTTCCTCAGCGTACACCAGAAAAGTACACGACGCCATGACAATAAATTTTCTTCTGGTTTAGTCGTTTCGATATTGTATAACAGGAAAAATTATGAGACAACAAAGAGAGACAGAAACCTACAATTGTTTTTTTTTCCCCTTCCAGAAAATCAAAAATCTAAAACCTAAGAATTAATATACACCTTAGTCCTCACCCATCGGAAGTTCTCGTAACCAGAAGTCCCTCAACGCAATATACAAAGGGGAAACAACTATAGAAACAGGAATAACAAGAGAATTTACTGAGGATGAGAGAAGTAACCTGCTGTTCAGAATCTGTTTCTTCGCTATAAATCCCAACCATCTTTCCTTCCATTGAATTGCCATTTACGGTCAGCCAAACTTCCATACAACTCTGCAAATTTCATCAGGCATTCGCTTCGTTTCTGGTAGTGCACTTGTGTGTTTCGGCTAATAGCTACACCGGAAAACTTTGATGTATCTATAGCCCAGGCAGGTCTCACATATTCAACATTCTTCGATGAGCTTGCATTTGCATACAAATAATTGAGCAGCACATCCTCACAGTTAAAAAACTCGTCAACTAGTTCCCTCCCTGCCTTAGCTTCCTCTGACCAGTACCTATTGAAAGCAACTTGACTATCAATGAAAGCTGCCCCAGTAAGAATCATGTTATACCCTTTATGTTTTCTGGCATATTTCTCACCCCTATACTTTAATGGGCTTCCATTTACTAGACGGGGGTAGAACCCGACTATCCTATCTTGATGTTGACGCCATACCTTAAAACCACGTTCAATATCATCACAATTCATCATAATATCATCATCGAGCTCGAGAACTCCGCGAGTTTTTATTAATGGATCCAGCTTAAATCGATTGTTCAGTGAGTTTTGTTTCTCCACTCTAATCCTCACAGGAACTGCTGAATCTAGATCACTCAACTTCGGAGGCTCTCCTTTGTTCCACACAACAACAATCTCTTTCACTGAAGAGCACCTGGAGTAATGCTTCACATACATTTTTAAATTCCAGAGGCGAGCATCGAATGTCATAGTTAACATTGTGAACTGAGAGTAATGACCCCTCCACATGTAAGCTTCATCTGCACCACTGCCTCCATAGATATACTTAACCCCTGTGCATGTTAATGCAACTCCAACTACGAATATCACAGCCAGAATCAATCCCCCGATGCTGGTATTGGGTTTTATCTTGCCTTGGAGAAATGAAGCCGCTCTATTCAAGCGGCTACAAAACCTTCTGACCTTTGAACAAAGCAGACTTTCCCTTTCCCAAGTCAGGAATGTATCACTTCTCTTCCCCGAATACTGAGCGCACCAGTTAAGGGGTATGATGCACTTCACAACACCAAGTAGAAGACCTAATAAAACAACAAGTAACCAACAGCTGCAACTGAAGCGCAGCCAAGAATAAACCGCCGGACTGAATCTCCTGAAAGCACATGATCCCCATCCATAACCGCAATCCACTCACCGGTACTTAGCTGTTGCACATCAAGGTGATGATAGCGAGCACTATTCCAACCATTTCTTTCTTTATTTGAGGCCTCAAAAACAAACGGAACTTCAACTTCTTTGTACTCATTCTTGGTAAGAACTTCTACCTTGAAGGTACGCACCCGTCGCCCATATGATTCAGCGCAGTCTTGACCTACGCGGTAAAGATTTCCATTGTATACAAATGGCCTGCCTCCGTTTCGGGCTCCCAAGCTCTTGTCACCATTATAAATAGGGTTCTTTTTGTGTGGCTTCCATGGACCAAAAGGTGAGATACTATACCAAATTTCTAGCTGTCCATTCTGCTTGGTTCCAAAACCACTGTGATCAGATCCAAAAAGCCAGAATCGTCCATCATGATTAATCATGAAGGAGTCAATAAGGGGCTTTTTCATAATAATCTTCTCTAGTTCCCATTGCAAAGGGAAGTTAACTGCTTTATAAAGACGAACTTCCCCTTTGGCTCTGCTCTCAGGCATCATGTATATCTGTATGAAAAGCAACAAATGAGGACTGCAGAGACCAAGAGACCAACACCAGACAAGCCAGTTTAGAAAATTATCAGGCCCAAAATCAGAATTATACAAAATTTACCATCCATTTTGTTTATAAAGTTTTTACATTTCTACACTTACAGTCAATTCTATAGATATTAAAAGATATGTTTAAAATCATCCTTCCTAACAATTCCAGTCCCAAAGCTCTGAAACTTCTGCTCCTTTGTCATCTTCAAAAGTTCTTTTATTTCTTTCTGACCAAATAACCCAAAAAACAGTCATGATACCACATTTCCACAAAGTCTTTGCTCTCTTGTTCCCCTTAAACGAGTAAAGAATTTATGGGCTTCAGTTTCAGACCATTTCAAAGGAATTTCCTAGTCTACAATTTCTAGAGATTGGAAAGCAGTAGCTGTCTAAGTGATTAGCTGTGTTGTTTTAGGGCCTAGAATTGCCTTTAAGTTATTTTTCCTTTTTAACTTTAGTGGATTTCTTATCCACTTGCTTTGTAATTCTTATTTTTCTTAATAAAGTTCTTGTTTCCTATCCAAAATAAAAAACAATTCCAGGTTGATGTTGCAAGTAGTACCCATTATCCTGGCAGGTTGTATCCAGGGCACAACATTGTAAGTTGGTTAAGGATGCGGAAAAGATAGGAACCGGTGTTTGTATATGAAGATGATTTCTTACTTGGCCATGGTAGTCGAAGACATATGGAAAAGAAAGATGCCAGTCCTCGTCCAGTGCTATTCCCAGTTGCTGCCATGTTGCTCCCTTGTCAACACTTTTTGCAACACCAATATCCCCCTGCATTGTGATTGAGTTCTTGGTTTCATAGAATAGGTAAAGATCATTTCCCTGCATTATACCCCATAAAAAAGCGAAATGAGCATTGGTTTCACAAATGAAAACAGTGTTGTTAAAGGCGCAAGGCGCACTAAGACGCAAAGGGTCCTAGGGCCTAGGCGCACGCCTTAAGGCGCACGCCTTAAGGCGCAAGCCTGGTGAAAGTGAGGCACAAATTGTAAAAAAAAAATGTACGTATCTAGTCAAAATTTGAAGCCAACCCCAAAACATATATTAATTTATTTAATAAATGTTATACAATTTGATTTCGGGTTGGGTGAGTCAATTAGGGTTGGGGTTTTCTCACACATTTTTATGAGGCGTGCTTAGGTGCACCTAGGCGCATCTAAAAGACGCGAGCCTTTGTTCCTAGGCGCGTGCCTGATGAAGGTCGCCTAACCTGACCCTTCATGAGGCGCAGTGATCTGAGCCTGAGCCTGAGCCAGAGGCGCCTTTGACAATTATGGATGAAAATTAAGTACCTTTAGAGTTATTAAGCACAAAAAATTAAAAAAAATCTTTCAAGTTTATCTGCAATGGAATTACTAGCCAGAGACGCGCACACAGAAATGCAAATATGCACTTGTGTGTGCCTAGATGTATGTTTACTTCAAACATGTGATCACAGCTAAACTGAATCAATGTTAGCAATAATGCAATCAAGGGAAAAGACAAATCACTTAACATGTATCAATGTTTTTACTAATTACTTGGGGTTCTAACTAATTGCCATGTAATTATTGTACCCTTCTAACATAATTTAGTAAGAGATGAAAAATAAAAATAAACTTTTAGGGAGCACCTTCCCACTAGGTTACATATATAATTACATGAAATGCCTTGAAATTGGCTGCTCTGTAAACTATTAACACAAGGAACACCCTAGCTCAATTTCTAAAAAATACGTCACTTCTAACAAAATCTCCAGCCCAATTTATGCACTAGTTAATATTGAACCATCTGCTTGATTCTAGCTTTCCAGACACATCCCTATGCAGTATGGTCCAGAAACCAAAAACGTCACTGCTGATAAAGCACGAAAATTAATAAGGACAGAATTGCGGTGCTGTCTTGGACAGAATGTCCAAGACTGCAAGACAGCACTACTATTTAAAAAACACTGACACGTGACAGGTTAATGTCAAAGAGTGAACACTTCCATTGTTTGTGGTCCCAATCAAACAATGGTATTATATCATATGTCTCAATCAAGAAAACTTAAATTATAAAACACCATGAGATTCTTATTCAAAATCAAAGCAGGCCTCATACTGCACCTTACCAGCACCATCAAAATGATCTAGTAGGTAACTTAAAACAGCATCTGCACAACATACAGCGAAAACGGACTGATCTAATGGATCATAAAATTATTATATAATCAGATTTTATCAAGTGGCTCCCACCTTCGTCTTTTATTGTTTTCTCTTGCACCAATTTCATAGTCATCGTCCACCAACCATATACACAATATTTGATCGAGTTTCCAAATTGAGCAAGCAACATGTAGAACCCCAACTCACATCAAGAATCCCTAACTATTATTCCTCTAGACAATCAACGTGTCCAGAAAGCTAAAACTTGTAGAGATAGTGCAAGAAGCCCGCAAGCACACGCCACTTCTACACTACAGAAAGAAAGAACAGATGGTCCTCTATATTTCAGAAGGATCATTATCACAATTGACTATATAAAAATTCGTACTTCGCTGCAATTGATGTCCACAAGCACGGACCTCTGATGGTAAATCACTTATACACCATTGTTCTTCTCTGACAATTGGAATGTTTTAAGACCAGTAGCATATGAGCTCATCCTGGCTAGCATCTTTTTAGACACAAACACACACACACACACACAGAGACAGATATATATATAGAGAGAGAGAGAGACTGAAGCTTCAACCATTATAAAAGCTTTGTAACTGACATTAAAAAAAGATAAATGTTCCCAAGTGGAGAGCTCAATAAGGTGGTACCCCCTCCCCTGACAAACCTGGTTCCAGCCCTTAATATTTAAGCAATGACAAAATTCATTGTTTAATTGGGCCCCAAGTAACTAAGAAAATCTACTTCTCAAACTTATTGGAATTTAGCATCCAAGAAATCTGAAAAACAGGGGCCTTTGGTGGGCTTATTGGCGAATACCATCTTCAACAGGGAGAAGTCGAATAATATAGCCACAAGGAAACATGCGCCTTAATTCAATCCAACTCATACAAAAAATGAATTGAGTAAGTTTAAGAAACAGAAGGAAGGAAGCCGTGCTAGACTGGTAGTAGTGGGGACCCAGTTTTTGAATGGATTTAAACAATAGCTTGACTATTAGGTGTTTCCAACCCTATCTTTAAAAGGCCCATTCTATGTTACAGTCATAATATTACCAAAGCCTCAACGACTTGTAATCAAATCAGCGCACTAACCCACATGAAAGGTCCTTCTATTCATTTGATGCATCAACAAAAATCCAAATGACCTTAATGCAATTAAAACCACGTAGAATACTTTAAAAAAAATCAAAAGAAATATAGAGCATTGTCTAAAAGTCAATAATAATAAGAAAATGAGAATGACTATAAAAGTCAATAATAATAAGAAAATGAGAATGACTCGTACGTAAAAAGCACCCATTCATCACGTATTCCCAAGACAAATGAGAAAGTAAAGAGGTCATTTTTGGACCACTGAAGATTCTTTGCCTTTCACAAATGTCCAAACTCCAGCTTATTCCCTTGAGTTCCTGAACTCACATCCTACTGTCACTTGGTATAGTTACTGCATCTCAACCAAGCAGCCAACTGGCGCTTAGCGTTTGCAGATGAAAGCACAAATGGTGTGTCAAAATCATGTTGTTATCATTTTAGTAAAGATGGGAACACAGTTAGCAGAATGGGCAAACAGGTTTATACTCATAAATACACATGTCGTATACTAAGCCAAACCAAAGCCTCAATCAGGAGGCAGGAGCAGAACATCTCAAAGGTTTACCGAAATTATAGCTCAAAACCTTTGTTCTGGACTTGAAGGTTGCTCGTTGTTCCCTCTGTCCTGCACTGTGATTTCTATTTCATAAAAAAGGCATAGCCCCACTGCAGAATTTGTTTATTCAAAAAACCCTTGCCTCTACAACTTCAAAAGAAGCAAAAGCGGCCAGCCAGCCACAAGCCACAGTCTAACAAGAATTGAAAATTTCTCTAGGAGACACTGATGAAAATTAAAATAGATAAAACTTAAATTCTTGATTTTCTCATTATAGTCTACTGTCTATTAACCCTTTAACACTTGCAAACTTTGGTCAATTATATGCAAGAAGAGTTGATCACATAAAACAAAAATATATACACTTTAACAGCACTACAAGAAATTAAAAAGTTGAATAAACTAATTACCTGAACATAGAAGAAAGGATCAGCAACAAAATTACTAGGAAAACCAGCAGCAGAAACTGAAGCACATGTCATAATTGGGTTAGCCACTGGCCATGCCGCACTATCATCTCTCCATACATTCGCCTGCACCAAATCCAACCCACACATCAAAATTCAAAACCACCCACATGGTTAAAACCCCAAAATCATCCCAAAAATTCAACTTGTATCACCATTGTCGCCCAAAATAAAAATACAATAAAAATTAATGTAGAATTAATAAAGCTGGAGGTGAAAAAAAAAAAAACAAAAGGAGGAAAAAAAAAAGAATGGTGAAGAAGCTTACAGTTTCAATAGGCTTAAGAGAGAAAGGAGAATTGCCAAAAAAGACACCAATGGACCAAGAACCTTCACTGTCCTCTTGACAACCAAAAGAAGACATAGCAGCACTCAAATAAGGCTTCTTGAACGCAAGCCAACCGTACAAGAACCCAACAAATCCGTACACAACAAAACACCAAACAATAAAAACATAACCAGACGAAGACAGCATAAACCTCCGGCCGCCGCCGCCCTTCAAACTCTGATTAATTTTCGCAACATGTTGCTGGTGTTGTTGTTGTTGTTGCTGCTGCCACCTCCATTTACACCACCAGTTGTTACAGCTGCTGCTGCTTCCCGACGTTGCACCATCTCCTCCTCCACCACCACCTCCGCCGTTACCGTTACCGTTACCCATTATCAAGATCACAACTTTACCCGCATTTCCTGGTCTTTACACGGTTTTATAATCTGGGTTGTGTTTCTTTTCCCCTCAGTTGTTTCGTTTCTTCTTAGTTTTCCTTGGGTTTTCTTTTTTTATTTATTTTTTTTTGAATTTATATAACTCTCTCAGGCTTTTTTTCGCTTTTGGGTTGTATTTCTATTTGCAATTTATTAACACGGTTTCTGTGTTTCTTTATATGATCGTTGTGAAATAGTCTGAGCCCAGAGAATTTTTGATAAAATGAGAAGCCTCTTCGAATTTGTATTGTGTTACTGTTATATGTAAACCGAAATATATATATTTTTAAATAATAATAATAATAATAATTAATTGATTTTTAATCGCTATTTGATTCCGTGCGACGTGTCGTACGCGCTTGTAGCGTGTTTATTTTTACTCGCTTTACATGGCGACAAGTGCGACTTAGAAGACTTTTCCACATTGAAGATTATTATTGATTGGACTGAATGACGTCATCAGATAGTTTGAAATTCCGAGTTCTTCAAGAGTAAAGGATACCCCCGAGTCTTTCAAAAAAAATAAAAAATACCCCAGATTTCTTTTTCCTTATCTTTTCAATAACTAGTTGGGAGTTCACGCGTTGAGTAGATTATTTTTTATATATATTTATATATCGATTAATTGGATGATAATATAGTTAGAGTCTCGTTGATTTAATTTTTATACAGCTGTAAAATAATACGTTCTTCAAATTTTATTATTAGAATTTGAATAAATATTAAATTCATTGAACCTAGGATTAGGAATACACAAATATAGATTCATACAATAAATTTCAGTTTTGAAAAAGAAAACTAAAATTAATCTTTCTTGAGAAAAGCACAAAATTTATTATTATTTTTCCAAAAAAAATTTTACAAAATTTAATGCAATGCATCTCGATCGATTAAGGGAATAGTTAAAAAAAAAAACTAATTTATAATAATATTATAGATATATATTATTTTTTGATGAGCGACCAATATGCATATATTTGTCTGCCCCTCTAGCTTGATGTTTTTGTGAGTTATCTCGAGTTTTATGTGTAAGTGTTCCTAGAACATGACAAAATCGTCTAAAAGTGATTTGTGTGTGAATAAAATCAAAAGAGTTACGGAAAATACTCACATTGATCGGATGAATTCAAAACTTTTTATGCATTTCGGTGGAAGCTCCAAGTCCTTCTTGAGTGTTTCCAACACTTGGGTGAGTTTCCCTATCACCTTGATTCACTCCTTGATGTGCTAGCAAGAACAAAAATTGAAAGAAAAATTTTCCCCTCCAAGGTTCAAAGTTTCGGCCATGGTAGAGAAAAAAGAGAGAATAGTTTTTGTGTTTTGTTTTCTAAAAACAAATTACAAATTTCTTTTTTCCAAAAAGTATATATACTTTCCAAAAGTCAAAGTGTGTTAAGCAAGTTTCCATAATTGTTCTCAACTACTTCCATCAATTAGATTGACTAGTGATGTAAGTTGGTGGGCCCCACTTTAAATTCAAAATTCAAGTGGGGTTGCTCAACACACTTCAGACTCGGTTTCGTTTAATCCGATTAAACGAATTTTCCGTCGCAACGTAATTAAATCTAATTTAACTAAATAATAATGCCTAACAAAATTATTACGGAAGTCGCTCGCGAATTAATTCCAAATTAATTCGTTCGCTTGAATTAAAATCCAATTTTAATTTCGCATTGAAATCTAATTTCAATTAATATATCCGATATATTATTTTAGCCCAATTAAATAAATTAAATAGTAAAATCTAATTTCACTATTAAATTTACTTTACCGATTAATTCCAAATTAATCGCGTTCTCTATTCTCGACGAATTTAATCCCAGATAAATTCTCGACGCAATTAATCCCAAATTAATTCTTTCTCTTTTAATTAATCCCAAATTAATTTATTGCCGTAATTAATCATAGATTAATTTTCTCTCTCATAATTAATCCCAGATTAATTTTCTGTTCGAGTCAAATCTCAACGATGAATCTTCGGAAAGCGACCCAAGAGATCCATGGATATGTTGGCAGTAAATACGGTCATCGGACTATCCGAGTACGTGCGTACCCGGTACCACGTTCTTACCGATTTACAAGACATGGTTGGCTTCTAGCAAAACACCGTGCCTACCCAATTCTCCAGAATTATTCTTTAAAGGAATATGTCATCTTTGTCATGCGTAGCATACGTAGTATTGCGTATTACGATCCAGTATCAGATTGTCACATGCTAGGCATGTGGCTGGAATTGTGCCTGCCCCGTACGAATCATTTATCGGATCTCTGGTAACTAGTCTCTATAATCGGATAATCATGACCTTGTTATATTATCCCGATAGCTACAGCATAGAAGAGTACCAGTTCCGTATCCTGCGTGATCATCATCTCCATATGACTGAAGTGATACTTCCATCTTGACATCACACCTAACACACTACGATTCTCAGTATACCCAGAAGAGGCGTACACAGAACCTGTTAAAGCCTCAGACGACCAAAACCAAAGTATACTGATTGTCGCAAGTATTAGCGATGCAAGTCTCAGGTTAAGACCAAATACATCTACCCTGATTCGGATTCCCATAGACACATAATCATACTACCAATGGGATTCCGAGGGGTCTATCCAGAGTGAAGCTGTTTCCGTACCATCGGTAAACAGAACCTCTTATTACACTTGCATGAGTATCCAATACCCAAATATATGAGAAATATGTTGTTATGCCTCCATAATGCGCACAAGTGCAATACTAATCTATTCCGCATTATCGATGTCCAGTCTCGATAATACTATGACTAGGGATATTTAATGATTAAACCTTAGGTGGATTAATAATGTCTCATATCTTATTAATCTGATACTAATCATATGGACTTTTATCATTTATATATCTGATAATCCAATTACAAATGATAAAAGAGCAATTTCCTTTGTCACATAGTTAATTTGTAAAACAACATCATGTTCTGTACAAATAGTGATGCTATGAGTCATAATTGTCCAACATTATGAGCGTTTTTATGTGTTTTGGGTTCATTTTAGGGGTATTTACGGTGCGGTTCGGGTCGGTTTTTTTGTTTTTCACTTCAAACCGTTCGGGTTGGCGGTTTGGGAAATTAGAAACCGAAACCGCAAATTTGATAAGGAAAACCGCGGCGGTTCGGGTTGGCGGTTTAGCGGTTTGGGCGGTGGTTTAGATTATAAATTTTTTTAAGGAAATTTAATGTGTTTTCACATAATAATTGAAGAGAAAAAATACATAATTTTCATTTATACATTGCATATTGTCATATGATCATTAAATATCTTAAATTTCATGGTTAAAGAATAAGAAAAATATAAAATAATATCTAATTTGAACGCGGGTCGGCGGTTTAGATGGTTTGGGTCGCAGTTTAAGTCAAAATTTACGATTTTGGGCGGTTCGGGTCGCGGTTGGGTCAAAACCGCACACCAACCCGAAATTTACGGTTCGGTTCCGATTGACCCGAAATCATTTTTAATTTTATTTCAAACCGCGCGATCCGGTTCAGGTTGGTTCGGGTTGGGTTGCGGTTTGACCCGAAACTGTGATCACCCCTAGTTCATTTTACAGCTGAAAATAATATCGAGACTCAATGAAATTAACGAATGATGAAAACGGTAAAATATAGAGTAAATTGGGACAAATTCGGAGTCAAAACGCGTGTCTCGACGTTGGATTACGCGTCAAGACGCGCACTATTTGAAATAATGTCCAGAGAGTTGCTAAAGGTGGCGCGTCGCTGTAGGCACTGCATTTTTGCATATAAGTCCCGATGATGAGTCTCATACAGAGGCACTACTCTTTAGGTTACGGGAAACGAATGTCGGAAGGGGAATTCAGAATAAGTATGTCATCAGATTCAATTCACATGTTCATTGTTTTCGTTCGTGCTGCGTTCGTGAACACGTTCGAACGTCAAGCAGATTGCGGGCGTTCGTGTAGCGTTCGAATCGGCGTTCGAACGGTGTCGGTACTTCTGGTTTTTTTGCTAGCCTCACGCCCAAGCCCAATTAGCCCACCAAAACCCACCCAAAAATAATTAAAATATTTAAAACATGTCACAAATTAAAATAACATCCTTCCTAAATTAAATAAATCACATTTCAATCTAAACAAATCACATACATATTCAAAACAAATCAAATATAAGATCTTCCTAATTAAGCCAAATCATGTCCCCAATTAACTATATATTTTCCTTGTGAAACACTAATTAGGAGATGCCACACATGATTACATTGATTCCTTTCATATTCACACAAGAGAAACCCTAGCCTTTGTCTATAAAAGAAAGCCTAAACCAACCTTAGAACCCCTAGCTCATTCTCACAAAGAAGCACAAAAAGAAATAAACCTAGCTAGAGCATTCACGTCACAAGCAAGATAAAATAACCCTCACATTGCCGAGAATCACAACCCATCCAGCTGTTGGACAGTTATGACCCATAGCGTCACTATTTGTACATATCATGGTGTTGTTGTAAAAATTAACTATATGACAAAGGAAATTGCTCTTTCATCATTTGTAATTAGATTACCAAGATGTATAAATGATGAAAGGTTCATATGATTAGTTCCGGATTGAGATGATATGAGACAGTATCAATCCACGAAGGTTTAATCATTAAATATCCCTAGTCAGAGTATTATCGAGAATTGACATCGATAATGTGTAAGAGACTAGTATTACACTTGTGCGCGTTGTGAGGGCATAACAACATAGTTCTCATATATTTGGGTATAAGATACTCATGCAAGTGTAATAGGAGGTTGTGTTTACCGATGGTACGGAAAACAGCTTCGCTCTGAATAGACCCCTCGGAATTCCATTGGTAGTATGACTATGTGTCTATGGAAGTCCGAATCAGGGTAGGTGTATTTGGTCTTAACTTGAGACTTGCACTGCTAATACTTGCGACAATCAATATACTTTGGTTTTGGTCGTCCAGGGCTTTAACAGGTAATGTGTACGCCTCTTCTGGGTATATTGAGAATCGTAGTGTATTGGGTGTGATGTCAAGACAGAAGTATCACTCCAGTCATAGTGGAGATGATGGTCACGTAGGATACGGAACTTGTTCTCTTATATGCTGCAGCTATCGGGATATTATGACTAGGTCATGTTTATCCGATTATAGAGACTAGTTACCAGAGATCCGATATGTGCTTCGTACGGGGCAGACACATTTCCAGCCCCATGCCTTGCACATGACATCCGATGCTGAATTGAAATACGCAATACTACGTATACTACGCCTGATATAGATAACATATTCTTGTAATGATATTTCTGGAGAATTGGGTTGGCATGGCGCTTTGCTAGAATCCAACATTGTCTTGTAAATTGGTACAAACGTAGTACTAGGTACATACGTGTTCGGATAGTTCGACGTCCGGATTGACTGCCAACATATCCGAGGATCTCATGGGTCGCTTCCCGAAGATTCACCGATGACGTATGACTCGCACTTTATTAATCTGGGATTAATTAGATGAGAGAGAAAAATTAATCTGAGATTAATTGCGGAGATATTTTATTTGGGATAAAATATTAATTAAAGAGAGAGAACGATTAATTTGGAATTAATCGATAAAATAATATATTCGATATATTATATGAAATTGGATTTCGACGCGGAATTGAATTAGATTTTAATTCGGGCGAACGAGTTAATTTAGAATTAATTCGTTAGCGACGTGAATAGTAATTTTGCTAGGTAAAATTATTTATTTAAATTAGATTTAATTTCGTCGCAACGAAAAATTCGTTAATTTGGAATTAACGAACCCGAGCCCGGGAGTGTTTGCGGGCGCACTCGCATTGCGAATTAAAGTGCGGCCCACAAGTCACATCAAGCTTCAAAACACTAGTCAATCGATTGATGTGATGTCTAGTCACTTTGAGTGATGTGAAAACTTGTCATTGTGATTGATGGTGGTGGTTGGAAAGCATTTAATTGCTTTTGGCTCCAAAATTGTATTTGACTTTTGGAAAGGCTATTACAATATTTTGGATTTGATTTTTGTGTATTAGATACACAAATCAAATAAACCATCTCTCTATCTCTCTCCATTCACTCTCCTCTCTCTCTCGGCTTAGGCCATTTTTCTTCTCCTTTTTACTGCAAAAACCGTGAGCAAGGAGAAGGAAGTAGGTGATTTTGTGGTAAAAATTACCAAGTGCTAGCACACATTTGGGGTCTTGCGAATGTGATAGGGAACCGCACTTGTGAGCTTGGAATCACAACACAAAAGCTTGGAGCTTGGAGGACCAAGATGGCCGAAACTTGGAGAGCAAAAAACAGTCCACTGCCGTGAAAGCCATGGAGGGGAGCTTGAAGTTTTGTTCTTCGTCGCATCGCTCAACCGATCATTGTAAGTATTCTGCAACTTCTTTGTTGTATTCACATATGTTTCATTGCTTTAAAATCATCCTTGGGACCTTAGAGAAACCCAACAATGGTATCAGAGCCATTTGAGCATGAAACTTGAACTTATGGTTAAAATTGGGTAAATTGTATTTGAGCATGATTTGATAAAATTACTTGATTAAGTATGCTTAAATGATGTTTAATTGAAGTTTGATTAGATCAATTTCATGAAAATTGGATTGGATCATTTTTCCCCAAAATTCTAGGCTTGGCCGAGAATGACTATGCCCTAAATGTCTTGGTATTTTTGATTTTTGATTCATTTGATGACTTGAAATCAATTGGGTAATGTTGAATTAGATTTGATTGGATTAAAACCGAATCGGACAAAGAAATCCCTACCATTGCCGAGACTAGTAAGCATGAAATGGGTTTTTTGATTAAAATGTGTTGGACATGTTTTGATCATGATGAACATAATTAATTGTACAAATTTATGTTTTGGAAATGTTAATTTGGGTAATTAATTATGGCTATACACTTAGGTTAATTAAGTTATGAAATTTGGAATTTGGTAATTTAATTAATTGGGCCTATTTTGGAAATTGGGCTTTTAAAGTTGTAGTTGGGCTTAATGGGCTTGGTTGTACCAAGTTAGGTTTAGGCTAAATTGGTTGGATCCAATTGGGCCCAAAACCATATCCATAAAGTCCAATTATGACTAATGGACCTTTAATATTAATTGGGCCTAATGGGCCTAAATTGGTTCTAGGCATATAAGGGTGATTCCTTAAATGGGCCTTGGTAATTGGGTTTGACCCATGTTGACCAAAAGTCCATGCCTTAAGAAATTAATTAAAAGCCCATTGGACTTTAATTAAATTGACATTGGATGTTAATCGGGCTTTGAGACCCGTAACGGTTAGATTTAGAATCTAAGTCGTAAATGTTCGTTAATAAAATGTAATATTTAATTTGGAATTAAATAATGAGTTAGTATTAAATACAAATTAAATTAGATTTAATGTTGTAGTTTAATTTAATTCAAGAATTCGTTCTTTGAGTACTTATTCGCAAAACGAGTTGGACTCGCACAAAATCAAATCGTTGTTTGAACATTGGATGGTCATTAATTATCAGATTAATTAATTGGATTAATTGATTGATAACATGCTTGTGTGAATACATGGTTGTGATGCATGAAAATGTATATCAGATGGATATTAGATGGGTGGGGTAATTTTGGAAATTGTTGTAATAAATTTAGAATTTATTAATTGGACATGCGTGTCCAACCTATTACCTCCTTACTCTTTGTATTTCTCTCTCTCACCTTTTCCCCTCAATGTAAATGAGGTTTCTTTAGAAGTGTTATGTAACGGGTAGAATTAATACTTGTGCTAGCGGGAGAGAGGAAATGGAGAGATTTGTTCTAGGAACAATGTGTTAAAATATCCATCCGCATATCATTATTATTTTATTTATATGCGCATTATTATGTGTTTAGAATGAATGTTTAAGGGTGTATGATGATGAGATCTTAACAAAGATAAATTAATTGGTTGCCAATTGCACGCGGAAATCCCTCAACATCATATTAAGCGTTTTTCCTTCCATTGAGTGATTCTTACTCAAGATCCAAGACTGGCATTGGTTTGTTGGCCAAAGTCAAGACTTTTGTCTGTCGAGGATGTGTTTGAATCATGAAGGCTTTGTTCCATATTGGTGTCTTGTCCAAGTTGTGATTTGTTGGCCAAAGTCAAGATCACTTCTTGTCCATCGACATTGATTACGAAGCTTTCCATGGTCAATGGGTTCAGCTTAACTGGGATCACTAAGTTTGTTGTGCCAAAGCCAAGGCTTAGTTGATTCAGAGGAAAAAGGTTAGGCAATATATTGGATATATTGGCATATATAAGATATATGTTTCGGACTTGGATGTCCACCTACTGGATCTAGGAATTGGATGGGATCCAATTGATCTTAGAGATCTACCTAGTTAATTATCATACAATTTGTTGGCCAAAGTCAATATTGTGTGTTATTTAACGGGATCCTAACCCACTAGGAAACAAGGTTTCCCGAGTACTCAACAGAGGGTTAGAGGCTCGCCGAAAAATAGTGGGAGGCAAGTATTAAATTTGCAATATTCGTTTAGTTACTTGCCATACGCGCTCATTTCAAATATTTCGTCAAATAAATTATTTATTAGTTGGACTAATATTTAATCATTATTTTAAATTAAAACAGTTGGACTGTATTCAAACTAATTTCAATTAATAGTTGATTTTATAATTGGATTATAGTAATCAATATAATTGAATTTAATCTATTTAAATTATAGTTGATTATATAGTTTGACTATAGTAATCATTATATTTAATAGTACCTAAAATCGTTGATTCGATAGTTGGACTATTGGAATCAAGATAAATTGAAAGATTAGTGTTTAAAACATAATCCTGGGTGAAAATGTATTTAAACGACTTTAATTTTCAAATAAGGAATAAAATATCAGGATAGTCCTGATAACTAAGAAGTTACTTTATTTGATAAAATAACGTCTTAGGCCTAAGCCCGGAGTTAAGCAAATAGTAGAACATGATATTTGGAATACTCATGTGAGGATAACTTTAGTGTTTAATCCATTAAGCTTGCCAAATAGACTCATTAATTTCTTAATCAGAACTAAGGATTAGATCCTTAAATTATGATAATGAAATTGAAGGATCTTCATAGATCTATCTTTAGATCTTAGAAGTACTAAATTGCAATAGTAAACTCTTGGAGAGTTAATGGCTATTCTCAAGGAGACAAAGCCAAAGTTTGCAATAAGGCAAGAAGCGCAAGGCGCACCTTACTTCGACATTCCAGAAGTCCAAGGCTTGGCCAAAGGCTTATGGAGTGTGAAAAAGTCAAAGGCAAAGTCATTACAGTCTTCTGGGAAGATAAATGACATATCCCAAGATGTCTGCCTAAATTGTGGCAAACAGGGTCACAGAATCGTGACTGCCGTATGGACAAGGCAGACATGAAGGAATTGAAGAGGGGCAAGGCTCCGGCTTCAAATATGTTAGTCATAAATATGTTCACTACTAGTATTAAAATTGGATTTTAGATACTAAATGTGGTACATAAATATGTACTGGTGTGCAGAATCTGCTGAGAGCAGGATACTGACTTCAGATGAGATTAATCTGCGAATCGGAAACGGGACGAGAGTCGCTGTTTTGACCGTAGAAACCTAAGTTTAGGAACTACCCTTCGGGTGTGTACTTAAATTAGGAAACTGTTACAATGTAACTAGTTTGACTAGATACATTATCTCTATATCAGGGTTTAATCCGTTGCGGATATACCTTTATATTCTAGAACACTAAAGTGTTTCATTTTATAAAGATGATATTGAGATAAACACATTAGATGTGAATAACAGTATTTATATTTTGAATATAAATAAATCTCGAACACATGACATGACAAACAAATAGCTCAAACTGAATAAATCAGTTGAGACTTATAAGTGGCATTGTTGTCTGGGACACATTAAACAAGGCTCGTATATCCACACTTTTGAAGAGTGGATACTAGGACAGATTTGATTCTATTCAAATATTGTCTACGAATCTAGTTTATTAGGCAAAGTGCCTGAAACACTTTTACTTGGTAAAAGTGCAAGTGCCATCGATATGTTAGCCCTTGGTCATAGTGACGTAAGTGGGCCCATATCTAGCTAGGCTAGAGGTGGATATGAATATTTCGTGACCTTTACGGATGTGGCATCGCGTTATGGTTATGTGTTTCTTTTGAAACACGAATCGGAAACTTTTGATGAATTCAAAGAGTTTCTACACGAAGTAGACAAACAGATCGGCTATAGTATTGAAACCATCAAGGTTAGACCATGATGAAAATACTTAAGCAATAAGTTTCTCATATACTTGAAAGAGTATAATATTCTTTCAATGAGGACTCCTCCCGGAACACGTCAGTTTGACGGTGTGTCCGAACAGAGAAACCGAATTTTGTTAGCCATGATAAGGTTGATCATGAGTCGCTCTGAGCTACCATTTCCTTCAACGTCCCGCATAAACAGTGCAAAACTTATTTTGAATAAGGTTCCATAAAAATCTGTTTGACAGACTTCATATTAGATATTAACAGGAAAGAAACATGGTTTTCTCATTCCTGAGGATTTGGGAATGCTAGGCATATGTTTGGATGATACCAAACTAAAACCCAAATCGGATAAGTGCCTAATTGTAGGTTATCCTAGGGAAACCAAAGTATAGTACTTATACATCTCACTAGAGAACAATGTAATTATTGCTCGCCGTGCGGTTTTCCTAAGAGGAATACCTATATGCAGTGGTAAGTGGGAGGAAAGTAAAACTCGATGAAAATTGGAGTAATACTGTTCCAGGCACAGATTCCTTAATGGAACATAAATAGTTCATCAAAGATGAAACTATACCATAATCTTCGAATACACAAGAACCGCGTAAGTCGGAGAGAGTCAGAAAACAACCTGGGGTATGGGTTTCTGATCTCACCTCATAAAGATGTCAATCTTATTGAGGAATACGAACTGACTACGTATGAGGAAGTGATACAAGGTATCGACTCCATATTATGGCAAAGTGCCATAATGTCCGAAATGGATTCCATATATACCAACCAAGTTTGGACACTAGTTGTTGTACCGAAAGTCATTGTGTCTATTGGTACTATATAAGTCTTCAAAAAAGACATACATGGAAGGCAACATACCAACGTACTAAGCTGGGCTTGTAGCGAAAAGGTATCGTTATCAACATTGTGTCGATTACGACAAAACCTTTTACTCGTTGCCATTGTTAAATCCATTTGGATAATGCTTGCTGATGCTGCATGTTTCATTAATGAAATACGGCAGTTGAACGCCAAAACCGCTTTCCTTAACGGAAACCTTTTGGAGGATGTTTACAACATCCTGACGGTTTTGTCGTACCAAAACAAGCAAACAAGGTTTGCAGGTAATTCGATCCATGGATGGATTGAAGCAAGCATTGCGTTCTTGGAATTATCGTTTTGATGTAATAATAATAGTGTATGATTTAATTCAAAACGAAACTGATTCTTGTGTATCTAAGGAGGTTAGTGGGAGCGCACTGACAATGAATGTCTTAAATTAATGATGACATATCATTTCTTGGAAATGATATTCCCAAAATTACAATCGGTGAAAGCTTGGCTTTCATGAAAATTCTCCGTAGAATTCTTGGGAGAAACAACCTTTATTCTAGGAATAAAGATCTATTGGGATAGATTTAAAGTTGTTGATACTCTCCGAGAAATCGTACATTGAAAAATGTACGCGACCTGGTGTCTCATACGCTTTGAGCATATGAAGTCACAGTCGGGCCAATCCAAGTGATAGTCACTGGATTGATGTTAAGAACATCCTTTAGTATCTTAGAGGAACTAATGATGTTGTCTTAATCTATGGAGAATGAGAACTTGAAGTGACTAGGTTCACTACTGCAAGTTTCCTAACCGATAAAAACGACTATAAGTCGCAAAACGGTACTATACAGTTTGAATAACAGAACAGTGAGCTGGAAATCTTCCAAGCTAGATACTGTTACCGAATAAACAACAAAGTGGATTATTGCTGCAGCTGAGGCAGCAATAGAAGCCATTTGGGTCGATAATAATCCTAATTAGATTAGGAATAGTTCTGTTAGCAGCTGAGCTAGGCTACAGCGCAGGCTAAAGAATTAATGGTCTCATCAACGATCCAGATAAATACTTCGATTATTCATCTGATTCGTTCGGATCATACATCGTGGCGATGTGATGATCGAATAAATCGTATCAGATGATAATCATGCAAATCCGCTGACGAAAGCATTTCCTCATCAGAAAATTGAGCGAACCATACATAGTTCGGGTGTAGGACACTCGAGTGACTGGCTATAGGCCAAGTGGGAGATTGTTGGACAGTTATGACCCATAGCGTCACTATTTGTACATATCATGGTGTTGTTGTACAAATTAACTATGTGACAAAGGAAATTTCTCTTTCATCATTTGTAATTAAATTACCAAGATGTATAAATCATGAAAGGTCCATATGATTAGTTCCAGATTGAGATGATATGAGACAGTATCAATCCACGAAGGTTTAATCATTAAATATCCCTAGTCAGAGTATTATCGAGAATAGATATCGATAATGCGTAAAAGACTAGTATTACACTTGTGCGCGTTGTGAGGGCATAACGACATAGTTTTCATATAATTGGGTATAGGATACTCATGCAAGTGTAATAGGAGGTTGTGTTTACCGATGGTACGGAAAACAGCTTCGCTCTGGATAGACCCCTCAGAATTCCATTGGTAGTATGACTATGTGTCTATGGAAGTCCGAATTAGGGTATGTGTATTTGGTCTTAACCTGAGACTTGCACCGCTAATACTTGCGACAATCAATATACTTTGGTTTTGGTCGTCCAGGGCTTTAACAGGTTCTGTGTATGCCTCTTCTGGGTATATTGAGAATCATAGTGTATTGGGTGTGATGTCAAGACGGAAGTATCACTCCAGCCATAGTGGAGATGATGGTCATGTAGGATACGGAACTGGTTCTCTTATATGCTGCAGCTATCGGGATATTATGACTATGTCATGTTTATCCGATTATATAGACTAGTTACCAGAGATCTTATATGTGCTTCGTACGGGGCAGACACATTTCCAGCCTCATGCCTTGCACGTGACATCCGATGCTGGATTGAAATACGCAATACAACGTATACTACGCCTGATATAGATCACATATTCCTGTAAGGATATTTATGGAGAATTGGGTTGGCATGGCGTTTTGCTAGAATCCAACTTTGTCTTGTAAATCGGTACAAACTTAGTACTAGGTACATACGTGTTCGGATAGTCCGACGTCCGGATTGACTGCCAACATATCCGGGGATCTCATGGGTCGCTTCCCGAAGATTCACCGATGACGTATGACTCGCACTTTATTCATCTGGGATTAATTAGATGAGAGAGAAAATTAATCTGGGATTAATTACGGAGATATTTTATATGGGAAAAAATATTAATTAAAGAGAGAGAACGATTAATTTGGAATTAATCGATAAAATAATATATTCGATATATTATACGAAATTGGATTTCGACGCGGAATTGAAATTAGATTTTAATTCGGGCGAACGAGTTAATTTAGAATTAATTCGTTAGCGACGTGAATAGTAATTTTGCTAGGCAAAGTTATTTATTTAAATTAGATTTAATTTCGTCGCAGCGGAAAATTCGTTAATTTGGAATTAACGAACCCGAGCCCGGGAGTGTTTGCGGGCGCACTCGCATTGCGAATTAAAGTACGGCCCACAAGTCACATCAAACATCAAAACACTAGTCAATCGATTGATGTGATGTCTAGTCAGTTTGAGTGATGTGACAACTTGTCATTGTGATTGATGGTGGTGGTTGGAAAGCATTTAATTGCTTTTGGCTCCAAAATTGTATTTGACTTTTGGAAAGGCTATTACAATATTTTGGATTTGATTTTTGTGTATTAGATACACAAACCAAATAAACCATCTCTCTCTCTCCATTCACTCTCCTCTCTCTCTCGGCTTAGGCCATTTTTCTTCTCATTTTTACTGCAAAAACTGTGAGTAAGGAGAATGAAGTAGGTGATTTTTGTGGCAAAAATTACCAAGTGCTAGCACACATTCGGGGTCTTGCGAAGGTGATAGGGAACCGCACTTGTGAGCTTGGAATCACAACACAAAAGCTTGGAGCTTGGAGGACCAAGATGGCCGAAACTTGGAGAGCAAAAAACAGTCCACTGCCGTGAAAGCAATGAAGGGGAGCTTGAAGTTTTGTTCTTCGTCGCATCGTTCAACCGATCATTTGTAAGTATTCTGCAACTTCTTTGTTGTATTCACATATGTTTCATTGCTTTAAATCATCATTGGGACCTTAGAGAAACCCAACACCAGCACCCTCATATTGCCGCACAACCAACACAAAAAACAGTCTCCATATTGCCACACAACCATCACCAAAACAGCCCCGATATTGCCCGCACAACCAACCCCAAAACAACCCTTATTCACCGCAAACAGTAGCCAAAAACAGTCCATTAATATAGCAAAACAGTGAAAAAAAAAACTGAAATTTAAAACCCTTAAATTACCGCAAGAAACAGCAGTAAAACAGCAGCAAAACAGAGGAAACGACATCTCAAATAGTGAAGCAGCGAACGAGAGAAGTGGACGAGTGGACCGGAGGAGTTGCGGAGCATCAACCCTTCCGACGGCCGTGTAACGCACTTTCAAGAGACGACCTAAGAGGTTAGACCTGAGGGCACTCTTCATATTTATTCTCATCTTTTTTTGTTGTTTATTAGAATTCCCCCGCATGAGAGTCGTTTGTTGATATATGTTGTGGTCCTTAAATGAATGGAATATGTGTTCTCTCTTGTGGTATATCGGATGGAAACCCGGACTTAAATTCCGTAGCCGAATCCGAATGGACGGTATTGCGGTTTGCACTCGGGATACAATATCACGTATCACTTGGGAGATTCACACATTTTGTTTCATCCAACCTTATATTCGAGCATGATTGGGTTGCTAGCATGTTATTTATCTTTTAAGCATGATTTAGTCTTCAGTATGCTATTACTTTCTGCATGTTACTTATTTATGCATGATGATAATGTACGCATAAGCTAACTAGGGTGGATTAAAGGTCCTCTATTCGAGGGAAATGCCTAAAGGCTACATTTTCCACGATGTTTTGCCGCTCCGGACGGAGTATGTTTGATTTAATGGGAGATATGTTTAATCGAGCATACGAGGTCCTATATTATTGTTGTCTTTATTTTATATGCATGGTAACATAATGCCCATGGGCTAACTAGGGTGGATTAAAAGTCATATGTTCGAGGGAAATGCCTGAAGGCTACCTTTACCGCGATGTTTTGCCGCGCCTTTATTATGTCATTTACCATTTGCATATCGTTGTTTTATTTACGCATGCATTGCATTCTTGTGCGCATGGGCTAACTAGGGTGGATTAAAGGTCCTCTATTCGAGGGAAATGCCTAAAAGGCTACCTTTTCCATGATGTTTTTCCGTGCCGGACGAGGTGCACCCGATTAAATGTGAAATGTGTTCCATCGGGCACACGAGGCCCTACATTGTGTATTTGTTTATCCATATATGTGTTTGCGTCATTTCAGATGCCATTTTGGCAATATCGTTCGAACGTGTTTCCAAACGCTACACGAACATATGCATTTTGTCTCATCTCGTTCGAACGCGTTTACGAACGCTACACGAACGAATGCATTTTGTCTCATCTCGTTCGAACGCGTTTACGAACGCTACACGAACGTATGCATTCTGTCTTATTTTCGTTCGAATGTGCCTCAGAACGCTACTCGAACGCTGGTATTCTGTTTACCGTTCGAACTCATTTACGAACGCTACTCGAACGCGCATGCATTTTATTGTATCATGCATCAGGTCTCATCCTATTCTAACGCGTTATCAAACGCTATACGAATGCGGACATTCTGTTTATCGTTCGAACGTGTTATTAAACGCTACTCGAACGCTTGCATTCTGTTTACCGTTCGAACGCGTTTACGAAAACTACACGAACGCGCACACACTGGACAGATTCCTTTATCATGTTTCATGTATGTTTGTTCCCATAGTCATTCCATTCCACATCATATGTTTAGTTAGCTCTCTTCAATATTTATGCACTTAATTGCCTCTCTTTAATATGCATGCTTGTACAATTATTGCTTATTTGCGTCTCTGTGTTTATCAATATAATGTGTTCATGAAATCATATGATTGCCGTTATTCCAATTCATTTTTTTATGCATGAACTTAGAAGTAGATTATCCTTGGAAATATATGTTGCTTAGGCTTGGTTAGATTATTTCACAAATCATATCATTACAAGTGGCATAAGTAAGGTACCATTCTGAACCCAACAGTTTGAGGTCTTCCCTTGCGAGGGGTGAGTGCGGCCTTAAATCATTTTCCCGGTTCACGCCGGGTGGCGACTCCATGTTATTTCTCCGGTTTAGTTCCCCAGCAGGCTATTCCGTACTCCCAACCGGGCCGCGAGCCCGGGACAGCGTCACCGATTTCTGTGTCTTACGGTCTGGCGACTCAACTGGGGATAGAGAATTGGCCCCGAAATAATGTCTTGTAATATTTGTGATTTGTGCTTTAATTAACCGTGTTTACCGTTGGTTGAAAGAGGTTTAATCAAAGTCATTTTTTTAAGGCTAGGTAATGGTTTGGTGTCTTCCCTCATTCACTACAATTCTATAAGGAAAAGCTATGAAGGCACCTAGGTAATCATGTACTCGTAGCCTACTGTGATGGACTAATTTGGATGACTCGTTGTTTATTCCTGTCACCAAGCGATAAGAGCCTAAGAGGCTTGGGTTTTTAAGAGAGTTTGCTTCGCCCTCCCTCTGAGGAATCTTCAACGGGAAATCCATTTGACAGTCAGTCACACACCATAACTCGTTGGCACGTACCGTAAGGTATAAAAAAGGTGCGCTCACTTGGTCGCTCAAACCCTTGAGTGGGGAGACCTAGTTGTGGGCAATCCTTCGCCAGCGAGAGTCTTTGTCCACACTCTCGCAAACCCACACGTAGACCGAAGTTTTATGACCTACATCAACTATTTCCTTGTGCTTGTGAACCATCCTCATTTGGATACAGTTGGACTTCTTGTCAGAAATGCGAACTTGTTGGGCCATTTAAATTGGGAAGAGTTCGTATCCTATGACAATTGGGCCAAAAGCTTCTGAAATGTCGATGGGCCGCTCTGTAGAAATTATTGCTTTATGCTTGAATTATCTCTTTATGCTTGTATTTGGGGACCATCACCATTTGGAATCAGTTGGACTTCTTGTCAGAAATGCGAACTTGTTGGGCCATTTAAACTGGGACGAGTTCGTATCCTATAACAATTGGGCTAAAAGTTTCTGAAATGCCGATGGGCCATCCTGTGTTTGGGCCATTTATCATTTGAAGTTGTTTAACCATGTTATCGCAAATGTGTAAACATGTTGGGCCTTTTCAACTGGGACAAGTTTGCACCTTGCAATAATGCGATTGAAGCTTTAAAATGACAATGGGCCTAATTATATGTTTCATACATCGCACGTATCTCATGCATCTCATGCATACACACATCATGTTAACTCTCTTGTGTCTTAAGAGCCATCATAGATATTCGTTGGGTTAGGGAAAATGGAAGACTTGTTAAAAGGCCAATAGCAAACATGAGCGAATCAGAGAATGAAACATCTCGTATGGATCAGTTGGAAACCAATCTCACCAAGGTTACTGAACAGTTGCAAGCCCTGACTACTGCTATGGCAAATATGGTTGTGCCCCGTGCTGGGGGAAATTATGAGAATGTGAGGCGTGAGGAGCCTCTGAATGGGTTGGGGGATGACATCGCCACTTTTGATGATGACATGGCTGAATATGAAATGGGATGAATGATTGGGTCTCAGGCAGAATTACAGAAGCTACGGGATCATGTAGAATCGGTTACCCGTAAAATGAGGGGTAAGCATGAAGACTTGCTAGATTATGAGGCAATGACTTTTGAAGAACATCTGCCAGCTCAGTTCAAGATGCCTGATATGGCCAATTTCAACGGGAATAGGGATCTGACGGTCCATCTCCGACAATATGTCTCGGTAATGAGTTCAGTAGGCCTGTCACAACGCCAAGTTCAGAAGATATTTGGGATGTCGCTTGAGGGGGCACCCGTAGTGTGGTACCATAGCCTTGAAAGAAAGGTTAAGGAAGATTGGAGGGAATTGGCAGACGCTTTTCTAAAACAATATATTACAGATTTGGAGATCGACTTGTCACTTAGTGACTTGGAGAATACCAAGCAAAAACCGAAGGAAAGTTTCAAAGAGTATGTAAATCGCTGAAGGAGCCAGCTTCTGAAGATGCAGACTCGGCCTTCGGAGAAAGACCAGATCAAAATGATCATCAAGGGAACCAAGCCCTCTATTTATGGTAAGCTGAGGAGGATGACTTCGATGATTGCTGATTTTCGACAGTTGAGGGAGACTGTTATGGATATTGAGAATGAATAAGTTGAGAACAGAAAGTTCTATGACCAGAATAGAATGAGCTTTTGGGGGACATTCTGAGACCAAGCCCGCTACTGCCGAGGTTGCAGCCATTAGGAATCGGCATTTCTCTAACCTGGGGAAGCCTTTATCTAAGGTGCTTGAGAAGCTGAAGGCGCAAGGACTCATAGAACCCTTAGAGCCTAAACCACTTCCAGATCCTATACCACCCAACCTTGACCTAAGCCTGCATTGTCACTTCCATCAGAGGAGGGGCCACAAAACTGACAACTGCACCCGCCTTAGGCATGAAATCCAAAACCTCATTGATTCTCATAAAATATCTGATCCTGAGAAAGAACAACCCAACACACACCGGAACCCCCTACCGAACTATCACTACATTCCACCGCCTACCTATATGATCAACTCCGGCCTGCCCGAAAGCTTTGTCCTCCAAACTCTCAACCACCCAGTTTATTCCATGGGGATATGGAACGACAATAGTAGAGAACCATAGGCCGATGAAGAAGGCAATGCTGCGAGTGATGAAGCTATTCCTCCTAGTTTATTTGATCTTGCATTTTTAATAAAGACATTGATTTTGTCTACTTGTTCGAACCTTTTCTTGATGATAATAAAGACGTTCATTTCGCTTACTTACCTGAGTCTCTTCCTTTCAACTTGCAACATGAGTATAGTTGACAAAAAGCATGATACTCAGCGATGTTTAGAACACGTGGAATCCTCGGAAGAAGCAAGCAGAAAAGACATGATAACCATTCAGAAATTGGGAAATGGGGCAGTGAGACTGTCAGATTTGGAAGGGAACGAGTTCACCGAGCTGATCAACGTGGATAGATTGAAGCAGTATTTTTCCTGAGGGAAAGAAGACCGAGCAGTCACCAAGAGAATTGACAAAAGACCTAACCCAACGGGATATGAAACTCATTCATACATACATGCATACACGTAACGTATTTTGTATTCCTTTTTGTGTTTGTTTTGTTTTGTGTTCACGGGTTTCAAAGAAGAAAAAGAGAAAGCGGCAAATGTAAGCCAATCAGAAGCAGCAACAGTACAGTGTCATCAGTTTTAGGAATGAATCGTGGGGTTGAGGCCCACATCAGTCTCAGGAATGAATCAGAATCAATATCAGTTTGGGGGTGAGGCCCATGTCAGCATCGGTTTGGGGGCGAGGCCCATATCAGCATCCGTTTGGGGGCGAGGCCCACATCAGCATCAGTTTAGGGGCGAGGCCCACATCCGCATCAGTTTGGGGGCGAGGCCCATATCGGTATCGGTTTGGGGGTGAGCCCACATCAGTATCAGTTTGGGGGGAGGCCCACATCAGTATCAGTATGTGGGCCGAGGCCCACATCAGTATCAGTTTTGGGGATGCGTCCCAGGGTCGAGGCCCATACATATCATCAGCAGTTTTGGGGATGAGTCCCAGGGTCGAGGCCCACATCAGTATCAGCTTGGGGGCGAGGTCCACATCAACATCAGTTTATGGGCGAGGCCCACATCCACATCAGTTTGGGGGCGAGGCCCATATCAGTATCGGTTTGGGGGCGAGCCCACATCAGTATCAGTTTGGGGGCGATGCCCATATCAGTATCGGTTTGGGGGCGAGCCCACATCAGTATCAGTTTAGGGGCAAGGCCCATATCAGTATCGGTTTGGGGGCGAGCCCACATCAGTATCAGTTTGGGGGCGAGGCCTACATCAGTATAAGCTTGGGGGCGAGGCCCACATCAACATCAGTTTAGGGGCGAGGCCCACATCAGTATCAGCTCAGGGTCAAGGTCCACATCATCATCAGTTTCGGGGATGAGTCCCGGGGGTGAGGCCCACGTCGGCATCAGTTTTGGGGATGAGTCACAGGGTCGTGACCCACATCAGCATCAGTTTTGGGGATGAGTCCCAGGGTCGTGACCCACATCATCAACAGTTTTGGGGATGCGTCCCAGGGTCGAGGCCCCCTGCATCATCAGTTTTGGGATGCATCCTAGGGTCGTGACCCACATTGTCAGCGGTATTGGGATATGTCCTAGGGTCGAGGCCCCCGTTGTCCGTTATAGTTATTGGGATGCGTCACATGGTCGTGGACCCACTGTATCAGCAATTGTAGTTCCGGGATGCGTCCCAGGGTCGGGGCCCACACATCATCAGAATGCCGGGAATGGCACTCCGAAAATATAGCACGGTTCGGAAATGGACCGCTATCACATCAGACGCCGAAAATGGCACTCCGAAAATGGAGCACGGTTAGAAAATGGACGAATGAAGGCCTAACTCATCGGAATAGGAAACATATCCATGCATACATATCACATACATGCAATTTTTATTTTGTATTCGCAGGTTTGTAGCAGTAAAGACCATCTCATCAAGTAACGGTTCAAAAATGAGCCACATTCTCGTACATCACGGTTCAGAAATGCACCACAACAGATGCCGAAAATGGCGCTCCAAAATGGAGCACATACAACAGATGCCATCTCATCAAGTAACGGTTCAAAAATAAGCCACATTCTCGCACAGCACGGTTCGGAAATGCACCACAACAGATGCCGAAAATGGCGCTCCAAAATGGAGCACACACAACAGATGCCGAAAATGGCGCTCCAAAATGGAGCACACACTACAGATGCAGAAAATGGCACTCCAAAATGGGGCACACACACAAGATGCCGAAAATGGCGCTCCAAAATGGAGCACACACGACAGATGCCGAAAATGGCGCTCCAAAATGGAGCACACACGACAGATGCCGAATATGGCGCTCCAAAAATGGAGCACAGTTCGAAAATGGACCACCAGATCAACTCAGTTCGAAGCAGCAGGCAAGTAAGGTGGCAGCTGGCGAGCCAGGTAAGTAAAAATACATTGCATAACTTTGATAGGATTGTCATTGTCACACACTGCACAAGTCCCATCAAAGTGGGGGATACTGTAGGCACTGCATTTTTGCATATAAGTCCCGATGATGAGTCTCGTACGAAGTAACTACTCTTTAGGTTGCGGAAGTCGCGGAAAACGAATGTTGGAAGGGGAAATTCAGAATAATATGTCATCAGATTCAATTCACATGTTCACTGTTTTCACGTTCGTGTGCATTCGTGATCACGTTCGAACGTCAAGCAGATTACGGGCGTTCGTGTAGCGTTCGAATCGGTGTTCGAACGGTGTCGGTACTTCTGGTTTTGCTACTAGCCTCACACCCAAGCCCAATTAGCTCACCAAAACCCACCCAAAAATAATTAAAATATTTAAAACATGTCACAAATTAAAATAATATCCTTCCTAAATTAAATAAATCACATCACATCCCAATCTAAATAATTCACATACCTAAATAATAAAATCAAATAAATCCATTCCTAATTAGAAATATTCCCCCCATAATTGCTTGATCCCATTCTTATTCAAACAAGAGAAGCCCTAGGCTTTGCCTATAAAGAAACACAAATCCAACCTTAGAACCCCTAGCTCATTCTCACAAAAAAGCACAAAAAGAAATAAACCTAGCTAGAGCATTCACGTCCCAAGCAAGAGAAAATAACCCTCACATTGCCGAGAATCACAACCCATCCAGCACCCTCATATTGCCGCACAACCAACCAGAAACAGTCTCCATATTGCCACACAACCATCACCAAAATAGCCCCGATATTGCCGCACAACCAACCCCAAAACAGCCCTTATTCACCGCAAACAATAGCCAAAAACAGTCCATTAATATAGGAAAACAGTGACAAAAAAAACTGCACTTTAACAACCTTAAATTACCGCAAGAAACAGCAGCAAAACAAAGGAAACAATAGCTCAAAATAGTAAAGCAGCGAACGAGAGCAGTGAACCAGTGGACCGAAGGAGTTGCGGAACATCAACCATTCTGACGGCCGTGTAACACACTTTCGAGAGATGACCTAAGAGGTTAGACCTGAGGGCACCCTTCTTATTTATTCTCATCTTTTTTTGTTGTTTATTAGAATTCCCCCGCATGAGAGTCGTTTGTTGATATATGTTGTGGTCCTTGAATGAATGGAATATGTGTTCTCTCTTGTGATATATCGGATGGAAACCTGTACGTAAATTCCGTAGCCAATCCGAATGGACGGTATTGCGGTTTGCACTCGGGATACAATATCACGTATCACTTGAGAGATTCACACATTTTGTTTCATCCAACCTTGTATTCGAGCATGATTGGGTTGCTAGCATGTTATTTATCTCTTAAGCATGATTTAGTCTTCAGTATGCTATTACTTTCTGCATGTTACTTATTTATGCATGATGATAATAGTGCGCATGGGCTAACTAGGGTGGATTAAAGGTCCTCTATTCGAGGGAAATGCCTAAAGGCTACCTTTTCCACGATGTTTTAACCGCGCCGGACGGAGTATGTTTGATTGAATGGGAGATATGTTTAATCGAGCATACGAGGTCCTATATTATTGTTGTCTTTATTTTATATGCATGGTAACATAATGCGCATGGGCTAACTAGGGTGGATTAAAGGTCATCTGTTCGAGGAAATGCCTGAAGGCTACCTTTACCGCGATGTTTTGCCGTGCCTTTATTATGTCATTTACCCTTTGCATATCGTTGTTTTATTTACGCATGCATTGTATTCTTGTGCGCATGGGCTAAGTAGGGTGGATTAAAGGTCCTCTATTCGAGGGAAATGCCTAAAAGGCTACATTTTCCACGATGTTTTGCCGCGCCGGACGAGGTGCACCCGATTGAATGTGAAATGTGTTCCATCGGGCACACGAGGCCCTACATTGTGTATTTGTTTATCCATATACGTGTTTGCGTCATTTCAATGCCATTTTGGCAATCTCGTTCGAACGCGTTTCAAAACGCTACACTACACGAACGTATGCATTCTGTCACATCTCGTTCGAACGCATTTACGAACGCTACACGAACGTATGCATCTGTCTCATCTTATTTGAACGCGTTTACGAACGCTACAACAACGTATGTATTCTGTCTTATTTTCGTTCGAACGCTGGTATTCTGTTTACCGTTCGAATGCGTTTACGAACGCTACTCGAACGCACATGCATTTTATTGCATCATGCATCATGTCTCATCCCGTTCGAACGCGCTATCAAACGCTTATACGAATGTGGACATTCTGTTATCGTTCGAACGCGTTATCAAACGCTACTCGAATGCTTACATTATGTTTACCGTTCGAACGTGTTTACGAACGCTACACGAACACGCACACACTGGACAGATTCCTTTATCATGTTTCATGCATGTTTGTTCCCCTAGTCATTCCCTTCCCCATCATATGTTTAGTTAGCTCTCTTCAATATTTATGCACTTAATTGCCTCTCTTTAATATGCATGCTTGTACAATTATTGCTTATTTGCGTCTCTGTGTTTATCAATATAATGTGTTCATGAAATCATATGCTTGTCGTTATTCCAATTCATTTTTTTATGCATGAACTTAGAAGTAGATTATCCTTGGAAATATATGTTGCTTAGGATTTGGTAGATTATTGCACAAATCATATCATTACAAGTGGCATAAGTAATGGACCATTCCGAACCCAACGGTTTGAGGTCTTCCCTTGCGAGGGGTGAGTGCGGCCTTAAATCATTTTCCTGGTTCACGGCGGGTGGCGACTCCATGTTATTTCTCCGATTTAGTTCCCCTCGCGGGCTATTCCGTACTCCCAACCGGGCCGCGAGCCCGAGACAAGCGTCGCCGATTTCTGCGTCCTACAAGTGCGACGCACCAAAGTTTGCTAAGAGAGAGTTTCGACACGCGCTTATGCGAGTCGCAACACTGGGAGCATAATTAGAATCGTACTTGACAAGGAAACACCCTTAAGACTTCATATATAAGTTACAAGCCTACAACTCATCCCAAAATAATGGAGAGTCTCATAACCTAATTAGGCAGCCTCCAAAGAGATTTTGGAGAGAGTAGACACAACAATAAAGCCTCGTAACATAATTTTGGAGCCTCCAAGAGCATAGAAGAAGCTTAGAGCAAGACAATAACGAGTGCTTCAATGGTCGGTGGAGTTTGAAAACGAAGACTGCAAACGAAGTTTATTTCTTTATTCCATTTTCTCTCTACCTTATCTTTTATGAGTTATTGCTTTATAATAATAATTAGCTTTTATTTATTGTTTATTATAAGTAGTTAATTCATCAAATTTAGAATTGTAATGAATCCAAACATGTTTAATTAATTAATTTTACATATTTTGTTCTCTCGGTTTATCATTGATTATTTAGTATAACATGTTTCGTGAATTCTTATTTTATTTGTTGACAAACAATAGAATAATCTTGACAAATCCTTAGGAACTTGATAGAGGAATTTGGGTTAGCCATGAGAATAATAGCGTGTGATTTATTTGTTAAATTGATTTTCCTACAGGATACAAATATACCTAAAGGGCATACGTAACCAATATTTGAACTTGTTCTTAATGATTTTGGTTTAAATTAATTGATATAGACATATAGTCTATTAGTTTAAATTTAATATTTTCACATGACCATCGAAAGATGCTTGTGAATAATTTAGCGTTTTAGATTAATAATTAGTAACAACAACCTCATTGAATGGAAAGTGTCTGAACACATTGCTTGCATGCTTATGTGAAGTTACAACCCTAGGTTATTCTAGCACATAAAGTTTATCTCCAAATTATTGTGTGTGTTTTATATTAATCTTTCAATTGAATCTTAAATCAATCACTCAAATTCTCTTATTAATAGTTTAGTTTAAATTAAGTAAGTTAATCTTGATATTAATAAGATAAATATTTAGTCCATGTGGGTTCGACATATGACTTCGAGTCACTATATTACTTGAGCGATACGTGTGTTTTCGTGCTAAATATATAATATCGCGATCACTTTTATGAGGTTGTGTAAATGATATATTAATCATTCCATTCTTATGTTCCAAGTAATATTTGACGATATTATTTGGAACATAATTTAACAACGTAACATAACAATTGAATACTTTGTACTTAAAAGTCTTGTATATTTACATCATGGTCCAACTGCTTTTCAACAATGAATGAAATATATGAATACTGATTTTTTTTTTTTTTTTTTTTTGGTGAAATAAGGATAACTTGGATCCGTTTAGAACCGAATAGGAACCGATACCAAAATTTCATATTGCATTAGAAGATTCTCACCTTGAAAGCAAACAAATAATTAAAACACTAAATTATCAATATTTCATTCAAAAAAATTATCATAAGCAAAAATCAACACTTGTAATTAAAGGGTGAAGGAATAACAAAACCCTATAAATTTAGGAGTGAAAGAGTAGCATGTGAGAGTGCTTGTCTTGATCAACCATTCTAGTGTTCTCAAGCTTTGATATTGAGGTACTGATCAACTGAATGTAGAGTCCCTCTTATCTTAGTTGCTAAATCGTTCTTCAACTCAACAGTTACTTCTCTTAATCTCTCCTTGAAATACAAAAAAAACAACTGCAACCCAATCAAAACCCCTAAGAAATTCAAGATCCATGACTTAAAATTGCGCTTTTAACTAAATCTATAGAAGAAAATCCACCAATTTTTACCAATATAAATATAAATACGAATACGGTAAGTTCCGATTCCACTGGGTATAATCCAAGTGCAACATGGATTACACTTAATTCCGGATATCTACTATTATTTCCTGAATAGGATTTGAATACGACATTTTCAATTAATCCTAAACCGATTAAATGGGTTACCACACAACCTTTAAAAGAAGATGAGGTTCAAGAGATTGAGGCATTTAACAATTCAAGTTTTGGCTCTCACATTCGAGATATCAAAGCACACATAACCCTCTGAACATCAACTTACCGCCCTCACGGCAATTTACGAAGAACAATGTAACATTTAAGCTTGCTCTTCCCTTTCTTTATGCTTGTCTACATAACTGACTTGAGCGTCAGAATACGTACGGTATCCACCACACCGATAGATAGTTTTTTCACGCTCACATTGCCTTTATTTTGCAGGATTGATAGTGCTTTCAACATATAAATTTTCGATTGTAGCCCGAAAACAAAATTCAGCGTCTACCACGAATCTATGAGAACAACTCAAATGACATATTGGACATTATAAACTTAATATATTTTGAGTTACTTTATCATTTGATATAATCAATTATAATATCTAATTATAATCAAATTGAATCAAATTATTATACTGAACGATATCAAATTGAATATCAAACTGAACCAAATTAAACCGATAGAACCGAATCTGAAATGTCCTTATAAAATGGAGTTTGAAGTATTCTTCAAATTAATTTTCCCAGAAATATTTTTATTAAACTAAATAACACACCGATTCTACTATTCTATAACTCTTACCGATTCTACTATTCTAGAACTCTTACATTAATTACCTAATACTATATATATATATATATATATATATATCAATATTCGACATTTCACCGAATTTGAACTCTCGTTTAGAAAAAGCGAGGAAGTATCCGCCACAAACCTCAACAAATATATTAAAAATTTTCGTTCAAATATTATATTATTATGAAACTAATCTTCGAATAATAATAGATATTTAAATAAGCTATATGTATATAGTATTAAAATTGTAGTAACATCTCGAAAATAGCCCCCAATGGACGTGACTTAAAAAGTGAACGTACCAAGTGAATGTGTTTTTTGTAAGAACCTGGAACAGCCGATGATTTTACTCGTTCTGTTTAAGCTCGTAATTGATGATTTGACGGTGTAATTTCCAACAATTTCAAAAAAAAAAAATCTCTAAAATGTACCTCAATAGGATGTAATTTTTAGACTTAAAAAGTGAACGTACCAAGGGAAAAAAGAAAACAAGAGAATTATAAAATAACTACTAGGTAAGGGTTGGTGGACATTTAATTAATGGGGTTTGATTTAGGTTTATATTTATAGGAAAAGGACCATGTGTATTTAATGATATTATCAAAAGTAATTTTAAACATATCTAAATATTAATGGAACTCATTTAATGTATAATTATTATTATTTTTAATTAGAAAAGGAAAAGTTTTTTGTGTAATGGATAGGCTCTCAAAAATTGGAAGTAATAGCTCACCCAAGTTTCATTTTCTAGAAAATGACCCAATTGGGTCAATTGTATCACTTAGGGTTTTAAAAATAATTGATGTTTCGTTGCAAGTCTCCAATTCAAAAGTCCAATTACATTAACTCCCAAAAAATATATAAAAATCAAAATCAAAATTAAAATCACATATGCATTTGGTAAGAAACTTCTATGAAAGAAATTATTGAGAATGACTATCCATTTATTTATAGTCAACTAAAGTCTTCAATAGTATTGGGATAAGTTGTCAATCAATGATATATAATATTTTGAATAAAAATTTATATCAATTTTAGTGTTAATCGGTACCTTTAACGGCATTTAGCATACCAAACAGACACTATAAATGATTAGTAATGTTTTTTAGATTAAAAAATGCACCATAAATTATATTGATAAATCACATACAGATCAGTAAATTAGTATTCACAATTTTTTGGAAAAAAATAAATAAATTGAACAAGTGTGTCATATACACATGATGAAAAATAATAATATCTTAATTTTTGACATCAAAGCATCAAGAACTTTTGTCTGTTTAAAGGTAATAGTCTCTTTATATTATTTATTATTTATCAACATACAAAATTTAAATATATTTTTTTCTAGGAAGGTGTGTGAGCTAGAGAATCTCCATCATGGTTTCAAAATAAAAATTAAAAAGAAATCAATAAATAATATAAAGCGTTTGAAAATTTGGGGAAGGTTGCAGTTGGAGGAGTAGCACCCACAGCCTAATTCAAAATTTTAAAGCATTACAACTTTAAATTTAAATTATTATTTGATATAAAAGGACCATGGGGAGGCAATTTTGGGGCTCAAGTGTCCATTATTTAATCCAAATTACTTCTTTTTATAAATTTAAACAATGTAAGATATAGTGATAAATTTCAAATCCATAAATTGAAATGTACAGCCTCACTTTAAATGTGATATTTGATTGAAACAATAATTAAATTATCGAGCCCTACGATGATCCAACCGCATTATAATATTGATGATTTTTTAGTTAATATCTCTCCAAATATAACGATCATTCTTCAATATATGAACACTTCAAAATATAGATATAGAAGACAATGAACCAAAACTTAGATCACCTATCTTTTTACTTTTGATTGATAAAATAAAAACTTTCAATTCTTTCTTCTTTATTATTATTTTTTTTGTTTGGAAAATCTCACCAAATAACTATATTTAATATATCATTCAATTTTAGAACAAATGAAGTTTTATATAATAGATGACTTTTTTTATTATATTAAGATTATAACATTCCAAAAGTTATATTCTTTTAAAATACCATTTTATTTGTGACTTTTTTAATTCAAATGAACTAATATTTTTTTGAAAAAAAATTCAAAATAACATCATTAATGGATATATATGCGCCTTTCCATGAGGAAGAGACACCTTTCAACTATTATAAATTATTAAAAAATTTATAGGATCACGGAGTATTATTTTATTTTGAAATATAAATACATCTAAATACAACTCACATCCATGTGATTCATCTAAATATTTGTTGGCTTATTGCATTAATTATATAATTTTTTATTAATAATTGTTAAAATAAAGTGGCTCTTGGCACCTAACACAGTTCGGTTTCTAACCGGAATCGAATCGTACGGTTCTCGGTTCCAGAAAATTTGAATTGGAATCGAACCGGTCGTATCCGGTTCGGTTCTGATTCTAGTGTGGTTCCTGGGACTGGCCGATACTTTTTTTAATTAATAATTTAAATTAAATTAAAATTTGATTAAAATTTAAATAAAATATATTTTTCATTAACTGGTTTTTCGGTTTCGTTACGATTTCAAAAATGATTCGGTTACATTTACACCCCTCAAATTTGATCATTTTCTTTTTGTCGCAGTTAAAATGGTACTAGGTGTTGGCGACTTGATCGCATAAATGGATTTTGATGACGTCAACGCGAAAGAGGATTTTGACGTGCAAACACGAAGCAATACAAAAAGTGTCGAAGCATATGGGGTGAAGAGCGAGAATGTGAAGACTTGCGGCAAAACGAAAATATATTGCGAAGTCTTACCTTATGATTTAATTTGTAATGAGAATTGTAATATTCAAGTGTCTAAGCTCATAGGGATCATGCACATTCACTTATATGCATTAGGATCATGACAAAATGCCTTAAAACCTTCATTACTCTGCATTTTGGTCTGAGACCGGCATACCGGTCCCTTACCGGTGAGATGCTCTGTTATGCATGCTCACTGGAACCGGCATAGACCTTACCGGTTCTCATACCGTGAGCCCAACGGCTAGTTCCCTTACTGGAACCGGTAAGCCCTAAATCGGTCTACATACCGGTGACCATACCGGTCAAGCTCTTCATTGTGCACAATTACTGGAACCGGCACGGACCATACCGGTCCTCATACTGGTTACCATACCGGTCTAACGACTAGTTTCTCTCAACGGTAATATATCCGTTGGAGACCGGCATACCGGTCCCATACCGGTTTCCATACCGGTCTCAGTAGTGACTGCAGGGACATATTTCATTTTCTATATAAAATGAGTCCCAAATTCGTTTTTGCATTCTTCTTGAACCTTCAAAATCATTTCTTAGAAAGCAAAAACTAGAGTGTTTCTTAAACCTTCATAAACATAAACACTCATATATCAAGCTCACACACACTACACCTTCTACATATTTAGTAGTGAACTTAGAACACTTGAGTTTGCATCTCACACAATCTTCATTATATTTGGGAATGCTCAAGTGTGTGTTAAATCTTCTTTATACAAAAACACTTGTGGTTGTGAAATCTCATTAGTTTGGGTAATTGTAAAGGTTGTGAGTGCGCCTACGAACAAAACTCAAAAGTGTAAAAGGTTTGGAGTGCGCCTTTGCGGAAAACTCTTGGTTGCGGGTGAACCACGGAAACTCGATTTTAGTGGAAATCTTCAAGCGAGGCTTGAGGGAGTGGACGTAAGCACGTTTGGCCGAACCACTATAAATTGCGGTGTCGTATTTCTCTATCATTATTCTTTTACTTATTTGCAAGTTAATTTATATTTATGTATTGAGTAGAAAACTTGCATATAGGTTATTAACCGAAATAGAGAAATATTAACCTAAGTGCCCATTTGGTAATAAGAGCTAAAAATCGGCAAAGATTTATTTAATTCCGCACTTATAGCGATAACCCAATTCACCCCCCTCTTGGGAAATAGAGATTGTTTGTCGCTATTGCTTGTAGGAAATTTCACTAGGGAGATAATTAGACATGCAAAAATAATTTCTTATAGACAGACAAATGTTTTCCCCCAACAATCATGAATTTTCAAATTTTATATCAAAAGAAATCAGAGGTGGTCCTAGGAAAAATCTGTTGGATTTTATGTCATAAACCTTCATGTATTGTAAACAGAATTGATTGTTGTAATAATAATAAATACATTATTCATTTTATCAAAGTTGTTTGATTTATATCGCATATTGTTCAAGTATCTTGTTTACCTTGATTACTCTTGTACCTTCATATTTAGTGTATGTTTGATGCACAAGATGATTTAAATATGGAGTTAGTAATCTAAATAGTCCATAGAGAGCAAACAAATAGGGTACTTTGTTTTTGGTTTCTCTATAGCTGTGGTCCATTCTATACTTGTATGACGACCTTGATCCGGGATCGTTCATATAGTGACATGGAAATAAAGGCACCTTGTATGATGAGATCATATAGGACTGAACTCAGATAAATACGAATTTATTTTAATATCTGTTAACCGAAGAAATTCATTTTATCTATTAGATGGTCATATATGAATTAATCTTAATCCTGAGAGTACTACGAACTCTTGCATGACATGTTATGTCCTTTGATTTACTATGTGTTACATTCCCGGCCAATAAATAAGTATTTTTGGGATATGGTTTGGTGTGTAGCTGGGAACGATTTACATAGATATGAAATTCACTCATTCTTACGAGAAGCAGAAGAATATCTTTTTTAAGAGTTGATTCGAGACTTGAACAATTTGAGCGCTCAACTTTTCTATTACGAATAGAAAATTTTATATTAATAATTGTTATGAATTAATTGTTCATTATAAAATCAATGGTGCTTAAGAGACAAAATATTCAGAGGGGTTTAACGGACTTTTGACCCGGCTCTATTTATGAGATATTCGTGAAGGGCTATATCCATATATAATGACTATATCGATGGACACCGAAGTTGTTCGGTTTATTTTATCTATCTACGGTAACAGGAGTTCAACTTCGACTTTTTAGTGGAATAACATGGAGTTAATAGTTCGTAATATTTGGTTAAAGAATTTAATTAATATTTCAGAATATTGGAGCTCGGAACCGTAGTTCCATTTGGTCCCCGTGCTAGCTCGATTAACTGTAGCAAACCTAATATAATTAGATTATCTAATAATATGCTCACATTGTATTTATATATTATTAATGAGATTAATAATATTTATTGTCACAAATGAAAACTATGTTAAATTAGTTTAACTTAATATTTTCTAGAATTCTTTGATTATGAGATAATCAAGTTAATAATAATTATGAGATAATTACTACAACATAATTGAAGATAATTTAATCATTATTGAGATAGTTATTTTTATTTACCTTGGAGACAAAGCCATATGGCTTGTCATGCTCTCAAACTTATTATATCTATTAGGTGGCTTGTATACACCTAATAGTTTTATCATTAGCTAATCCATTTTTATGTTTTGGTATGACCTCCACATTTATGTGTTTGCCATTGAAAGAAAGCATTGGATGCTCAATGACAAAGTCATTGTCTTTAGCTTATCATTTCTTATGCTTTGGTATGACATTCACATTTTTGTGTTGGCTATTACAAGAAAGCATTAGATGCTTAATGACAAGGTTAATTGACTTGTGTAAGAGAATATAATCTCTACCATTTCTCTCACTTCATAAGGTTAACATTTTGCATTCATTCACACAAGTGTTGTGAGAAAGAAAAGAGATAAGAAGTTCAAACATTCACAAGTGTTATGAGAGTGTTTGAAATTCCAAAAGCCAAACACCATTGTGACATCTTGATTCTCTAAATTGTTTAGAGTTTAATCTTTGTGAGTGAAGTCCACACTTCGGTTCGGAAGATCGAACGGTTGTTCTAAGCGTTGGACATCAAAGAATTGATTTCGGCTACAACAACAAAGGGAGAAGGCAAAGAAAATTTTAAAAATCCATACCGGAACTGGTGCCCACACAAGCAACTTCCGCCGCTGTAGGCACTGCATTTTTGCATATTAGTCCCGATGATGAGTCTCGCATGGAGACACTACCTCTTTAATTGTGGAAGCCGCGGGAAACGGACGTCGGAAGTGAATAGTCAATAATTGACGCATTGTTGGATTTAATTCGATAGATTAGCTTTGGGTTCGCTTGTTGGACCTTCGTTTCAAAACACATCCTTAGCCCAAACCCCCGCAAGACACACACCAAGCCCATTAAATCACTTCCCTAAAAAATCCACATATTAAACACATGTTGAAATCAAACCAAATCACCTTCCCAAATTAAATAAATCACATACCAAAATTAAATAAAGTCAAATAAAATCCCATCAAAAGCTTTCCTAATTCACTTAAATTACATTCCCTAATTAAAAGATACAAATCAAATCATATCCCTAATCAAAAGAGAACAAATCAAATAAAATCAAATCACTTCCCTAATTAAAAGATTTTTCCTTATCCCACACTAATTAAAAATATCCCCCATAATTACACAAATCCATTTCCTATTCAAACAAGGATAAACAAAACCCTCTCCTATAAAAAGAACCACAAACCCAACCTTAGCATCTCTGGCTCATTCTCACGAAATCAATATTAATATTCTAAGCCCATCCCCACTCGGCAACACACCGGCACACCTCCACTCACATTGCCTTCATCAAAGCCCTCACGCCTACCCTGGTCCATTCACACATTGATGCCTCCCTCACGTATCCCTCACATCACGCCACCTGCTGCCTCCCTCACGTATCCCTTACGTATCAACGCCTCAAGCCTGCCAACAACGCAACCCACTCACGCCACTGATTTGCACCCTTCACACGCCTAGCCTGCCTTCACCTTGCCCTCACATTACCCCATTCACGCAATCTGCCCTCACCAGCCCCCTTTCACGTGTTGGCCTTCAACACGCCTCACTCAAGCCAACTCATTAATCCACACACATCAACGGCACTCAGATCTCTCACGTAACCTCTCGCCATTCACATTCAAACAGTAAACAAACTCAACTTATTGCCTTCAACGTAGCCCTCCATTTGACCACAAATACAGCCCACAAATCACTGAAACTGCTCCCTCATGCACTGCACGCACACAGCCCCTTAAAACTGTCCAGTTAGCCGCATCTACCACCCCAGAAAATGCCCATAAACAGTCATAAAACTGCACTGAAAACTGTATCAAAAACTGCCCAAAACAGTGACAAAACCGCAGCCCCTAACCATCCAAAAAATCGCAAAAACAGTGGCCTAAATTACCCTAAACATTGACCAAAAAATACAGCAAAAATAGCAGCGAAACAAAGTGAAAACAGCAACCCAAACAACGAAACAGCGAGGAAAAATGTTGAACCAGTGAACCGGGAGAGTTGCGGAGCATCAACCCTTCCGACGGCCGTGTAACGCACTTCCGAGAGATGACAAAAAAGGTTAGACCTGAGGGCACCTTCTTTATTATTATCTTTCATTTTTTTATTTTTTTTTATTTAAATACTTTATTGCATGTGAGTATTATGGATTGATGCATGATGTGAATTCCGGATGAACGAATATGTAGTCTCTCTTGTGGTATATCGGATGGAAACCCGGACGTAAATTCCGTAGCCGAATCCGAATGGACGGTAGTGCGGTTTGCACTCGGGATACAATGCCACGTACCACTTGAGAGACACGTATTTCGTTTCATCCAACCTTGTATTCGAGCATGATTTAGTCTAGTAGATTATTTAGCATGATTTAGTCTAGTATGTTATTTTTTTAAGTATGATTATGTTACTTTTTTATGCATGGTTTAGTTGTTTATCTTAAGCATGATTAATTATTTATTTTGTGTTGGGAATTTGCATTATGTTTAGGTTGTTATTTTTTTTCCGCGTTATATGGTTGAAGTATATTTATGAGATTGCCGTGTGTTATTGTATGTTTGTCGTCATGATGACTTACTTTTCAAGCATGCAAACTTAGACATAGGATTTACTTTGACGAATGTGAACTAGATCTAAGTTACTCTTGAACATATATGTTGCGTAGATTCGGTTAATTCATTGCACAAATCATATCATTACAAGTGGCATAAGTAAGGACCATTCCGAACCCAACGGTTTGAGGTCTTCCCTTGCGAGGGGTGAGTGCGGCCTTAAATCATTTTCCCGGTTCACACCGGGTGGCGGCTCCATGTTATTTCTCTGGTTTAGTTCCCCCGCGGGCTATTTCGTACTCCCAACTAGGCCGCGAGCCTAGAACAGCGTCGTCAAGTTCTGTGTCCTACAGTCTGGCGACTCCACTGGGGATAGAGAATCAGCCCTGAAATAATGTCTTGTAGTGATTATGATTTGTGCTTTAGTTAACCGTATCTGTGTGGGTTAAAGGGGTTTAATCAAAGGCATTATTAAGGCTTGGTAATGGTTTGGTGTCTTCCTTCATTCACTACATTTCTATAAGGAAAAGTTGTGAAGGCACCTAGATAATCATATACTCGTAGCTTACCGTGATGGACTAATTTGGAGGACTCGTTGTTTATTCCTGTCACCAAGCGATAAGAGCCTAAGAGGCTTGGGTATTTAAGAGAGTTCGCTCCACCCTCCCTCTGGGGAATCTACAACGGGAAATCCATTTGACAGTCAGTCACGCATCTTAACTCGTTGGCACGTACCTTAAGGTATAAAAAAGGGGCGCTCACCTGGTTGCTCGAACCCTTGAGTGTGGAGTCCTAGTTGTGGGCAATCCTTCGCCGGCGGGAGCCTTTGTCTATACTCCTATAAATCCGCATGTGAACCATAATTGTATGACTTATAGAAGTTGCCCTTTATGCTTATGACAACCACATGCATATTATATCTCGTACATCACACGCATCTCATGCATCTCACGCATACACACACCATGTTAACCCCGTGTCTTAAAAGCCATCATAGATATATGTTGGGTTAGAGAAAAAAAAAGATTTGTCAAGAAGAGTTTAGCAAACATGGATATCGGGAAAATGAAGTCGAGAAACAGAAAATTTTACGGTAAGGATAGAAAGACCATGGTGGGCAAAAAAAAAGAAAAAAAAAGAAATGAAAAAAAAAAAGAAAAAAAAAAAAAAAAAAAAAAAAAGAAAAAAAAAGAAATTGTTTGTTTTTAGTCCTTGATAGTTAGACATAAGTCCAATGATGAAATCGTTTGCTTTAGGATGAAATCTTAGAAACAATAAACTTTTGATGTGCTTTTATCTGATACTTTGAATGATTGATCTATGTTAGACTCGTAAGCACTTCACTATAGGTTCTTAGTGGAGAAAACCTGAGTAGTTGGCAAGGTGACTAGTTGAAGAAATTGTAGGTCGGTGAATGACCGTTTGCTTAGATGTCTATCTTGATTTGCTTATGTATGATGTGTGGTATGGTTGAAAATGAAAGAAACGTCTCTAAAGAAAAGAATTGAACCACCTATAACCGATAAGCGTGAAGCTACCCATGGGCGAGTATTAGGACCACCATGAGGAGAAATGCTACCTTAAAGGGTAGGTGTGTTGAAAAAAAAAGAAAAGAAAAAGAAAAGAAAAGAAAAGAAAAAAAAGTTCAAAATGAAAAGGAAAAGAGAGAGACAAAAGAGAAAGAAGACCATACCACATTGAGCACAGAAAAGCAACTGCAGGCATAATTGAGACATCTAGGTTGGTTTGACCCATCGATCCCAGTTTTTTTGACGAAATCATTGAGTTGGCTTACCTGGGGATGAATCTGCAAAGGAACCTTTGCACACACACACATTGATTCTGGCTTAGATCATTTATTCAAAGACTTAGATTTGAGTTGCATTGAATGTTTTGAAGGTTCTCTGATTTCATTACTGAGCATTCCTTGAAGGCAATAATATGTGTACCTATTGGGACTATTTCGTAGCATGTGATATAGTATAATGATATGGAATGCCACATCACGTGGTTCACATTTACCTATTACAAGCAGCGAAGAGCAGAAAGCTAAATCAAGACTAGGGGCGACCAGTCTACCACCTCGTAAATAAGGGAAACAACGAGATCTTGAGCCATGAGACAAAAGAGAACCAACCAATCACCAGAAGAGAACTGGCAGAAGGAAATTGCAAGTTGACCCATTGGGCGACCAAAGACTTTTGTAGGCAAGAAGCACCGAGGAGCACAAGGAAGACCTAACCCATCAGAATAGGAAACACATTCACGCATGCATGCATACACGTCATATACACACAATCTTTGTCTTGTTTTTTGTTCACAAGTTTTTAAGAAAATGAGAAAGCGACAAATGCAAGCCAACCAAAAACAGCAACATAGCATCATCAGTTTCGGGACTGAATCCCAGGGTCGAGGCCCACATCAGTATCAGTTTGAGGCGAGGCCCACATCAGTATCAGTCTGGGGGCGAGGCCCACATCAGTATCAGTCTGGGGGTGAGACCCACATCAGTATCAGTTTGGGGCGAGGCCCACATCAGTATCAGTCTGGGGGCGAGGCCCACATCAGTATCAGTCTGGGGGTGAGGCCCACATCAGTATCAATTTGGGGCGAGGCCCACATCAGTATCAGTTTGAGGATGAAGCATGGGTCGAGGCCCACATCAGTATCAGATTGGGGATGAGTCCCAGGGTTGAGGCCCACATCAGTATCAGTTCAGGGTTGAGGCCCACACATCATCAGTGTCAGTTTTGGGGATGCGTCCCAGGGTTGAGGCCCACATCAATAACAGTTTGGGGATGAGTCCCAGGGTCGAGGCCCACATCAGCATCAGCCCAGGGAAGAAAGCCCACATTCAGTACAGCTCGGGAACAAAGCCCACAGTCAACACAGTTCGGGAATAAAGCCCAGGGAACAAACCCCACATTCAGTACAGCTCGGGAACAAAACCCACAGTCAACACAGTTCGGGAATAAAGCCTATGGAACAAAGCCCACATTCAGTACAGCTCGGGAACAAAGCCCACAGTCAACACAGTTCGGGAATAAAGCCCAGGGAACAAAGCCCACATTCAATACAGCTCGGGAACAAAACACACAGTCAATACAGTTCGGGAATATAGCCCAGGGAACAAAGCCCACAATCAGTTCGGGAATAAAGCCCACTCTTAACATAGCTCGGGAACAAAGCCTATTCTACACACAGTTCGGGAATAAAGCTCATATTCAACTCAAATCGGGAACAAGACCCACAATTCAGGGAACAAGTCCCTCAACTCAAAACGGGAACAAGACCCACAATTCAGGGAACAAGACCCTCAACTCAAATCGGGAACAAGACCCACAATTCAGGGAACAAGACCCTCAACTCAAAACGGGAACAAGACCCATAATTCAGGGAACATGACCCTCAACTCAAATCGGGAACAAGACCCTCAACTAAAAACGGGAACAAGACCCACAATTCAGGGAATAAGACCATCAACTCAAATCGGGAACAAGACCCGCAATTCAGGGAATAAGACCCTCAACTCAAATCGGGAACAAGACCCACGGGAACAAGACCCGCAATTCAATTTGGGAACAAGACCCACAATCGGGAACAAGACCCTCAGCTCACTTCGGGAACAAAACCCACTCGGTGGTTCGGGAACAAGACCCAGAGGTCACAGCACCTCGCCATCAATCTCAATTCAATTCAGGGAACAAGACCCTCATCACAATTCAGGGAACAAGACCCTCATCTCAACTCAGTAATGGTTCGGGAATGGACCACCTCACAAGTCCCGGTTCAGAAATGGACCACAACACCAGTAACGGTTCAGAAATGGACCACTATCACAAAAGATGCTGAAAATGGCGCTCCAAAATGGAGCACACATAGCAGATGCCGAAAATGGCGCTCCAAAATGTAGCACACACAACAGATCCCGAAAATGGCTTTCCAAAATGGAGCACACACATCAGACGCCAAAAATGGCGCTCCAGAAATGGAGCATAGTTCGAGAATGGACAACCACCAGTGACGCCTCGGGTATGGGGTTTAGCATGCCAGGTACGGCACTCCGGGTATGGAGATATTACAGCGACACCTCGGGTATAGGGTTTAGCATGCCAGGTATGGCACTCCAGGTATGGAGACATTACCGCGACACCTCGGGTATGGGGTTTATCATGCCAGGTACGACACTCCGGGTATGGAGACACTACTGCGACACTCTGGGTATGGAGACACAACCGCGACACTTTGGGTATGGGGTTTAGTACGCCGGGTACGGCTCAACCAGATCAACTCAATTCAAAACAACTGCGACACCTCGGGTATGGGGTTTAGCACGCCGGGTATGGTACCACCATATGATTCAGCTCGAAGCATCAGGCAAGTCAGGTGGCAGCTGGCGAGCCATGTAAGTAAAAATGCATTGTATAAACTTTGATAGGATTGTCATTGTCACACACTGCACAAGTCCCATCAAAGTGGGGGCGACTGTAGGCACTGCATTTTTGCATATAAGTCCCGATGATGAGTCTCGCATGGAAACACTACCTCTTTAATTGTGGAAGCCGCGGGAAACAGACGTCGGAAGGGAATAGTCAAGAATTGATGCATTTTTGGATTTAATTCGTTGGATTAGCTTCGGGTTCGCTTGTTGGACCTCCGTTTCAAAACACATCCTTAGCCCAAACCCCCGCAAGACACACACCAAGCCCATTAAATCACTCCCTAAAAAATCCACACATTAAATACATGTTGAAATCAAACCAAATCACCTTCCCAAATTAAATAAATCACATACCAAAATTAAATAAAGTCAAATAAAATCCTAACAAAAGCTTTCCTAATTCACTTAAATTACATTCCCTAATTAAAAGATACAAATCAAATCATATCCCTAATCAAAAGAGAACAAATCAAATAAAATCAAATCACTTCCCTAATTAAAAGATTTTTCCTTATCCCACACTAATTAAAAATATCCCCCATAATTACACAAATCCCTTTCATATTCAAACAAGGATAAACAAAACCCTCTCCTATAAAAAGAACCACAAACCCAACCTTAGCATCTCTGGCTCATTCTCACGAAATCAACACTAATATTCTAAGCCCATCCCCACTCGGCAACACACCGGCACACCTACACTCACATTGCCTTCATCAAACCCCTCACGTCTATCCTGGTCCATTCACACATTGCTGCCTCCCTCACGTATCCCTCACATCACGCCACATGCTGCCTCCCTCACGTATCCCTTACGTATCAACGCCTCAAGCCTGCCAACAACGCAACCCATTCACGCCACTGACTTGCACCCTCCACACGCCTAGCCTGCCTTCACCTTGCCCTCACATTACCCCATTCACGCAATCTGCCCTCACCAGCCCCCTTTCACGTGTTGGCCTTCAACACGCCTCACTCAAGCCAACTCATTAATCCACACACATCAACAGCACTCAGATCTCTCACGTAACCTCTCGCCATTCACATTAAAACAGTAAACAAACTCAACCTATTGCCTTCAACATAGCCCTCCCTTTGACCACAAATACAGCCCACAAATCACCGAAACTGCTCCCTCCTGCACTGCACGCACACAGCCCCTTAAAACTGTCCATTTAGCCGCATCTTACCACCCCAGAAAATGCCCCTAAATAGTCCTAAAACTGCACTGAAAACTGCATCAAAAACTGCCCAAAACAGTGACAAAACCGCAGCCCCTAACCCTCCAAAAAACCGTAAAAACAGTGGCCTAAATTACCTTAAAACATGACCAGAAAATACATCAAAAATAGCAGCGAAACAGAGTGAAAACAGCGGCCCAAACAGCGAAACAACGAGGAAAAATGTTGAACCGGTGAACCGGGAGAGTTGCGGACCATCAACCCTTCCGAAGGCCGTGTAACGCACTTCCGAGAGACGACAAAAGAGGTTAGACCTGAGAGCATCTTCTTTATTATTATCTTTCATTTTATTTATTTATTTATTTTAATACTTTGTTGCATGTGAGTATTATGGATTGATGCATGATGTGAATTCCGGATGAACGGAATATGTAGTCTCTCTTGTGGTATATCGGATGGAAACCCGGACGTAAATTCCCTAGCCGAATCCGAATGGACGGTAGTGCGGTTTGCACTCGGGATACAATGCCACGTACCACTTGAGAGACACGTATTTCGTTTCATCCAACCTTGTATTCGAGCATGATTTAGTCTAGTAGATTATTTAGCATGATTTAGTCTAGTATGTTATTTTTTTAAGTCTGATTATGTTACTTTTTTATGCATGGTTTAGTTGTCTATCTTAAGCATGATTAATTATTTATTTTGCTTTGAGAATTTGCATTATGTTTAGGTTGTTATTTGTTTTCCGCATTATATGGTTGAAGTATGTTCATGAGATTGTCGTGTGTTATTGTATGTTTGTCGTCATGATGACTTACTTTTCAAGCATGCAAACTTAGACATAGGATTTACTTTGACGAATGTTACTCTTGAACATATATGTTGCGTAGATTCGGTTAATTCATTGCACAAATCCTATCATTACAAGTGGCATAAGTAAGGGACTATTCCGAACCCAACGGTTTGAGGTCTTCCCTTGCGAGGGGTGAGTGCAGCCTTAAATCATTTTTTCGGTTCACACCGGGTGGCGACTCCATGTTATTTCTCTGGTTTAGTTCCCCCGCGGGCTATTCCGTACTCCCAACTAGGCCGCGAGCCTAGAACAGCGTCGTCAAGTTCTGTGTCCTACAGCCGCGCTAAGGAAAGTCGTTTCCTACAAAATCGACATAGGTGGTCAATTGGATCCTAAATTTAATCTATAATTAAGATCTTTCCATACAAAATTTAAATTTAAATTTTAATATATAATATGTCTTATATATTTTTTATTTTTTTATCTCATGCTCGCCTAAAATCTCATAAAATTTAATTCAATTTAAAACCGCCCCCAAAAAAATTACATTTACAACCAAAGTTTTTTCATTTACATATTCATTGTGCGACCATATCAGTTTATGCACCGAATCCCATTAAAATTTTACAGTTTAGTGTGTTTGGACGAGAGTCACTTGTTACACCCTTATTTATTTTATTTTTTAAAAAAAAAGTATTGGTTCTCTCTCTATAACATAATATAATAATTTTATTGCTAATTATTTTTAAAAGGTGCGATAGATTATAAGTTAATGAATCCATATCAAGCTCATATTTTAGACAAAAATGCTTAATGGGTATCTTAAGCCAATATATATATATAATAAATGACCAACCAGATAATATTAACTCCTCTAAATCATAGCTTTCTGAAAAATTATTAATTGATTTTAAACGTGTTATTGCATGGTTTAAATGTTATGCTATCGAATCATAACATTATTCAGTGACATAAATTATCATAATTATTTTACATTAATTTTTCATAAGTATATATATATGAAATACGTAATTGATAGATTTACTAAAAACGACTCACTAAATATAGACAACATTATTTTTCTATAATAATTCGTAATAACTTCTCGAATTTTAATTGAAAAATAACAATAACTAATAAAAAAAATAATAAAATGAATCAATGAACTTAAATTCGTATTCGATTCGTTTAAAAAACGAATCGAATCGAATCGAATTGACTCAATTATTAAACGAATTGCCTCAACTTAAATTATTTTTATAATATTATTTAAAAAAATAAATAAGAGAAATGTCGTTTGCAAGGGTGTCATTATATTAAATTGAGTTGTCAACAAAATAATGGAATAAATATTTCATTTGATTAATTAATTAAAAAATCTTGATTTGGCTCAAAATTTTTAATATTCAAAGTACAAGACAATACATGTGTGATGCGTCCACATGGGAGTTCAATCATTTCATGTGCATGCATATCATTTTTAATAACAATTATATAACGTTAAAAGTTATTAATAATATTAGGTCATTTGAGAAATAATGATAAAAACTAATTATAAAGTATATGTAATGTGTTAAAAAAAAATAGTTGCATAATATATGTATTTTATTATTAGATTTATACTTAGTAACCATTTTATTTATATATCATTACATACATATATTTAGATAGTGATTCAATCAACGTTTAATAATGCGACCGATATTTGGTTTTATTCCGAATCTATAATTTTAGTCTAATATTTTTTTAATTCATCCCAATTTAAAAAATCAATCGAAATTCATGACGATTTTTCGTTCCAAATTATAATTATAACCGGCCAGAAAATCCCAAGAGAGATTATTTGGTTTTAAATATAAGAAGGGAAATAATATATTTAGATAAACAACAAAGGGCTTTGATATATATATATATGCAACATGCATTGAATTTTTTTTTTTTTCGTTTTAATTACTTAAATATGCAAATCTTCTAAAGTGTGAAGGATATCTCCAATTTTATTTGGCTCGGATGATGCCAGAACCCCTGTTATTTGAAAACTACTACTCTCACCCCTCCTGACATGCGCCCCCTCTTATCTCCCTGGAAATTTCAAATTTGCCCCCATATGAGTAAAACATTTCCTTCCACTGACATATAATTATGCGCCCAAACATATAGTTATGCGCCCTAGCATAACTTTAAATTATTTAAAAAAAATGAATTTATGACAATTTTTAACCTACATTATGTTAGAAATTTAGGTAAAAATATTTTCAAAATTGGTCAGTTTTACATTTTGTCCATTTTTTATTTGTTTAATAAATATTACAAATTTAGTATTTATTAATTTAATTTTTTGATTATTTTTTAATTTAATTAAAAATACTTATGTATAAAAAAATATAATTTTGTGCAAGTTTTCTTACACCCCCATTACCCTGTACCACCCATCCCAATGTGGTGGTGGAGACATTCATCATACGAAGCTAAAGAATGTGCAACTCGTTATAGGATTCGTAATCAATTATGGTACGAAATATTGGGTATCTCACCATGTGCGCTATGAATAGATTTTGGATGCGACATATAGTTATGCGCCCTAGCATAACTTTAAATTATTTAAAAAAAATAAAAAACTGAATTTATGACAATTTTTAACCTGCATTATGTTAGAAATTTAGGTAAAAGTATTTCAAAATTGGTCAGTTTTACATTTTTGTCTATTTTTTATTTGTTTAATAAATATTAAAAATTTAATATTTATTAATTTAATTTTTTGATTATTTTTTAATTTAATTAACAATATTTATGTATAAATAAATATAATTTTGTGCAAGTTTTCTTACACCCCCATTACCCTGTACCACTCATCCCAATGTGGTGGTGGAGACATTCATCATACGAAACTAAAGAATGAGCAACTCGTTATAGGATTCGTAATCAATTATGGTACGAAGTATTGGGTATCTCACCATGTGCGCTAGGAAGAGACTTTGGAGGCAACATAGATTAGAATTTGTGTTTTTATATTTTTAAGTGTAATTTTTTATGATGTTATTTGTACTCTTTTTTAAATATACATTTCTCTAATATACATGAGAATATTTTAATAATACATAAGTAGTGTTGAATAAATTAAAAAAGAATCACAAAAATTAAATGAATAAATGAACACAAAATAATTAATATTAAATATGAAATTTGTAATATTTATTAAACAAATAAAAAAGATTAGATATATAAAGAACAAAAAAATATAAATTTTAAAAAATTAACAAAATTAAAAAAATTAATTAATAAAAAAATATAAATTGTGTTAAATTAATATATAAATATATAAGTAGTGTTAAATAAGTGTGTATATATATATATTTGGGGGAGTGTATTTTTATAAAAGAAAGGGGTAATTTCGACATTTTAAGTAGGAGAGAAAGAATGTGAGAATTTTGGGGAGGTGAGAGTAGTAGCCCTCCTCTTATTTGGAGGAGGTTTCAAATTGGCCATATGCTTCCATTAGTATTTTTTTTTTCAATTCACTTATTATTATTATTATTATTATTATTATTATTATTATTATTATTATTATTATTATTATTATTATTATTATTTTCTCTTTCTTTCTCCTTTATATTTATTTAAACAAAGTTTGAACTCAACATCCAGCAAGCAGAAACAACCATGCAACTTTCGGTGCCAGCAAGCATAAGTTTCCATACATTCCAGTTGACCAAGTTGGCCAGTGTATATTGAGTTGGCAAAACGTGTGGCACTGTAGTACACGTTTTTGCCCTATAAAAGGGAGCCCTAATCCCATTTGTAAGCATTCCAAATACAAAAACTTCAAGTGTAGAAAGCTTTGAGAGTGTAGAGAGTGAATGTTTTTTGTAAAGTTTAAACATTTTGTATTCTATTCTTGTAAGTAATAGAGTTTCAGTTTTTCCTTCAAATACAGTATAGAGTGATCAGAGAATCACAACAAGTGGTATCGGTATCTTTGGTTCTACTTGGTGTCGTAAAACCGAAGTACGGAACTCGGTTCGAAAAATTCGAGTTTCAGGAAAGTTGTCAAAAATTAATTTTGAGCATACCATCAGCTAGTTCACGTCAAGACGAGTACAATGGTATTCTTCGGCGATCAAACAGAGGTCCAAGGACGTCGCACGTGTCGGTGAGTGAAGAACAGTCTCGGCACGCGCCAGACAAAGGTTGAAGACGATTACGTGGCGTCCACATCAGAGCCATATCATCACCACTTCATCACACAGTCAACAGCCACATCAGCGACACGTCATCCACCATGTGTCAGCCACATCAGCAAGCCGGTCCTACGTTGCCACATCAGCAGCCACATGTCAGCCACGTCAGCAATCATGGTAAATTTCACTGAGCCCCCTGAAGTCTTTGAAATTTACAGTTTAGTCCCATAAGTTTTAGAAATTTACAAATTAGTCCATGAGTCGGATTTGGACCAACGAAGTGTCTAATCCACTATTTTCGATCGTTTCGGACGCAACAGTGACTCTGATTTGTGAAATTCAACCCCGATTTTACCTATTTTCATTTTAAACTTTAAAACCTAAAATGAAAATGGAAGAATTCCCTTCTGGTGCAATGATCAAGCTGACTGCAACTAATTACTCCATCTGGAGACCTCAGATGATAGATTATTTACATTGTAAAGATTTGTTTGATGTTATCGAGGTGAAGGAAGTGAGACCAGAATCTGTTAAAGAGCATGACTTTAATAAACTCAATAATAGAACTCTGGATCAGATTAGACAGTGGATCTGTCACAGTGTCTTCCACCACGTAGCACAAGATACAAATACTTACGAAATATGGAGGAAATTGGAAGACATGTACCATGCCAAAACAGCTCGGAATAAAGCCTTAATCATAAGGCGTTTGGTGAACCTGAAGCTACGGAGTGGAACTTCCGTTGCAGAACACACCAACGAGTTCCAAAGCCTGGTGAACCAGTTGTCTGCAGTAGACATGCAACTGGCAAACAAAGTTCAAGCCTTCTTGCTACTCAGTTCTCTTCCTGATAGCTGTGAGACACTAGTGGTTACTCTCAGCAACTCAGTTATAGGAGGCAAACTTACCATGCCTATGGTAAAAGACGCCCTGTCAAATGAAGAAGTCGGAAGAAAAGACAGGGGCTCAGATCAAACAGAAGCCTTGTCTCGGAGCATCGAGGAAGACAACGGGAGAAAAATCAAGGGATAGGGAAAGGCAGAAGCAAAAGCAGAGGCAAATCCATGGACGGGAGAAAGCCCACATACAAGTGCTTCCACTGGGGCATAGAATGCCACTTAAAGAAGAATTTTCGGAACTACAACGAGAGCAGGGACAAGACAATAACCAGCCGAAGAAGAATGATGCGGAGATACTAGAAGTTACCATATGAGATGTATCTATATGCTCCGGCCAGGAAGAAGCATGCCTTCACACCACAACTCAGGATGTCGAATGAGTGGTAGATACTGCAGCATCCTACCACGTCACTCCTCACATGGATTTCTTCACAACATACAAAGTATGAGACTTTGGGGCAGTGAAGATGAGAAATATCAGTTCTTCTCAGATAGTGGGAATTAGTGAAATACAGTTGCGGACAAATACAGGGTATACAATAACCCTCAATGAGGTAAGACATGTTCGAGAATTTCAGCTAAACTTACTATCGGGGGTAGCCCTTGACAAATATGGTTATGCTAGCCACTTCAGCAATGGAATTTGGAGAATGATAAAAGGTGTCATGGTCACGCCCGATGACATATTTGTGGAACTTTGTACAAGACTAATGTGAAAATATGTGCAGAGAGCCTCAATGTAGCTGAACTAGAGGCTTCTCAGAATCTGTGGCACCAAAGACTCGGTCACATGAGTGAAATGGGGTTGTCTACCTTGACAAAGAATGATCTAATCTCTATCTCCAAAAATGAAGCTCTGGATCCTTGCAATCACTGTCTTTTCGGTAAGCAAGATAAAGTCTCTTTCAATATCTATTCTACAAGAAAATCAGAGTTACTCAGTATGGTGTACTCTAATGTTTGTGGTCCATTGGAGGTAAATTCACTATGCGGTAATAAATACTTTCTGATTTTTATTGACGATGCTTCTCGGAAGGTATGAGTGTATTTTCTGAAATCAAAGGATCATGTCCTAAACTATTTCAAACTGTTCCATGCTATGGTCAAGCGTGAAACATGGAAGAAACTAAAGTGCCTTCGCACAGACAATGGAGGCGAATACACTTCTAGGGAGTTCGATGCCTACTACGGAAGTCATGGCATTTGACACGAGAGGACCGTTCCACGCACCCCACAACTAAGGGTGGAAGAAAAGCCCGGGCCTGGTCCGGCTCGGCCCGCCCGGGCTTTGGCCCTGCCCGAGGTAAAAAAAGCCCGGACCGGGCCCTTTGATCAAAGCCCGGCTCGGGCTCTGGCCCGAGCCGGGCTTTGCAATTTTGGCCCGGGCCCGTCCCTGGCCAAAACTAAATTTATATATATATATATATATTATATATATATATTTTTAATATGTTTGTAGCATTTAAATTGTGAATTGTCTTTGCATATAGTGTGAATGTAATATTTTTGTATGTTTTTAATTTTGATGATGTATTTATATAATATAAATTGTATTTGAATTTTTTTTTTTGGAAAAAATTCGGGCCGAATTTGGCCCAGGCCCGACAGAAGCCGGCCCGTTACCACCCTTACCCACAACAAAATGGTATCGTGAAAGGATGAACCGCACCATTATGGAGAAAGTCAGAAGCATGATCAGCATGGCTACGTTGCCAAAGCATTTTGGGGAGAAGTTGTTCATGCCGCCTGCTACCTGATCAACAAATCACCATATGTACCGTTGAACTTTGAGATTTCGGAGAAAATATGGTCTGGTAAGAATCCCTCATATTTTCACCTCAGAACATTTGGTTGTTTAGCATTTGCACACGTATCCAAAGAGCTCAGGCAGAATCTCGATGCAAGGACTACTTCATGCATCTTCATAGGCTATGGAGACGAGAAATTTGGATACAGACTATGGGACCCGAAGGAAAAGAAGGTCATCAGAAGCAGAGATGTAGTGTTTCTTGAAGACCAAACAATAGAAGACATTGAAAAACCCAAGATGTCTTCTAATTCCAGTGCCGACAAAACTGATGCAAATTCAGACACAACCCCAGCACCAACACGAGTAGGGATGGCAAAATCCGGATCCGGACCCGGGTCCGGATCCGGAAGAGGTTTCACAATCCCGGGTTTGGTTCCGGACCCGGGTCTACCCGGTACGGATCCGGGTAGACCCAGTCCGGACCCGATTACCCGCATTCTTTTTTTTTTTTTTTTTTTTAAGTTTTAATTGTATTTTTTTATATTTATATTTGTATTTTGTCAATTTTATTAGTTTTATTTCAATTCTTTTATTTTTTTTTATTAAATTATATTATTTATATATATATATGCATAATATTTTATATTTTTTTATTAAAACCTAATTTATTTTTTATTTTTTTATTTTTTTAATTTTTTTTACGGACCCGGGTAGACCCGGTCCGGACCGAGTGATCCCGGGTCCGGAATCTCCCGGGTTTTCGTTTTAATGACCTGGTTCAGGATTTTTTAATTCCGGACCCGGGTCGTCCGGGTCCATGCGGACCCGGGCCGGGTCCGGATCTTGTTGCCATCCCTAAACACGAGTGGCCACAGATGATGATTGGGTGCAAGACATACCAGAAGCAGAACCGGAGGAGGAATGTGGTGCTGAGCAAAGGGAGCTAAAACCTGCTCCATCAGAGGCTACATGATCAACCACAAATCTGGATGACAATGGGCAACCAAAAACCAGTGAACCTCCAGTATGAATATCTGGGCGAGGCCGGATTCCATCATCCAAATACTCATGATTTGAATACATTCTGCTGACTGACGAGGGGGAGCCAGAAACCTTCAACGAAGTTGTATCTCATAAAGACAATGACAAATGGCTGCACGCAATGCATGATGAAATGGAATCTCTGCAGAAAAACAACACTTATGAGATAGTCATGCTCTCACATGGAATGAAGGTACTGAAGAACAAATGGGTGTTCAAGCTCAATAAAGATGGCAGCGGAAATGTGGTGAAACACAAAGATTGGCTAATAGTTAAAGGATTCCTACAGAAAAATGGAATTGACTTTGATGAGATTTTTTCACCAGTGGTAAATATGGCTTCAATTTGAGTTATCCTAAGATTGGTAGCTAGTTTGAACTTGGAGCTTGAACAAATGGATGTCAAAACATCATTTCTTCATGGCGATCTGAATGAAGAAATCTACATGGAGCAGCCAGAAGGATTCAAGGTTTTAGGAAAAGAAAACATTGTTTGCAAGCTGAAAAAGAGCTTGTACGGGCTCAAGCAATCACCGAGGCAGTGGTACAAGAAGTTTGACTCATTCATGGTGGGTCAATGATACAAAAGAACTACAGTAGATCAATGTGTATACATTCAGAGGTTTCCAGATGGAAATTTCGTTGCCCTTCTACTATATGTGGACGACATGTTGATTATTGGATAAGAAGCAGCGAAGATCAGCCAGTTGAAGAAGGAACTCTCCAAGTCTTTTGACATGAAAGACTTAGGATCGACTCAACAGATTTTGGGAATGAAGATTGTTTTTGACAGACAGAACAAGAAGTTATGGCTTTCACATGAGAGATATATTAAACAAATAATCAGGAGGTTCGATATATACAAAGTCAAACCAGTCAGTGTTTTGCTAGCGCACCATTTCAAACTGAGCAAGAGTTCGTGCCCCTCATCCAAGAAAAAGATAAATGAGATGTCATCGATACCATATTCTTCAGCTGTTGGAAGCCTAATGTATACAATGGTATGTACCAGGCTAGATATTGCACACGCAGTGGGTGTAGTGAGTTGTTTTCTCTCTAACCCTGGAAAACAACACTGAGAGGCAATCAAATGGATTCTCAAGTACCTCAATAGTACATCAAAGTTTTGTCTATGTTATGAGGGAGTTGATCCGATCTTGGAAGGCTATACAGATTCAGATATAGCAGAAGATATTGACGGTAGAAAATCTACAACATGTTTTCTATACACCTTTGCAGGGGGAGCTGTATCATGACAGTCAAGATTGCATAGATGTATTGCATTATCCACAACAGAAGCTGAGTACATCGCTATAGCTGAGGTAGGAAAAGAAATATTTTAGTTAAAGCGCTTTCTCCAAGAGCTAGGGATCAAGCAGACAGGATACAAGATACATTGTGACAGTTAGAATGCTCTGGACTTGAGCAAAAACTCAATGTATCATTCCCGGATGAAGCACATTGATATTTGCTATCATTGGATACGCGAGATGATAGATCAACAATTGTTGAGACTAGTGAAGATCCATACAGATGAGAATCCAACTGACATATTAACGAAAGTGGTTACTCGAGACAAGCTAGAGTTGTACAGAGAAATAGCCGGGATAGCTGTCAAATGATGATTGTTTCAGATGCAACTGGAGGGGGAGAATTGTAATGAACTCAACATCCAGCAAACAGAAACAACCATGTAACTTTCGGTGCCAGCAAGCAGAAGCTTGCATGCATTCCAGTTGGCCAAGTTGGCCAGTGTATATTGAGTTGACAAAACGCGTGGCACTGTATCACACATTTTTTCCCTATAAAAGGGAGCCATAATCCCATTTGTAAGCATCCCAAATACAAAAGCTTCAAGTGTAGAAAGCTTTGAGAGTGTACAGAGTGAATGTTTTTTGTAAAGTTTAAACACTTTGTATTATATTCTTGTAAGTAATAGAGTTTCAGTTTTTCCTTCAAATACATTTTAGAGTGATCAAAGAATCACAACAGTCTGAGCATTAAAATAAAAACCTAAATATTTATTTATCAGTTTTTAACAATTAAAAGTTTTTTGAGACATGAGTCTAAATTGAGGTTATTTATTTTAAAATAAATTTTCAAAATTTAAATAATTTCAAACTTCATAAAACACTTTAAATATAATTTTAAGTACTTTCAAATATATATTTTTTTTGGAATCGTTGGAAACCCCGCCGCCAAACCACCTATTATGGGCTTACAAGAAACACACTCTCTGGATTCAAATTCATGACTTCGAGATGAGATCTTGAGCCCTACATCACCAAGCCACGCTCCTTCAGGACAAATACTTTCAAACATACTTTTAATAAATGCAGTTATTTTACTCAGTTTTGCTGCAAAATAATATTAGATTGCTTGCCGTTTAAGAAATTAAAATCAATTTATTTAATTATATGGTTGAAAGAAAGGTAAAAACAACATTATTTTGAATATTTATAAACAATTAACACCCTCATTATTCATCATTAATTCAATGACAATCACAAATATAGTAAATAATATGAAACCTAATTTTTTCGGAGTTGATTTTTTAACCACATCAAATTTTCAATTATAATAATATTATTTAATTAGTGATGTCATATTTAAAAACAAGAAAAATAGGGTTTCAAATAATTGTTGATTCGTTTTTTATATTTGTACCGTTAATCACTTGGATTAACCATATTAATATAATATTCAATTTTTTTTAAAAAAATTATGTGATGAGGTGAATAGTAGGTGAATGTAAATACTTTCCTTTTGGTATATTAAAATGACTTAAATTGAATTTATGAACAATTCTATTATTATTATTATTATTATTATTATTTTTTTAAGGATGAATATGCTTGTAAGGTTCTAATTCTGTTGGTTTCAAACACTAATTTTAAACGTGAGATTTTAAATTCGATACAGTTTAATGCGAGAATTTCAAAAATAGATGATGAATCTGAATATGGGCTGTTAGATGAAACATACTCCAAGAATGAAACTGAAAATATAGGCTCACTCATATTCAATAAGCCTCTAAGTGGACCTCAAAAAAGAGAAAATGATAAATAAAAATATTTTTAAAAAGAGCCATGAATTACAATATAGGGAGGTTACTATCGACGTTTTCAATTAGGAATATATATATATATATATTTTCCCGATAAAATTTAGAAATATTACTTACAAATTTTTTGTAGAAAGACTTTGTAAGCAATGACTTGATCAATAAATAATGGGACATAATAAATATTGATGGGTCAAGTCTAGCACCACTTGGAAGTGGAGATTTCAACTTTTCCAAAGGACCACAATTTTGACTTGCTTTTGCCCATAAAGCCATCAACATATATTTTTTTTTTTTTGGAAACGATGGAAACCCCGCCACCAAATCACCCATTCTGGGCCGCGGCGCAGGTAAAACCACCGGCTGTCCCAGACTCTTACAAGAAGTGCACCCCTTGGATTCGAACCCAGAACCTCAAGGTGAGATCCTGTACCCTACACCACCAAGCCACACACCCATTGGGGACCCATCAACATATAATTATACAAAGGTAATTCACGTTACTCAAACAAAGATCTAAAATTTAATTAAAATTAAGATGTTATTTTTTTAGAAATTTCAATTTTTAAATATATAATACGATTTGTATATATTTTGTATTTTTTATCGGGAGAGACTGTACTGAAATATTTTATACAAGAAATTGACCGGGATCTAAAATTTAATGGTGACAATTATAAATAAATTTTGAATTTTAAGTATATAATAGGACTTTTATATATTTTATCGATAAATACTATTTTTAAAAACTCATAGAATACCCTCAAAACTTATTTAAACTCTGCCCAATAAAAAAAATGAGTACATAAAAGAAATTAATAATTTAAGAATCTGGAAGTGCTTTTGTAACAGGCGGCTGTGTAGTACCAATCTTAGTAACAAGGGTATATACTTATTTCTCATCTCCAAATTTGAGGATTTAAAAACATAAAATAAAAAAATAAAAAAATAAAAGAATTGAGGATATATTAAAAGTATCAAGACATGGGCCTAATAAAAAGGCCCATAATTTCTTTTTGACCCAACCCGGCCCATATTATTTAAGAAGTACCAATTCTCTTTGGCATCCCCTATTTTTACATGCAAGTCTACACTCTTACTATACCGGTTATACTTAATATAATGCTCTCGTGTTTGCCGGAAGCAATTACTTAGAGGGGTTGGTCATCGACTACAAAGCTAAAATCCCAGCTATCGTGTCTCTATATTTATATAAAAAAAAAAAAAAAAAAAAAAAAAAAAATCGTAACCAGTACATAAGACTCGCCGCAGTATGCGGACATTTCTTTGCATGCAATTGCAAGGCGGCCATCCGGAGCTACGGCTATTGGCTAACACAACCAGCGTCTCTCAGTACTGTCATCTGAATTGAAGGTGAAAATGGCACAACCATGTTATTATAAAGTTAACAGATGAAGAACTCTCAGAGAATGTGAAAATTAACCCATAAAATAAAATTTCAAAATTATAATGACGAACCCAACGGATATACTAAATACAACATTTCCAAAGATGACTGCAAAACAATAATTTCATGCTGTCACTTTCTTGCGTGCAAATCTCTGCAAAGATGCTGGTAGTTCAACTTCCTCCGATATTTTTTGCTTCTTTTTAGACGATTGATCACCCTTTAATTTTTGCTCCAAGAATGGTCTCTTGGCTTTTGCAACCAGTTCCTGCTTTTTCTTCGTTTTCTTACTCGGTTTATTCCTACCCTTTGTTTTATTCTTCATAGTGATCCCCTTGACAGCTTCAACAGCAGTTTCCATGTCGGCTTCTCTCTCCTGCTTTGTTGGTTTCTCCTTCATCTTCGCATCCCTGACTGTACCAATCTTAGTTGGGTCCAGCATGATTGTTTCAGGTGGGAGCTTGTCAAGAAGAGACCGCACTTCCTTCTCTCTCCTCTGTTTAGATGTTTCAAATGGGTTTGCCACCCAAGAATCAAAGTTGGGTTCACCTGATCCTGGAATGAGAATACTAGACCAACCCATGGAGTGCCCGATGCCTAACACGTCTTCATATGGTCGAAAACAAACTTTTCCTACTTGGTAGCCTTTCGCCATAGAATGACCCATGTATCTGCTGTAGTTCTGAGATCCAGAGAAATCACCCAGAATCTGTACAAATGATCCAGTTCCAACAGCGAGCAAACCTTTCTGACTGAAGTCTAAAGTCTTTGCATGGCCAGGTAATGTTTGGAGAACCTCGTATTTCCTCAAGTCCCAAATCTTAATTTTACGTTCTTTGCCAGATGTAGCCATGAGATGACCGCTAGGATGGAATGCCAAAGCAGAAACAGGCCCCTGGTGACATAGCATCTTGATAAGGGGAGCAGCTGTGGTGGGTTTCCACATGGTTACTGTACCACCTGAATGACCCAAAGCAACAACCCCATTGAAGGGATTCACCCGCATTACATCAGTACGGCCTAGACCAGTTCGAAAATTACCCACCATCTCACCCATTGTAACATCTTGATAATGAAGCTGCCCAAATTTGTTTATGGATGCCAAGAGAAAGTGGTTTCTCAGAAACTGAAGTTTCAGAACTGCACCGTGTTCCTACAAAGATGTAAAGGGCATAAAGTGCTTAGTCTAGCTGGCTTGCCCTACATCATCTCGGGCATTCTCAAATTTCAACAGGCCACAACCCAAAAGAATGAAATCATCCAAAAACATTAAACTCACCTTTAAACAGTGAAGTTCAGTGCCATCTCGGTTGTAGATATATGGGTACCTGTCAAAATTTAGAATTCTTAGCTGTCATTCAAACAAAGCTACAGAATTATCTGAGTATATTATATTATGGTTCATATTGATATCTGACAATGCAAAACAAAGTTTGAGACAGAATTGAAAACATGGCATGACAGATGAAAATAAAGATAAAAATGAAAGCTCATTCAAGGAACTAATGTAACAGGATGGAATTTCAATGTGTATGCTATGTGTAGGATCAGTGACACATAAATGTACTTATATCAGGTAAATTCGACCAAAAAAGGCCAAAACAGAGCATGTTGGGTAAAAAAAATGTGCATAGAGTTACAGCAACTGAATGGGAACTTCATAATAAGTGCAGGTTGAAAAATAAACTAATGAAACCAAAACGACGGGAAGGTAAGTTAGGTCAGCCCAAAGAGGTTATGACTTCAAGGGCTTCAAATATAAGCCATTTAAAGGACAGAGGATTTCCAGTTTTGTGTTATAACTGCACCCATAAATCAAAATGAAAGGGCTCAAGTGGAAGCCATAACAAGGGCAAGGGAATGCAAATAGTTTTCCAATTTCCAGTGTTGTAAAGAAAATATGTAGCATGCTGCAAAGGAATAAGAATTCCGTGAAACCATGGTCATAATTTAAATTCTCTGATTTTGTTCAAATGAAGATTTTTCATTGATTACGATAAAGCAAAAATCAGGGCAAAAATAAATCTCATTGCACTCGTTTTGTTTTTGCCTTTATGAAAAACCTTGTGTTCATCCTCACACAATACAATAAAATTAGATTGACCAAGTTCCAGCAATCTTTGATATAGCCAGCAGTCAAAGAGTATGCTAGAAGACTGAACCGAGCTTCAAACATCCCTCTCAATGAAAACAGGATGAAACCCCTGTCCCAGAGATGAAAAGTTCTGAAAATGAAACTTTTTCTCATGAAGGTTTCAAAAGATATAAGGCATCAACAGAAGCTTACATTGTGTCCACTATATGAATGAAAACCAATATGTTTAGCCTAAGAACTTATAAGTCATTAAAGGAAAAAAAAAAGCCATACTTTTTCTGAGCAGCAGCAAAAAACAGCTCATTATGCAAGAAGACCACATCACGCACTGTTTCTCTAACCTGAACGAATCAACAAACAATTAGCATAACCTATTATTTCAAACTCTAAAAAACTTCTTTGATCGTCAACAAATATCATGTTTCCTAGATAACTAAAGTAATACATTAGTCGGGTTAGTCAATGGATGTGGTCTCGTCTGAACTTTGGCTGCAGATTAGAGGCGGTTCATTTTGGAAGTATCAAAGCATACCTGAATTTCTTTAATTAGATTCATATTTTTCATGTCTACAACTGCCAGGTGCCCCCTGCGTCCTGCAGCTGCCATATATCGACCACTTGGGGTAAAATCCAGTGTGTATGGACCAAGTTCTGCACAGGTGGATTTAAAAAATTTAATGATTAAAAGGAGGAAACTAAATGAGTAAGTTCTATTTAAGCTAGCTTCCCAATAAGGCAGTATGAACAACAATAAGGAATGAATGGTTGATCAACCAGATCATAAAAGAGGCAGTCTTGGGTACAATTGATAGGGCCACGGGCAATGAAATTACATTGTTGAACAAACTCTAATTAGAGAAAGCAGGAAACTGAAGAAGAATCCAAGAACCAAGAATACTTATATTTATGCCTTAAGATGAAGGCACGGTGCAAAACAAGAAAAATTTCCCACCAAAGTTTTATTATTCATAGACCATCTAAGACATCACCTAAAATCATGCCTAACATGTGATGAAGACCCCAGGATTCTGCTTTACCAGACTATTTAATGGAGAAAAGCATACAATATGAGAACTTTGGATTTTAAAAATAACTCTAGCAAATGTTGTTGGGAGACAACCCTGGAATCTAAACATAACTCTAGCAGCAAATTTAATAGAATGTTAGAGCACAATTTCCCTTTCTTTTTAAATAAAACTTCTTTAATCCTTATTGCTCAGAACTTGGGACCAGTCTCTTCAAAGTTGCATAACAGATGGCAAATACCAGATTCCACTCCTCATACAGAATTTCCAGGCAAGTGTATGTTAAGAACTGTGTTCCTATTCTACTAATTGTACGAAATAAAACTCTTTACGACTTTCAATTTCCAATATCGTTCCTTTTTCTGCCAAGATATTTCTATCGATAACAGCATTTTTTCAACAAATCCTTAATAGTTACAATGAATTCAGTATTTTCTCTTTTGTAGCTTCTCCGCTCCTCTTAATTTTAGGACTACATAACTGAGATTCAAAACATGCACACAACCATACATGCCCACTTGCAAATTTCACCAAGAACGCAAAAGTGGCAAAGAAATTGTCATCCATGTAGATGATGGGTAAAAAAAAATCTTAATCTTAAGTAGTTAGGGAACAAGCATCAACCTGGCAACACGATATCATATTGACTTCTAGAGCTCAGGATATCTACTTCTTGAGCAATTGCTTCCTGTTTGATCCGCCATGTCTTTTCTACACCTTCCACCTCCAAATAGCCTCCCTCACTTGGCAAAAGCCACTGGAAGTAAGGAAAAAAAATTTATTTAGACTCTAGATTATCGTTATTTGACTTAGTAGGGAACGAAAAAGAGACGAGTTAAAAAACATGCAAAATTTGATATGAAAGAGTCCAATAACTTCAATCCATTATCTCTTCTCTAAGAAGCAAGTTCGATATGATCTTTTAACTGGAACTATATGATATAAAAATACATCCTGTAAAGGGTTTCGCCTTATCTATTCACATAGAAGTCGAGAAAACTTTTTGACAGATTTAGTAGTTAAATGGGAGACCAATTCACCTTCTCAACTTTGGCAGCAGCTTTAGCAGATTTTCCATATAATTCTTCTTTAATAGCAAGTTGACCCTTCAACTTTTTGTCTCGTAAAACCTGAAGTAATAAATAGTTTATGACTAAATAAATAACGTAAACAATCATGAGTGACTAGAAACCTCAATCAACAAAGCCTTACCTCCAAATTCGCACCCTCTCCTCTTAGATATTTCTTCACCTTTGTATCTAATTCATTGGAGATCTGCTGAAGATAAAACAAATTTCACTGTCACTTTCTAACTTCGAATCAGAAATTTGGAAAAACATATTCAAAGAGCCGTAAGTTATCAAGAGCAGCGCTGAGCTCTCGGACAGCAGAAAAAAAAATAGATTTTTGCAACCTGTTCAATAGGTGGCAGAATATTTTCATGATCTCCATTCTCTTCTTTCACACCCATCATGGACACCCAATCTGCATATTTTATTTTTTTTTAAAAAAAAATCCAAATTAACAGAATTCAAAAACTGAAATTAACATATCAATTCCTAGAAACAAAGCACCCAGATACGCAATCAGAATATGATCAACTAGCAGATTTACAATGAGTACTAAAATATAAAATATATAACTCATGGCACAATTGATCATATAAAATCGCCAATTTTTGAATAAAAAGCAAAGCAGGTTTCACAAATTAAGCAGTTATATCAAATTTCGCTAGCTAAATGCAGCTTCTAAGTGAAGTTTGTTATGTTGAATGCAGCACGGGTTTTGATATAGAAATCTTATTAGTTGCTACAAACCTTTCCTTGTCGCCGCGCTTTTGGAGTGAACAAAGAGTGAGAAGCTTGGACTGGCTTGTAATTTATCTTTTATTTTTATTTTTTTGGGGAGAATAATAGGGGATATAGAAAATAAACGAAGAAGAAAGAAATAAGGAAAACGCAGGGTTTAGGGTTTTCCAACAAGAGATAGGATGCGGGCGAGCTCACGTTAAGGTATTTATTACTGGGCCCAATTAGGGTTATGCTTTGGGTCCAGGCAAGTTCGCAAAATATCTTTAATATGGATCGGCCCATGCTTGTAAAGGAAAGCCAATAACACCCCCAATAAAACAATTTGATCTCGTTGAATCGATGGAGTTTGCATATCAAATTATCAAGTCACATTATGCACAAGTATAATAGAAAAGTTCTATGAGAGAAAATTAAATAAGAAAATCTATAATAAAATGAAGGTATTACGTTATCTGTGTAATAATATAATAATTCATTGATATATATGTTCAAATATTAAAAAATAATTAAAAAATGAATATTAAATCATACATATTATTTATTAATTTATTGATGATATCATGTTACTCATATTTCCTAAAGAATTACTCAAATCAAATAAGTAATCCAATCAATTGCAGAGTTAAATATACACCTAACCATTTGTACGAGATATCCGCTCTACATGAAAGTCGCCCCAACAAGACCATAAGAACCTCCATCCATACTTTTTAACAAAACAAACACTTATTTTGATTGTCAAATAAAAAAGAATTCACACTTTTATATATGTGAATATGTTAGTGTTCAAGCCTTCCAAATTTTATCCTTAATCTTGATAAACATAATAAATTAATAACACAATATACCAAATTTTTTTATATGACTTGGCGAAAAGCTTCTTGTAGAATTCTCGGATAAAATTATGATATTGATTTAGAAAATTTTAATAAATATTTGAGTATAAATAATGTAATATTATTCATTGTCATTCTCATTTGGCATCTGAAAACATAATAAAATATCATTTTTACGTATGAATATTGACTCATATATAAAATTATTTAAAATTTTTAAATAAGTTCAATTTCAAATTCAAAATATCGGTCAGTATATTAATATATAGTTTTTAAGTTTAATTTGTACATTGATTGTAACGTTTTAAGTGTTTTAAGTGTATATTAGTATGCCGACGGAAATTTTTAGTGTAAAATTAAACCTAAAAAATATAAATTATTATTGTTGACGGCTGATTTTGGTTTCAGGGGCAATAAGGGTTTTTTTTTTTTTTTTTACTCCTGAGACAATCCTCCTCCAACTGTGAATTTGTTTTGTTTATGGGAAACCAAAAGCAAATTTGGCAAAAGATAAGTAAATTCACCAATCAACAAAGAGATTTAACGTGGTTCGGCGGATCAGATCCAACCTACATCCACGGGCACAAAACAGATGATGTTTTATTACCGAAATATATTTTTCTGATCTGTTTTGTGTTTACAAGTCTAATTCTCTCTTGTTCTCTTCTCGACTCTCTCTTACAAGCACGATTTCCCCTCCTATTTATAATAGCAAAGAAACAGTTTTCCTTTTCCCATAAGAATTCTTAGTCGAAACTACCTTCACTTCCTTTATCCTATTAGGACACTGACTTATCAATTTTTCCCCATGAAAATAGGATAACTTATCTTCTTATCCGTAAAAATAGGATGTCTTATCTTCTGGAGCATATCTCGCCATATTCTCGATTTTCATGAGGTCGGTCACAATGGTCTTTTGAACTGAGAATGCTGCTATCGATCTGATAATGCCCGACCATCCGGTCTGGGGTGGTCGGTTACCGATCATAAAGTGTTCGGCCCCTTACTGTTGGCTTTTAGTGGTCGAGTCGACATTAATGATATTGACCAAAAAGTGAATTACCTTTTTACCCATGCCGTACTGCTTAAATATCATAGGGCCTGAAAATACCGACAACATCTGTCCCCTAATGCTCAGTTCCAACGAGTATACAAGTTGGTGCCGGGAACTATATAAGAAGAATAGTACTCTTGATGGAGTGACTACTGACCTTTGTGAGGAGAAGTTTTATTGGCCTGTCACCACCACGTCCTCGGTACAACCAAGATGCTCGGTCTGACTTCTTTTCCTGCCAAAACAAAATCTTTTCACCGCCCTTCTGGAGACTCTCTCGAGACGCGCAACCGTCACATCCATTTAAATGCCCATCAAACCATCTTTAGGGTTTACTCCGAGCTTGACACTTGTCAAACATTAGCCGGCTTCCCGCCAAAAGCAAACAAGATCAGTCGTTCACAGCCGACACCGATATACACCCAATCTAGATATGGGGCCTATCCATGCGGCCATCCGCTTCTGCAAAGGGGAAATCTCACCGAAGGAGTTTTAAAAATGGCTACACCTACTTCCGAAGAGGTGATGGATCCCGACCTCATTTCGATCAACCCGGTACCCCCAGCTCCTAAAGTGGACCGACCTGAGGCTCCTGCTCCTGCCCTCGAAGCTATAATTGTCGGGACCTCTCAGCCCGTCAATATGGAAGCCATTGTCCCTCCTCCCGAGGCCGAGCCAATCCATCCGCCATCCGAGCCTGCCGAGGAAGAACCAATTGCTCTTGCGCGGTAAGGGGTATCCCGAACGGGGCCCCGTGTAATCCTGAACAAACTTCATTTTCCTTGTAATAACTTGTTACAATCATATTTATATATGTATTTTTGTGTGTTTCTATTCCACTTTTTTTTTTATCTTTCATATTTTGCTCCGATTGCTTTCCCGCAAACGATCACTCGAGGCCCGGCCGTGAGGGGACAACCCGAGCCGAAAATAAGATCATGTAGTGGAACGAAACCCGACTCCGAGCTAGGAGAAACACTTGGTTTTGGGGGAATGCTACGTCCCCAGTCCGAAAAAGGTAGACTCGGTGGGACGTAACCCGACCTCGAGCTGAGAGTAACACTTTGCTCTGGGGGAATGCTACATCCCCGGTATAAAAAGATAGACTCGGTGGGACGTAACCCGACCTTGAGCTGAGAGAAACATTTGGCTCTGGGGGAATGCTACGTCCCCAGTCCGAAAAAAGGTAGACTCGGTGGGACGTAACCCGACTCTGAGCTGAGCGAAACATTTTGCTATGGGGGAATGCTACGTCCCCAGTCTGAAAGATAGACTCGGTGGGACGTAACCCGACCCCGAGCTGAGAGAAACACTTGGCTCTGGGGGAATGCTACGTCCCAAGTCCGAAAAAGGTAGACTCGGTGGGACGTAACCCGACCCCGAGCTGAGAGAAACACTTGGCTCTGGGGGAATATTACGTCCCCAGTCCGAAAAAAGGTAGACTCGGTGGGACGTAGCCCGACCCGAGCTGAGAGAAGAAATAATAGCTTCGGTGGAACGAATCCAGCCCCGAGCTGAATAACCAAGTGGCCTCGGCGGAACGAATCCAGCCCCGAGCCGACTAATCCTTGGGACTTATTCAGAAGGGGAGTGAATCAACATTGAAACCCTATAGGATTTGGCATGGGTGTCCCTTTTCCAGACCAGCGAAAAACAAAAAACAAAACTATTAGAAAATAAAATAAAAAAAACGGGGGTGACTTAACACTTATCCCAAAGCAATAGCACGGATGCCTCAAAACAGCGTCATGTCCGAGGTCTCCAAAACACAATTCTGAATTTTTCAATTCAGAGTCCCGGCGAACCAGGATTCGGGTCAAAGAGCGTTTAGAATGGTAATGACACATTCCTCTATACGTCAGGTCATTATGGAGCCTGCGTTTTATTCGAGGGCTCCTCCTTACAACGCTGGAGCAGACATACGCTACGAGGGTACAATCCATCCCCGTACTATGCTTCTCACAGGCCCGAAAGACCAAATAGGTAGGGATCAAAGAGTGTCCGAAACATTAAGGGCATGCTCCTCATTATGTTCGGTAACACTGGAGTAAGCAGACGCCACGAGGGCATAATCCATCCTCGTGCTATGCTTCTCACGGATCCGAATGACCAAGTAGGTAGGGATCAAAGAATGTCCGAAACATTAAGGGCATGCTCCTCCTTATGTTCGGTAACACTGGAGTAAGCAAACGCCACGAGGGTATAATCCATCCTCGTGCTATGCTTCTCACAGATCTGAATGACCAAATAGGTATGGATCAAAGAGTGTCCGAAACATTAAGGGCATGCTCCTCATTATGTTCGGTAACACTGGAGTAAGCAAACGCCACGAGGGCATAATCCTTCATCGTGCTATGCTTCTCACGGATCCGAATGATCAAATATGTAGGGATCAGAGAGTGTCCGAAACATTAAGGGCATGTTCCTCCTTATGTTCGGTAACACTGGAGTAAGCAAACGCCACGAGGGAATAATCCCTCCTCGTGCTATGCTTCTCACAGATCCGAATGACCAAATAGGTAGAGATCAAAGGGTGTCTGAAACATTAAGGGCATGCTCCTCCTTATGTTCGGTAACTCTGGAGCAAGCAGACGCCACGAGGGCATAATCCATCCTCGTGCTATGCTTCTCACGGATCCGAATGATCAAATAGGTAGGGATCAGAGAGTGTCTGAAACATTAAGGGCATGCTCCTCCTTATATTCGGTAACACTGGAGCAAGCAAACGCCACAAAGACATAATCCATCCTCGTGCTATGCTTCTCACGGATCCGAATGACCAAATAGGTAGGGATCAAAGAGTGTCCGAAACATTAAGGGCATGCTCCTCCTTATGTTCGGTAACACTGGAGTAAGCAGACGCCACGAGGGCATAATCCATCCTCGTGCTATGCTTCTCACGGATCCGAATGACCAAGTAGGTAGGGATCAAAGAATGTCCGAAACATTAAGGGCATGCTCCTCCTTATGTTCGGTAACACTGGAGTAAGCAAACGCCACGAGGGTATAATCCCTCATCGTGCTATGCTTCTCACAGATCTGAATGACCAAATAGGTATGGATCAAAGAGTGTCCGAAACATTAAGGGCATGCTCCTCATTATGTTCGGTAACACTGGAGTAAGCAAACGCCACGAGGGCATAATCCCTCATCGTGCTATGCTTCTCACGGATCCGAATGATCAAATATGTAGGGATCAGAGAGTGTCCGAAACATTAAGGGCATGCTCCTCCTTATGTTCGGTAACACTGGAGCAAGCAAACGCCACGAGGGCATAATCCCTCATCGTGCTATGCTTCTCACAGATCCGAATGACCAAATAGGTAGAGATCAAAGAGTGTCTGAAACATTAAGGGCATGCTCCTCCTTATGTTCGGTAACATTGGAGCAAGCAGACGCCACGAGTGCATAATCCCTCCTCGTGCTATGCTTCTCACGGATCCGAATGATCAAATAGGTAGGGATCAGAGAGTGTCCGAAACATTAAGGGCATGCTCCTCCTTATATTCGGTAACACTGGAGCAAGCAAACGCCACGAAGACATAATCCCTTCTCGTGCTATGCTTCTCACGGATCCGAATGACCAAATAGGTAGGGATCAAAGAGTGTCTGAAACATTAAGGGCATGCTCCTCCTTATGTTCGGTAACACTGGAGTAAGCAGACGCCACGAGGGCATAATCCCTCCTCGTGCTATGCTTCTCATGGATCCGAATGACCAAATAGGTAAGGATCAAAGAGTGTCCGAAACATTAAGGGCATGCTCCTTCTTATGTTCGGTAACACTGGAGCAAGCAAACGCCACAATGGCATAATCCCTCATCGTGTTATACTTCTCACGGATCCGAATGACCAAATAGGTAGGGATCAGAGAGTGTCCGAAACATTAAGGGCATGCTCCTCCTTATGTTCGGTAACACTGGAGTAAGCAAACACCACGGGGGCATAATCCTTCCTCGTGTTATGCTTCTCGCAGATCCGTTGGTCAGACAAAACGTACGGGAACACATTCCCTGCAGCCGTACTTCCCCAACTGGCCAGGCCGGCCATCTTACGGGGGCACTCCCTCCCCATGATTACCATCTCGAAATATCCCTCATCTGTGAACATTAATGGCACTGACTGACCACCTTGTATTCCCGAGGCCCGTTCTGTTTCTAATACTTCCAACCCCCGAGTTCGACTATAGTTTTTTCTTGACCGGTTAGAGTCCCCAGCTAGTGTCTTTCCCCCTGCAATGGTGTTCACCTGTCGGTAATGTGACCTCTGTCTGGCCGCCATAACTTCATGGTCAATATAGTTATTTAAATACCCATTCCGCGTCAGGTCTTCCATTTGCTCCCGCAAGTCTTTGCATCCGTCCGTCGTATGTCCCCTCAAATTATGATGTATGCAATAGGATTTTTTATTCCTCTTGTCCGGTGGGAATCTTCTGACGTCAGGCTCTATCAATAGGCCATTTCCCTAGATTTCCATGACGATTTTCCCCAGCGATTTATTCAGAGGAATGTATGCCTCTTCCCGGGCCACATGGTTCACATAGGCCGAGATTCTCTTTTCCGGGTCATCCCGAGGTATTGGCTTGAATTCCCTTCGCCTCGGGGGTGGCATTTTGAACTCCCTATCTGGCCTACGAGGAGCTTCTGCCCTCGTCGTCCTCTCCCTGATAGCTGTCACCCTCCGGGTGATTCTCTCATCATCTTCCAACAAAACAAATTTCCAGGCTGTTTCCAGAGCGGTGGCATAATCTGGTGTACCCTGGATCCTCAAGTGGGTTCACAACTTTTCGATCTTTAAGGCTCCATTCAAACTCTCCAAGGCCTCGAGCGAATCATATCCCCCGGCCTCGAGCACCATGCTATGGTACCGCTCAATGAAAGCCTTCAGGGGTTCATCGTCCCCCTGTTTCATTAGCCTCAATTCCTCAATTGTCTTCTTTGGGACGCAGGCCCCTTTGAAGTGTCGAACAAATGACTTCCTGAGTTGCGCGAAGCTTCCGATGCTCCCTGGGGCTAGACTTCCGAACCACAGAATGGCAGATCCCCTCAAGGTTAGGGGGAATACTTTACAAACGGCATTCCCTACTACTCCTTGGACCTCCATCAATAGGACAAAACTCTCAATATGAGATTTTAGATCAGTGTGGCCTTTGTAGGGCGTCATGGACGTCATGTTGACTCGTCTTGGGAACTTTACTGACCTTATTTCTTCAGTGAGGAGGGATTCAGCCTCGTCGTCCCGAGCGTCTCCCGTATCAGTTTTGGGGTTCACTCCCCACTTGGCCATTTCTTTTCTTAACCAAGATTTTATATTGCCATCTGTGTCACCGTGCCGCCTTCTGCGGCCTTCTTTGCGTCTGTCACCCCAGGTGCGGCGTTCCTCATGACTTGAGATTTCCCGTCCAGTTTCACCATACTTTCTGTCTCCCCTTTCTGGTGTCGCGGGGGCCATCATAGGAAGAATCTGGCGACTGTCTCCCATATTCTTCTTCCCACGTATCATCCGTTTGTAAATATTTTTCTACCACTATGGACCTCATCCCGTAGGGACCCTTCCTCCTAGGTTCATCGTCATCACTCACATCTGCAACCCTTTTTCCTTCCGCTATTTCGCCTCTCCTCCGACTGGTTCCGGCTTCAAGTCTCTCATTATTCGTCTCTTCCATCCTCTCCAGTCTGTTCATCATGGATTTCAAAAGGATTTGATTTTCCTCCTTATCTTTCCTCATATTTTCCTCAATTTTCTCCATCCAATCCGCTGTTGAACTCCCTGACGACCGGTGATTTCCACCTTCTGCCATTGTCTTACTACGCGAGCTGCTTTTTGTTGGAGGTCCCCACAGATGGCGCCAAAAAAAAATATCACAGTTGGAGGAGGATTGTCTCGGAAGTTAAAAAAAAAAACCTTTATTACCATTGAGACCAAAATCAGCCGTCAATAATTATATTGACTAAAACTCTAGGTGTAAATTTAAAATTATTTACAATATTCAAGTAATTTAGACACAAGTCAATCTTCTTATAGAACTCTTATAATTTATAAACCAAAAATAAGTAGATTAGGCTTTCCTTTTTCCAACTGATGCTTCACAGAAAATAACGTCCTTTTATTTCGCCTTTCCCGCGGAATCAACTAACCGAATATCCATCATATCCACAAAGTCACATTTTGTTGTTGTCCCCTTTAATCATGGTATCTTTTTTTTTTTCGAATTTTGATTTGAGATTTATATATATTTCATGAATATATTTATTGTAAAGGAAGATTAAGATTAAATTACATATATATTCTTATATAATAAATATTATTCATAATTTATATAAAAAAAAAAAAAAAACTCAATTCTACACCTAATATATTCTGTTACATATAGGTATGGCAAAACCTTAGGGGGGTTGATATGATAGAAACAGATAAAATGATATTTTTCTATAACTATTTGTTGAATAAGATTGATATAGATATTGCCATTTTAATTTAAATAGAGGTAAAATCTAATGGGAACCGTGATCAGTAAGAGTGTGCATTAATCGGTTTTAACCGATTAACCGAACCATTCCGACCCATTTTTTATAATGGTTCAGTTATTGTGATTAAATCGGTTTTTTCGGTTAAGATTTTTGACTTTTTTCGGTTTTTCGATTCGGTTAAGGTTATGAGATTTGTATAACCGAACCAACCAATTAACCGATTACAAATCATAATTTGACTTTATATATATTTTTGTTGACGGCTGATTTTGGTCTCAGGGCAATATGAGAATATTACTCTCGAGACAATCCTCCCTCAATAGTGAATTTGTTTGGTTATGGGGGACCAAAAGCAAACTTAGCAAAAGACAGATAAATACGCCAATCGACAAGGAGATTTAACGTGGTTCGGTGGATCTTGGTCCGACCTACGTCCACGGGCATAAAAATGATGACACTTTTATTAATCGAACACCTTCTCAGCTCTGCTCCTTGTTTTTTACAAGTCTGATGGTAATGATTCTGATCCTGATATTGGTTCTCTTCTTCTTCTCCCACCCTTAAGCATACTCTACCCTCCTATTTATAATAGTGCAGAAATCAGATTCCTTCTTTTAGAAGGGTTTCCTAGTTGAAACAATTTCCCTTTCCCATAAGGATTCCTAGTCAAAAACTACATTTACTTCCTTTATCATACTAGGACATTGACTTACTAGTTTACCCCATTAAAGTAGGATAACTTATTATCTTATCTTGTATGGATAAAATGTCTTATCTTCCCGAACATGTCTTCTTGCCATATGCTCGGTTTTCACGAGGTCGGTCTTCGTGTGGTCGATCATAATAGTCTTTTGTACTGAGAATGCTGCTGTCGACCTGATAATTGCCCGGTCATTTTGAACTCAATGCTCGTCACTAACCGTAAAGTTCCCGGCTTCTTACTGTTGACTCTTTAGTGGTCGGGTCGGCATTAATAATCTTGACTGAGAAGTGATTACTTTTTTTACCCATGTCGTGCTGCTTAAATAACATAGTGCCTGAAAACACCATCAACATCTGTCCCCTAGTTCTCGGTTCCAACGAGTATGCAAGTTGGTGCCGGGAACTATATAAAGATGGTGTGCTGATCGCCTTGCTGGTGGTCGTTCCAGAAATCACAGAGAAATTGCCTTCGCCATCAACTAAGTCTTCTGTTTCTATCTTCATATCCTCGGTTATTGGAGATGCTGACCCTATTTAGAACGATTCTCCACCTCAAAGCAAATTGCTTACTTGGGTCGTTCCATCAGGAGATGAAGTTCCTCTTGTTGTCCAAACTAAAAATGACTCCTCCTATGTAATATCTGTACCAGAGATTTAGAGGTGTTGACCCCTGACTGATCCATTCTTGATTGTGAGGAGAAAATTTTGCCTCTGAGCTAACGATGATGTGCTCGGTGGCATGTGATCCTGTCTCGAGCTGTGAGAGATGCTCGGACCTGGGGGAATGTTACGTCCCCAGTCCGAAAGACTGACTCGGTGGGATGTAACCCGACCCCGAATGAAGAGAGGCACTTGGACCTGAGGGATGTTACGTCCCCAGTCCGAAGGGCTGACTCGGTGGGACGTACCCCGACCCCGAGCTTAGAAAGGCACTTGGACCTGGGGGAATGTTATGTCCCCAGTCCAAAGAAGTAGACTCGGTGGGACGTAACCCGACCCCGAATGAAGAGAGGCACTTGGACCTGGGGGAATGTTACGTCCCCAGTCCGAAGGGCTGACTCGGTGGGACGTACCTCAACCCCGAGCTGAGAAAGACACTTGGACTTGGGGGAATGTTACGTCTCCAGTTCGAAGGGCTGATTCGGTGGGTACGTACCCCGACCCCGAGCTGAGAAAGACACTTGGACCTGGGGGAAGTTACGTCCCCAGTCTGAAGGAGTCGACTCGGTGGGACGTAACCCGACCCCGAGCTGAAATAAACATCGATCTCGGCGGTACAAGAGCAGACCCGAGCCGGAAAGAAAACATCTGACCTTAGCGGAACGAATCCATCCAGCCTTGAGTCGATTAACCAAGCGGCCTCGGCGGAATGAATCCAGCCCCGAGCCGATTAATCAAGTGGGACTTATTCAGAAGGAAAGTGAATCAACCTTTTGAAACCCTACCGAATCTGGCACGAGCGTCCCTTACCAGACCAGTAAAAAACAAAAATAAATCTCTGAAAAATAAAATTAAAAGGTGGGGGTGACTTAGCACTTGTCCCAAAGCAAAACTTTTCACAAGTGTAAACAACAGCACGGATGCCTCAAAAGAGGTTCATGTCCGAGGCCTCCAAAACATAATTCTGAATCTTTCAATTCAGTGTCCCGGCGAACCAGGATTTGGATCAGTAGAGCGTTTAAAATGGTAAGGGCACATCCTCTATACGTCAGGTCACTGTGGAGCCTGTGTATTTGTGTGGGGGCTCCTCCTTACCGCCGCGCTGGAGCAGGCACACGCCACAGGGCACAACGCCTCCCCGTGCTGCGCCTCTCTTGGATCCAAATGATGAATGGATCAAAGAGTGTTCGGGACACTAAGGGCACATCCCTCCTTAGGTCCGATATCACTGGAGCTAGCAATCGTCACGGGGGCATCATCACTCCTCGTGCTATGCTTTCCCATGGATCCATTACATCGGGTATGTGAGGATCAGAGAGTGTTCGAAACATTTAAGGGCACATTCCTCCTTATGTTCGGTAACACTGGAGTAAGCAATCGCTACGGGGGTATCATCCCTCCCCGTGCTATGCTTCTCACGGATCCTATGCATCGAGTATGTCACTGAATATTCTGAGGACCCCGAGCTAACAGAGACATTTGGTTCTGAGGGAATGTCATGTCCCCAGACCAAAGAGCATGACTCGGTGGGATGTAACCCGACCCTGAGCCGAATAACATAGCAGCCTCGGCGGAACGAGATCCAGCCCCGAGCCGATGAAGAGGCCTCAGCGGAACGAACTCCAGCCGCGAGCCGATTGTTGAAGGGGCGTCGGCGGAACGAACTACAGCCCCGAGCAATTATTGAAGGGGCCTCGGCGGAACGAACTCCAGCCCCGAGCCGATTGTTGAAGGGGCCTCGGCGCCAACTGTCCTCTATAATGGGCGTTGAGTATGTCCCCAGTTTGAAGATGTCTGGATACTCTTTTAGACATTCTAGTAGGCTCTGTCTCAGGGTCTTGTCCAAGCCTCCCCCTATCTTTATATTTTTTTTCCGGTCCGAAGAGTTCTATCCCTTCTAATTCCTCAGCCGCCGCTAGCCGGGCTATTCTGTTTGGCCGAGGACTAAGATCTCCACTGGCTTTTCCTCCGTCTTCATTCCTCTGTCGTTTTTTGGTACCCTCATCAATGCAGAGGGTTTCTCGTGAGAGAGTTGCAAAGCAGCTGCGGGCTGCCTTCTGACTTCCGCATGGGATCCCGATCCGGTGATGTCTTCCTTCTTCTTCTTCCTATGTGTCCTCTGTTTGTGAATCTTTTTCTACAACTACAGATTTTATCCCGTAGGGGCCCCTCCTCCTGGGTCCATCGTCTTCACTTGTATCTACCACCCTTTTCCCTTCTGCTTTTTCACATCTTCTTCGACTGGTTCCGACTTCGGGTCTTTCGTTGTTCGTTTCCTCCATTCTCTCCTCTCCGCCGACCCATCATGGATTTCATACTTTCTTCCATCTTCTTCATCCAATCTGTAGCCAGATTCCCCGACGATTGGTGATTTCCGCCTTCTGCCATGGTCTTACTACGCGAATTTCTTTTTGTTGATTCCCCACAGACGGCGCCAACTGTTGACGGCTGATTTTGGTCTCAGGGCAATATGAGAATATTACTCCCGAGCACATCCCCTCAATAGTGAATTTGTTTGGTTATGGGGGACCAAAAGCAAACTTAGCAAAAAACAGATAAATACGCCAATCGACAAGGAGATTTAACGTGGTTCGGTGGATCTTGGTCCGACCTACGTCCACGGGCACAAAAATGATGGCACTTTTATTACTCGAACACCTTCTCAGCCCTGCTCCCTGTTTTTTACATGTCTGATGGTAATGATTCTGATCCTGATATGGTTCTCTCTTCTTCTCTCTTCTTCTCCCACCCTTAAGCATACTGATGAGCGGAAAATATATCAATATTTACCGCCCCTTTTACTTAATATTTTGTTTAGTTTCTCGGGTTTGATGAACGTTTTGATATATTTTAGTTTATTTTGCTGATAAAATAATATCGAGTCTTAATGAAATCATTTAGGATGAAATATGGGTCAAATAAAGGCAATTATTGGACTTGATATTTTAATTTTGGAGATTGGAAACTTGAAAGGGCGTTTTTGACGAAGTGCAGTTTTGGAAATTCCAATTTTGTGCATCTGTCGTATTTTGGGCATAACTTTTTACTCAGATATCGGATTGAGCTGATTCAAGTGCCAGATTAAAGAAGACTCAAGTTCTCACAACTTTGAAAGAGACAATATTTTCGAATTCTGATGATTTCATGACCGAATTGATGAACCATACAGAAGTTGTGGAGTGTAATTATTAAAAGTCATTATCAATCATTTTCAAAGCAAAATATTAATTAATTAATAATTAATAAAAATTATCAAATCAACACCAAACAAGATAAGCATTAGTGGAGAAATTATGGATTTGGTGGAGTAATTAGTGGAGAAATTAATAATGGATTTGGTGGAGAATTTGATGGATGATTTGATGGTGGCAAAATTTTGCCTATAAATACCAAGCCATTTCATTTGTAAAATTCATACTTTCTTCTTTGAAATTCTTAATGAATAATAAGAAAATTGTATCTAGTTTGTTTATTTTTAGTTTTCAGTAATTAATTTTCAGTTTCGCACTTCTTTTTCTTTACTTTTCAGTTTTTTACTTTCCGCAATTTACTTTTACGCACAGTACTTTTCTTTCTTTAATTTTTCAGTTTTTTACTTTTCAGTAATGAGGAGGTAACTTCCCCCGCTAGGGTGAAAGGTAATTCTTTTACTATTGCTATTTAGATTAATCTCCCTTAAATATAATATATTCACTATTTAAAATATTGACTTAAAAGGATACCGCTATATTGGTCGGTTGGTAATTCATTTTAATCTGGTTTTAACCTGACTAATCAAGGATACCGCCAGATTGGTCGGTTGGTAATTAAACTTTCTTACCGCCTATATGGCAGGTTCATGGACAAATCTTTTTACCGCCTTAATGGCCGGTTGGACTTAATTTGACTTAATCAGGTTACCGCCCCTATATGGCTTGGTAATGTTATCACAAGTTTATATATTATATTATGGGAGATATCTAAATTAGTAGTAGTAAAAGTAATTCCTTTTACCTTAGCATTTTATTTTATTGTAATTTACTTTTTTACTTTACCGCATTTTTACTTTATGTCTTTTATTTTCAAGTTTTTACTAGCCCTAGTTATGTGTTGTAACTAAATTATTTATCTAGGGTTGTGATGACTTTTAATATCACTGGTTTATAAGGGGTTAAATTATAGTTTGGGTAATATAAAGATTTATTTATTGAGTCTTAATCTTAATGCTTTTTCATTAATTGGCCATTAATAAAATTGATCTGGTAAATCTAAATGAACTAGACATAGATATTTTAGGTTTCAGCCTTAGACTCAATAGCCCACGATCTTCCTTGAGGATAGATAACCCTTTAATAGATTTCCTTACAGGATAGGAATATACCTGTCAGGCGGGGGTAGCCATAATTGGAACTTAATCTTAATGAATCCAGGTAATTTGGTTGACATAGACATATGGTTCAATTGGGTTAAACTGAGTATTTGTGTCTGACCATCGATAGAGGCTTACACATAATTTAGTGTTCCAGGTTAATAAATCAATATATTACCCAACTGTAAGATAACCACTTCATCTTTAAAATGATATTAAAAGAAATCACAACCTTAGATCTTTGTGTCTTTTGTTATTTTCCTTAGTATTTTCTTTTGTATTTTTATTTATTTATTTATTTTGCAAATCTACAATAAATCAAATCAAACAATCATTCTCTTTTCCATTTAATTAGATATTGTAAATAAATAGTATCAATAATTAATAACAACATTAGGAATTAAGTCCTCGTGGGATCGATATTTTATACTACTTGAACGATACGTGCGCTTGCGTTATACGTGTGTGTTTACGCCGGTCAAGTTTTGGCGCCGTTGCCGGGGACTTATTTATCTTTTACTATTAGTTTAGGGGTTAGATACCTTTACTATATCTAATTTCTTTTTACTATTGTCGTTGTTTTCTTGTGTTTCAGGTTTTCAGAAACTACATGAGACGAACCAGAAGCTTTGAAACGACCGCTTGACCCAGAAATTGAAAGAACCATCAGACAGTTGAGAAGGGAAAGGCGAGAAGGCCAAGAAGCTTTAGTCAACATGGAACCTGAACCTTTGAACGTTGCACCACCAATTCCCATTCGAGACAGAACCATTCCGGTGGTTCACAAGACTCATTTCCTGTATTGTATTTCCTCCCTTACCAGCAAATGCGTGTGACATCAAAACATGCATTCAGATGATTCAGCAGTCAGTTCAGTTCGGGGGGAATGCAACTGAAGATCCTAATGCCCACATCAGCAACTTCCTGGAAGTTTGCGGCACTTTTAACAGCAACAGAACAAAGGCCAGGAGCAGGCAAATGAATCAGGAATAACAGAAGTGTTGACCTACTTGAAAAAGATGGAAGCAAAACACGACTCTCAAGCAGCAAGATATGACACTATATTTCAAAGCCATTCAGCCTCTATTAAAGCACTGGAGAATCAAATCGGACAACTAGCCAATGCTCAGAGTTACAGACCGCCAGGTACCCTTCCTAGAAACACAGAGCCAAATCCAAGAAACATGGGGAAGGAGCAATGTCATGCCATCATGTTAAAAAGCGGTACTGAAATTAACAAAGATGTTGGAGTCAAGACAGCTGCTGAGGAAGTTCCAAAAGAAACAAAGCAACAGATGGAGGAAAAAGAAGCAAAGGAAAAAGAACAGATCACTCCACCTCCACTTTCCTCAACGTCTTCAGAAGAACAAATTGGACAAGCAGTTTTCTCGGTTCCTGGAGATCTTCAAAAAGCTGCATATCAACATTCCATTTGCAGAAGCGTTGGAACAAATGCCACCTATGCCAAATTCATGAAAGATATTCTTTCACGAAAACGGAGATTGGGAGATTACGAGACAGTAGCATTAACAGAAGAATGCAGTGCCATCATTCAGAGGAAACTTCCCCCGAAGTTGAAAGATCCTGGCAGTTTCACTGTTCCTTGCGTCATAGGAGAACATACTTTGGTAAAGCTTTGTGTGATTTAGGTGCTAGTGTTAACTTGATGCCTTTTTCTATTTTCAGGAAATTACAGATTGGAGAAACAATGCCAACATCAGTCTCACTACAACTTGCTGATAGAACGCTCGTATTTCCGAGAGGCGTAGTTGAGGATGTGCTGGTCAAGGTTGACAAATTCATTTTCCAGCAGATTTTATTGTCCTTGATATGGAGGAAGACGCAGACGTGCCAATCATCCTTGGGAGACCATTCTTGGCTACAGGTCGAACCATTATTGATGTACAAAAAGGAGAACTAACCATGAGGGTACAGGACCAAGAAGTAACATTCAATGTTTTCAAGGCCATGAATTTCCCAGATGATGAAAAGAAGGAGGAATGTTTCAGACTCGATGTGATACACAGTACTATTCAGAACTCCAATGCAATGCAAAGTTCTACTGACAAACTTAAAACATGTCAATTGCCTGTGGAGCCTAAAGATAAAGCGTCTTTTGTACTGAAGGAGCCAATTCTTGCACTACAAGCAACATAAGAGAAAAAGTTCCACCAACTCAACGAATTGGAGGAATTTCACAATCAGCCTTTTGAGGATGCCAAATTGTACAAAGAAAAAGGCAAGAAGAGACATAATGAGAAGTTAGTGCGCATACAACTGGAACTAGGGCATAAGGTATTGTTAAACAAATCAAGGTGAAATTCTTCCCATGGAAGCCAAAATCACGGTGGTCAGGTCCATTTGTGATCACCAAAGTTTTACCAAATAGAGCCGTTGAGATACATGATCCTGATGCTAACAAAACTTTCAAGGTTAAAAACAAGCGTGTCAAGCACTACTGGGAAGAATCATTTGAGCGACAAAAAGAAAGTGTTACACTTTCAGATCCAGCTTAACGTTCGAGAAGTCACGTCTAGCTGACGACTTAAACTTAGCGCTCGCAGGGAGGCAACCCATGCAATTTGTGTATATATTGTGATTTTGTGTGATTTAATTTTGTGTGTTAGTTTTGCAGATTAAGATGGAAGAAGCTCTCGTAAATCTTCACAAGCAATTTCCTTCTCTCCCTCAAAAATCTCTAATGAAAGTTACAAAGCTCGCTTGGAACGGATGAGGTTATTGACAATCCATGGTATTCCTAATGATATTCGTTGGGTAATTGAAGCACGAGTCCGATTGGCAGGTGAGTCTTCTGACTCTTTTATTTCACATCTGTCTGGTTTTGGAAGAATCACCTATGCAAAGAACGTAGAGCTAAGCAAATGGGTGTTTGTTTTAAATGTGCACGATTAATTGCAACACTCGTTGTCGTTCTTTAGGAATGGTGTCTGATAATCGCGAAGACAAAATTAAATTCATTAGGGATGGCTTGAGTAAGGAGTCTTTAGATGAAATATCTTCAACTCTTGAGACGCATCCCAGTGGATATGTTCACATTGCCATTCGCAAATTACATACACAATTCCAAAACGAAAGACAACAATTAAGTCTCGGGAATCTGACTCAAAAAGACCCTGTTTGCCAATTTATAAGAAAATTGGATGGGAAGTTTGTCCCTGACGCATAGACGTCAATCAAGCCGTTACTTTTCTTGTAAATATTATATCTCTTTGTCTTTTCTTAATAATTGTGATTTGTTTTGTTGATTTCTTTTATTTTCTCCGACAGGATCCAGATCTTGTTGACTATCATGATCTATTTTACTATTTCGCTACTAATCGTCCTCTGGAAGATACTTGTGCTATTTTACTCACCCTTTTCAGGTACTATAAATTCAGCCCGTCATTGCACTTTGAAGGCATTCAGAGTTGAGAAAGAAATACATAAAAATGGAAGCCACTTCAAGAAGACGAGTTGAAAATATCTGTGTATTTTGCAGTACTAGTGTTGGAACTAAGCCACAATACATAGAAGCAGCACAGGAATTGGGTCGAGTCGTAGCTGCAAGGAATATGCACTTAATATTTAGAACGATTCTCCACCTCAAAGCAAATTGCTTACTTGGGTCGTTCCATCAAGAGATGAAGTTCTTATTGTTGTCCAAACTAAAAATGACTCCTCCTCTGTAATATCTGTACCAGAGATTTAGAGGTCTTGACCCCTGACTGATCCAATCTTGATTGTGAGGAGAAAATTTTGCCTCTGAGCTAACGATGATGTGCTCGGTGGCATGTGATCCTGTCTCGAGCTGTGAGAGATGCTCGGACCTGGGGGAATGTTACGTCCCCAGTCCGAAAGACTGACTCGGTGGGATGTAACCCGACCCCGAATGAAGAGAGGCACTTGGACCTGAGGGAATGTTACGTCCCCAGTCCGAAGGGCTGACTCGGTGGGACGTACCCCGACCCCGAGCTTAGAAAGGCACTTGGACCTGGGGGAATGTTATGTCCCCAGTCCAAAGAAGTAGACTCGGTGGGACGTAACCCGACCCCGAATGAAGAGAGGCACTTGGACCTGGGGGAATGTTACGTCCCCAGTCCGAAGGGCTGACTCGGTGGGACGTACCTCAACCCCGAGCTGAGAAAGACACTTGGACTTGGGGGAATGTTACGTCTCCAGTTCGAAGGGCTGATTCGGTGGGACGTACCCCGACCCCGAGCTGAGAAAGACACTTGGACCTGGGGGAATGTTACGTCCCCAGTCTGAAGGAGTCGACTCGGTGGGACGTAACCCGACCCCGAGCTGAAATAAACATCGATCTCGGCGGTACAAGAGCAGACCCGAGCCGGAAAGAAAACATCTGACCTTAGCGGAAAGAATCCAGCCTTGAGTCGATTAACCAAGCGGCCTCGGCGGAATGAATCCAGCCCCGAGCCGATTAATCAAGTGGGACTTATTCAGAAGGAAAGTGAATCAACCTTTTGAAACCCTACCGAATCTGGCACGAGCGTCCCCTTACCAGACCAGTAAAAAACAAAAATAAATCTCTGAAAAATAAAATTAAAAGGTGGGGGTGACTTAGCACTTGTCCCAAAGCAAAACTTTTCACAAGTGTAAACAACAGCACAGATGCCTCAAAATAGGTTCCTGTCCGAGGCCTCCAAAACATAATTCTGAATCTTTCAATTCAGTGTCCCGGCGAACCAGGATTTGGATCAGTAGAGCGTTTAAAATGGTAAGGGCACATCCTCTATACGTCAGGTCACTGTGGAGCCTGTGTATTTGTGTGGGGGCTCCTCCTTACCGCGCTGGAGCAGGCACACGCCACAGGGCACAACGCCTCCCCGTGCTGCGCCTCTCTTGGATCCAAATGATGAATGGATCAAAGAGTGTTCGGGACACTAAGGGCACATCCCTCCTTAGGTCCGATATCACTGGAGCTAGCAATCGTCACGGGGGCATCATCACTCCCCGTGCTATGCTTTCCCATAGATCCATTACATCGGGTATGTGAGGATCAGAGAGTGTTCGAAACATTTAAGGGCACATTCCTCCTTATGTTCGGTAACACTGGAGTAAGCAATCGCTACGGGGGTATCATCCATCCCCGTGCTATGCTTCTCACGGATCCTATGCATCGAGTATGTCACTGAATATTCTGAGGACCCCGAGCTAACAGAGACATTTGGTTCTGAGGGAATGTCATGTCCCCAGACCAAAGAGCATGACTCGGTGGGATGTAACCCGACCCTGAGCCGAATAATATAGCAGCCTCGGCGGAACGAGATCTAGCCCCGAGCCGATGAAGAGGCCTCGGCGGAACGAACTCCAGCCGCGAGCCGATTGTTGAAGGGGCGTCGGCGGAACGAACTACAGCCCCGAGCAATTATTGAAGGGGCCTCGGCGGAACGAACTCCAGCCCCGAGCCGATTGTTGAAGGGGCCTCGGCGCCAACTGTCCTCTGTAATGGGCGTTGAGTATGTCCCCCGTTTGAAGATGTCTGGATACTCTTTTAGACATTCTAGTAGGCTCTGTCTCAGGGTCTTGTCCAAGCCTCCCCCTATCTTTATATTTTTTTTCCGGTCCGAAGAGTTCTATCCCTTCTAATTCCTCAGCCGCCGCTAGCCGGGCTATTCTGTTTGGCCGAGGACTAAGATCTCCACTGGCTTTTCCTCCGTCTTCATTCCTCTGTCGTTTTTTGGTACCCTCATCAATGCAGAGGGTTTCTCGTGAGAGAGTTGCAAAGCAGCTGCGGGCTGCCTTCTGACTTCCGCATGGGATCCCGATCCGGTGATGGTCTTCCTTCTTCTTCTTCCTATGTGTCCTCTGTTTGTGAATCTTTTTCTACAACTACAGATTTTATCCCGTAGGGGCCCCTCCTCCTGGGTCTATCGTCTTCACTTGTATCTACCACCCTTTTCCCTTCTGCTTTTTCACATCTTCTTCGACTGGTTCCGACTTCGGGTCTTTCGTTGTTCGTTTCCTCCATTCTCTCCAGCCGACCCATCATGGATTTCATACTTTCTTCCATCTTCTTCATCCAATCTGTAGCCGGATTCCCCGACGATTGGTGATTTCCGCCTTCTGCCATGGTCTTACTACGCGAATTGCTTTTTGTTGATTCCCCACAGACGGCGCCAACTGTTGACGGCTGATTTTGGTCTCAGGGCAATATGAGAATATTACTCCCGAGACAATCCTCCCTCAATAGTGAATTTGTTTGGTTATGGGGGACCAAAAGCAAACTTAGCAAAAAACAGATAAATACGCCAATCGACAAGGAGATTTAACGTGGTTCGGTGGATCTTGGTCCGACCTACGTCCACGGGCACAAAAATGATGGCACTTTTATTACTCGAACACCTTCTCAGCCCTGCTCCATGTTTTTTACATGTCTGATGGTAATGATTCTGATCCTGATATTGGTTCTCTTCTTCTTCTCCCACCCTTAAGCATACTGATGAGCGGAAAATATATCAATATTTACCGCCCCTTTTACTTAATATTTTGTTTAGTTTCTCGGGTTTGATGAACGTTTTGATATATTTTAGTTTATTTTGCAGATAAAATAATATCGAGTCTTAATGAAATCATTTAGGATGAAATATGGGTCAAATAAAGGCAATTATTGGACTTGATATTTTAATTTTGGAGATTGGAAACTTGAAAGGGCGTTTTGACGAAGTGCAGTTTTGGAAATTCCAATTTTGTGCATCTGTCGTATTTTGGGCATAACTTTTTACTCAGATATCGGATTGAGCTGATTCAAGTGCCAGATTAAAGAAGACTCAAAGTTCTACAACTTTGAAAGAGACAATATTTTCGAATTCTGATGATTTCATGACCGAAATTGATGAACCATACAGAAGTGTGTGGAGTGTAATTATTAAAAGTCATTATCAATCATTTTCAAAGCAAAATATTAATTAATTAATAATTAATAAAAATTATCAAATCAACACCAAACAAGATAAGCAATTAGTGGAGAAATTATGGATTTGGTGGAGTAATTAGTGGAGAAATTAATAATGGATTTGGTGGAGAATTTGATGGATGATTTGATGGTGGCAAAATTTTGCCTATAAATACCAAGCCATTTCATTTGTAAAATTCATACTTTCTTCTTTGAAATTCTTAATGAATAAATAAGAAAATTGTATCTAGTTTGTTTATTTTTAGTTTTCAGTAATTAATTTTCAGTTTCGCACTTTCTTTTCTTTACTTTTCAGTTTTTACTTTCCGCAATTTACTTTTACGCACAGTACTTTTCTTTCTTTAATTTTTCAGTTTTTACTTTTCAGTAATGAGGAGGTAACTTCCCCAGCTAGGGTGAAAGGTAATTCTTTTACTATTGCTATTTAGATTAATCTCCCTTAAATATAATATATTCACTATTTAAAATATTGACTTAAAAAGGATACCGCTATATTGGTCGGTTGGTAATTCATTTTAATCTGGTTTTAACCTGACTAATCAAGGATACCGCCAGATTGGTCGGTTGGTAATTAAACTTTCTTACCGCCTATATGGCAGGTTCATGGACAAATCTTTTTACCGCCTTAATGGCCGGTTGGACTTAATTTGACTTAATCAGGTTACCGCCTATATGGCTGGTTGGTAATGTTATCACAAGTTTATATATTATATTATGGGAGATATCTAAATTAGTAGTAGTAAAAGTAATTCCTTTTACCTTAGCATTTTATTTTATTGTAATTTACTTTTTTACTTTACCGCATTTTTACTTTATGTCTTTTATTTTCAAGTTTTTACTAGCCCTAGTTATGTGTTGTAACTAAATTATTTATCTAGGGTTGTGATGACTTTTAATATCACTGGTTTATAAGGGGTTAAATTATAGTTTGGGTAATATAAAGATTTATTTATTGAGTCTTAATCTTAATGCTTTTTCATTAATTGGCCATTAATAAAATTGATCTGGTAAATCTAAAATGAACTAGACATAGATATTTTAGGTTTCAGCCTTAGACTCAATAGCCCACGATCTTCCTTGAGGATAGATAACCCTTTAATAGATTTCCTTACAGGATAGGAATATACCTGTCAGGCGGGGGTAGCCATAATTGGAACTTAATCTTAATGAATCCAGGTAATTTGGTTGACATAGACATATGGTTCAATTGGGTTAAACTGAGTATTTGTGTCTGACCATCGATAGAGGCTTACACATAATTTAGTGTTCCAGGTTAATAAATCAATATATTACCCAACTGTAAGATAACCACTTCATCTTTAAAATGATATTAAAAGAAATCACAACCTTAGATCTTTGTGTCTTTTGTTATTTTCCTTAGTATTTTCTTTTGTATTTTTATTTATTTATTTATTTATTTTGCAAATCTACAATCAATCAAATCAAACAATCATTCTCTTTTCCATTTATTAGATATTTGTAAATAAATAGTATCAATAATTAATAACAACATTAGGAATTAAGTCCTCGTGGGATCGATATTTTATACTACTTGAACGATACGTGCGCTTGCGTTATACGTGTGTGTTTACGCCGGTCACATACTCTACCCTCCTATTTATAATAGTGCAGAAATCAGATTTCTTCTTTTAGAAGGGTTTCCTAGTTGAAACAATTTCCCTTTCCCATAAGGATTCCTAGTCAAAAACTACATTTACTTCCTTTATCATACTAGGACATTGACTTACTAGTTTACCCCATTAAAGTAGGATACCTTATTATCTTATCTTGTATGGATAGAATGTCTTATCTTCCCGAACATGCCTTGCCTATGCTCGGTTTTCACGAGGTCGGTCTTCATGTGGTCGGTCATGTGGTCGGTCATAATAGTCTTTTGTACTGAGAATGCTGCTGTCGACCTGATAATTGCCCGGTCATTTTGAACTCAAGTGCTCGGTCACTAACCGTAAAGTTCCCGGCTTCTTACTGTTGACTCTTTAGTGGTCGGGTCGGCATTAATAATCTTGACTGAGAAGTGAATTACTTTTTTTACCCATGTCGTGCTGCTTAAATAACATAGTGCCTGAAAACACCATCAACATCTGTCCCCTAGTTCTCGGTTCCAACGAGTATACAAGTTGGTGCCGGGAACTATATAAAGATGGTGTGCTGATCGCCTTGCTGGTGGTCGCTCCAGAAATCACAGAGAAATTGCCTTCGTCATCAACTAAGTCTTCTGTTTCTATCTTCATATCCTCGGTTATTGGAGATGCTGACCCTATTTAGAACGATTCTCCACCTCAAAGCAAATTGCTTACTTGGGTCGTTCCATCAAGAGATGAAGTTCCTCTTGTTGTCCAAACTAAAAATGACTCCTCCTCTGTAATATCTGTACCAGAGATTTAGAGGTCTTGACCCCTGACTGATCCAATCTTGATTGTGAGGAGAAAATTTTGCCTCTGAGCTAACGATGATGTGCTCGGTGGCATGTGATCCTGTCTCGAGCTGTGAGAGATGCTCGGACCTGGGGGAATGTTACGTCCCCAGTCCGAAAGACTGACTCGGTGGGATGTAACCCGACCCCGAATGAAGAGAGGCACTTGGACCTGAGGGAATGTTACGTCCCCAGTCCGAAGGGCTGACTCGGTGGGACGTACCCCGACCCCGAGCTTAGAAAGGCACTTGGACCTGGGGGAATGTTATGTCCCCAGTCCAAAGAAGTAGACTCGGTGGGACGTAACCCGACCCCGAATGAAGAGAGGCACTTGGACCTGGGGGAATGTTACGTCCCCAGTCCGAAGGGCTGACTCGGTGGGACGTACCTCAACCCCGAGCTGAGAAAGACACTTGGACTTGGGGGAATGTTACGTCTCCAGTTCGAAGGGCTGATTCGGTGGGACGTACCCCGACCCCGAGCTGAGAAAGACACTTGGACCTGGGGGAATGTTACGTCCCCAGTCTGAAGGAGTCGACTCGGTGGGACGTAACCCGACCCCGAGCTGAAATAAACATCGATCTCGGCGGTACAAGAGCAGATCCGAGCCGGAAAGAAAACATCTGACCTTAGCGGAACGAATCCAGCCTTGAGTCGATTAACCAAGCGGCCTCGGCGGAATGAATCCAGCCCCGAGCCGATTAATCAAGTGGGACTTATTCAGAAGGGAAGTGAATCAACCTTTTGAAACCCTACCGAATCTGGCACGAGCGTCCCCTTACCAGACCAGTAAAAAACAAAAATAAATCTCTGAAAAATAAAATTAAAAGGTGGGGGTGACTTAGCACTTGTCCCAAAGCAAAACTTTTCACAAGTGTAAACAACAGCACGGATGCCTCAAAAGAGGTTCCTGTCCGAGGCCTCCAAAACATAATTCTGAATCTTTCAATTCAGTGTCCCGGCGAACCAGGATTTGGATCAGTAGAGCGTTTAAAATGGTAAGGGCACATCCTCTATACGTCAGGTCACTGTGGAGCCTGTGTATTTGTGTGGGGGCTCCTCCTTACCGCGCTGGAGCAGGCACACGCCACAGGGCACAACGCCTCCCCGTGCTGCGCCTCTCTTGGATCCAAATGATGAATGGATCAAAGAGTGTTCGGGACACTAAGGGCATATCCCTCCTTAGGTCCGATATCACTGGAGCTAGCAATCGTCACGGGGGCATCATCACTCCCCGTGCTATGCTTTCCCATGGATCCATTACATCGGGTATGTGAGGATCAGAGAGTGTTCGAAACATTTAAGGGCACATTCCTCCTTATGTTCGGTAACACTGGAGTAAGCAATCGCTACGGGGGTATCATCCCTCCCCGTGCTATGCTTCTCACGGATCCTATGCATCGAGTATGTCACTGAATATTCTGAGGACCCCGAGCTAACAGAGACATTTGGTTCTGAGGGAATGTCATGTCCCCAGACCAAAGAGCATGACTCGGTGGGATGTAACCCGACCCTGAGCCGAATAATATAGCAGCCTCGGCGGAACGAGATCCAGCCCCGAGCCGATGAAGAGGCCTCAGCGGAACGAACTCCAGCCGCGAGCCGATTGTTGAAGGGGCGTCGGCGGAACGAACTTTAGCCCCGAGCAATTATTGAAGGGGCCTCGGCGGAACGAACTCCAGCCCCGAGCCGATTGTTGAAGGGGCCTCGGCGCCAACTGTCCTCTATAATGGGCGTTGAGTATGTCCCCCGTTTGAAGATGTCTGGATACTCTTTTAGACATTCTAGTAGGCTCTGTCTCAGGGTCTTGTCCAAGCCTCCCCCTATCTTTATATTTTTTTTCCGGTCCGAAGAGTTCTATCCCTTCTAATTCCTCAGCCGCCGCTAGCCGGGCTATTCTGTTTGGCCGAGGACTAAGATCTCCACTGGCTTTTCCTCCGTCTTCATTCCTCTGTCGTTTTTTGGTACCCTCATCAATGCAGAGGGTTTCTCGTGAGAGAGTTGCAAAGCAGCTGCGGGCTGCCTTCTGACTTCCGCATGGGATCCCGATCCGGTGATGGTCTTCCTTCTTCTTCTTCCTATGTGTCCTCTGTTTGTGAATCTTTTTCTACAACTACAGATTTTATCCCGTAGGGGCCCCTCCTCCTGGGTCCATCGTCTTCACTTGTATCTACCACCCTTTTCCCTTCTGCTTTTTCACATCTTCTTCGACTGGTTCCGACTTCGGGTCTTTCGTTGTTCGTTTCCTCCATTCTCTCCAGCCGACCCATCATGGATTTCATACTTTCTTCCATCTTCTTCATCCAATCTGTAGCCGGATTCCCCGACGATTGGTGATTTCCGCCTTCTGCCATGGTCTTACTACGCGAATTGCTTTTTGTTGATTCCCCACAGACGGCGCCAACTGTTGACGGCTGATTTTGGTCTCAGGGCAATATGAGAATATTACTCCCGAGACAATCCTCCCTCAATAGTGAATTTGTTTGGTTATGGGGGACCAAAAGCAAACTTAGCAAAAAACAGATAAATACGCCAATCGACAAGGAGATTTAACGTGGTTCGGTGGATCTTGGTCCGACCTACGTCCACGGGCACAAAAATGATGGCACTTTTATTACTCGAACACCTTCTCAGCCCTGCTCCTTATTTTTTACAAGTCTGATGGTAATGATTCTGATCCTGATATTGGTTCTCTTCTTCTTCTCCCACCCTTAAGCATACTCTACCCTCCTATTTATAATAGTGCAGAAATCAGATTTCTTCTTTTAGAAGGGTTTCCTAGTTGAAACAATTTCCATTTCCCATAAGGATTCCTAGTCAAAAACTACATTTACTTCCTTTATCATAATAGGACATTGACTTACTAGTTTACCCCATTAAAGTAGGATACCTTATTATCTTATCTTGTATGGATAAAATGTCTTATCTTCCCGAACATGTCTTGCCCTATGCTCGGTTTTCACGAGGTCGGTCTTCATGTGGTCGGTCATAATAGTCTTTTGTACTGAGAATGCTGTTGTCGACCTGATAATTGCCCGGTCATTTTGAACTCAAGTGCTTGGTCACTAACCGTAAAGTTCCCGGCTCCTTACTGTTGACTCTTTAGTGGTCGGATCGGCATTAATAATCTTGACTGAGAAGTGAATTACCTTTTTTACCCCTATCGTGCTGCTTAAATAACATAGTGCCTGAAAACACCATCAACATTTTTAATTAAAACGAAATTAAAATTTTTACCTTCCGCCTCTACTGAGTGTAGTTATAGACTGATTTTTGATGATATTTTTGTCTTTTTGATAAATTTAAATTTAAATTTATATTAATATGTTAATGTGGATTGTTATTTGTGGAGATTCTGGACTGGTTAATAACCGAATTAACCAAAACCGATCGAAAAATAATGGTTAAGTTGGTTAATGGTTATGTGTCATCATATGGTTAAATCGGTTAAATATTTATTTAACCAAATAATTTCGGTTCGGTTAAAAAATCAAGAATTAATCGACCGAACCGACCGATGCACACCCCTAGTACTGACCCGCATGAAACTCAATACGATAGGACTGAATACAGATAAAATTTTCGTACACATTAATTAAATAAATCAGATATGAATATTGATATCTTCCAATCATATTCGGGTTTTCATCTGTTATTACATATAATAGTAATTTTTTTAAATTACTATTATATAATCAGAGGCTATAATATCTCCCGTACATTGTGTTGAACACCAACCATTGTTCCTGGAACAAGAAAAGCAAAAGCAAAAGCAAAAGCACAACAAAACAAAAACTTGCTTTCATAAAATAAAAAGTATTAATTTTGAGCCTGCTTTCAACTATAAGAGCACCTAGCTAGTCCCATCCTCCATTGACTCTGTTTCCAGCTCCCAGTTTTAAATACAAAACGAAAACATCTTCATCAATAAATGGAGGGTGGTGGTACCGTGACATGCGGGTCATGGATCAAGCGACCCGAGAAGGTGAATCTGGTTGTGTTGGGCAAGTCCAGGAGGGCGAATTCATCTCCTTCAGTGTTGGAAATTTTCTCTTTTGATCCTAAAACAAGCTCTGTTCACCCTTCTCCTTTGGTAAATATTTTTTGGACGAAAAGATTTTTGTTTTGAATTGATTAGTTATTTTTTTGGTTGACCCTTTCTATATGTGGGGTTTTTGTGTTTTGAAGGTTACTTATGTGTTTGATGAAAGCGAAGGCGATCTCATGACTATTGCTGTGAACCCAAATGGAGATGATTTTGTTTGCTCTACAACAAATGGTAGCTGCAAGTAAGTTTATTATTATTATTTTGTTTTGTATTTGAAATTTGTATATTTGTTAGTCCGTAATTTGACTGTATAGAGCTGTGTTTATTATTTTAAGATTAAATTTGTAATTTCATTTGGGAATTATCCTAGGGGTGGGTGGGTAATAGTAGCTTAAAAATTTGATCTTTTAGTTGGGGGACAGACACAAACAGGGGTGGTCCTGAGACAGCCTCGGTTGGGCCCCTAAATTCAATATAAAATTATAGGCCCCCAACTTATAAAAAAAAAATCAATGCAAAAAAAGAAAAAAAAATAATTTATATCATGTAAATTGTCGAAACCCCGAACTCGTCTAGGGCCCCTAAAAATTATGTGAAGTAATTTCGTCTAGGACCCCTATATACTCAGGGCCGCCCTTGGACACAAAGTCTTAATTTTCAGAGCACAACAGCTAAAGTGTTGAGAATAATGCCCGCTCACTATGACGGAGTGATTTCGTACCTCAATAGTTATGTATCATAAGCCACAACAACTTAATTTTAAACATACCCTTAATCCAATGGTTTGAGGAATGAGGTAGTTGACGTTAAGAAAGAGAATTTGATACTGCAAAGTCAATGACTATAATGTTTTATTATAATGGACTGACGGTTGAGAATTGGTGACCTGTTCTAAGAGGAAATAAACTGTCTTATTTATAACTTCACATGCTCTTTGGCTTTCGTGATAATAAGTGATGTCTGCATCCTAAGCTTTGGTTGTGTTATCTTATTATTTAAACGTAGTTGAGTGAAATAGATTGTAAAAAATGTTCCTATTTAAATTATCCTTCTTTTTGGTTGGTTGATAACTTGATATGGTTCGATATTACTGATGTTATAGTCTGAGTTTTCTTCAGCCTATAAATGGAACTAAGACTAGAAGAAATCTTTTATCTCATTAATTTGATAATTCTTGAGTGTTTTATTTGTAAAATGGTATTTTAACCAATCATTTTCTTAAAGTTTACTTCAACCTGTATATTCTTCAGAATAAGTATCAGTTTACAAAAAAGTATTTAAGTTGAACGTTAGAATTAAGACAGACAAGAGTGTGGGAACATTTTCAGTTTTTCAGTCATTTTGCAAGGTTTACTTACACTTTGTGATCCTTTAGCTCTCTCTCTCTCTGCCTCTTTCGCTCTCCAGGAAAATAGAAATTATACAGCCAGTCAGGCTACTAAACCGTCAGTCTGTCTATTACTTAAGAGGGCGTAAATGTAGACTGAGATTATTCCCATGACATGCAGATTGTTTGAGGTATATGGTGGACCAACAAATATAAAGTTATTGGCCAAAAAAATACCTCCTCTCCAAGATGCTGGCCCACAAAAATGCCTAGCCTTCAGTGTGGATGGATCTAGATTTGCTGCTGGTGGAGTGGTAAGCAATGCTTTATATTTTGATCTGCTGTTATATCCGTTGGTTGAGTGGTGTGAAAATAAAACAGAATTTGATATGTTATTACAACATTCTTTCAATTACTACATTTTTGATATAACGTAAATATGATAGTAGATGAAGCATGTATGTCTGAATCTTTGTAACCAATGACAGGATGGGCATCTCAGAATAATGCAATTGCCAAGTCTGCGCGTAATTTTAGATGAACCAAAAGCACACAAGTCTGTCTTGGATATGGATTTTAGGTAGGCATTGAGCTTATTTGCTTGTGTATCATTAGAAATATGTCATAACATTTATAATGTTAATCTCTATTTACTAGCTTGATAAAATAAACACAAATAGATACATATATAGGCGCATTTTAATAGACTTGTACCAGAGTTTGACACATTATGTAACTGGATGCTGAAACTTTTGGCCTTGTTTGTCTGATAGCCTAGATTCAGAGTTTTTGGCTACAACTTCTACTGATGGTTCAGCTAGAATATGGAAAACAGAAGATGGTGTTGCTTGGACTTTCTTAACTCGCGACTCGGTATGATTTATCTATCTAACAATTGTTTTGGAATATTTGTTAGAAGTTTGCCTTACATGGAAACAATATTTAATATTGTTTTTCCTTACAGGATGAGAAGATTGAGTTATGTAGATTCTCCAAGGATGGGACAAAACCATTTTTGTTTTGCACTGTTCAAAGAGGTACATTCAGCTCCTGTTTGAGCCACACCTTACACAGAGCTATTGATGGATTATATTTTAATATGTATTAATGTCAATGAAACAGGTGATAAATCTGTCGTTGTGGTTTATGATATAAGTACGTGGAACAAAATTGGTCATAAGAGGCTGCTTAGGAAGCCTGCATCCGTAATGTCTATCAGCCTGGATGGGAAATATCTTGCTATGTAAGCTCATGGTGATACTCTTTTAAAATTTGTAGTTATTATTTGGGCTTATGTTACTTTTAATCAAGATAATATGAACTGAGTCAGTGTCTGATGATCTTTTGAAATGCTAAAATTGCTTTGATTCTTGTAATACTTTTGAGCCAAATTTATGTCATTTGAGCTATTATGCGATTTTGTATCCATTTGGGCGTGTGTGTATTTGTTTCCGTTTCCTTTTTCACTTATAATTTGCATCCATTGGGGTGTGTTTGTGTATGTGTTTTTGTTTTCTTTTTATGAATTTGCTTTAACTGATATTTGAATTTTTCCTTATTTTAGGGGAAGCAAAGATGGGGATATCTGTATTGTCGATGTGAAGAAAATGGAAATCTCTCATTGGAGTAAGAGGCTACATCTGGGTACCTCTGTTGCATCACTAGAGTTCTGTCCCACCCAAAGGTAAGATTCAAATGGTAACATAGATATACGACTATATCCATCTATTGGTGCTCTTATCCTAAATTGACTTCATTGTTTGATCAACACTCCAAGATTTTCAAGCCCTTGATCACTAGTGGAAGGAACATATAGGAATGGATGCTTGAGATATTGGTTCTAATTGTACCAATGATCTGCCCAATGCATCTGATGGCTGTGTCGTAAATTGATGCTTGGTACATAATTTGATTTCCATATTTTTAGAATTTGACATATCCATTGTCTATGGTGGTGCATTAGTTTCACACTTTCTAAGATTGAGAATTTGATCGAGCTTCTAAAAAATCTCAGTCATTCCGGAAATAAAAACTTCTAAGTGCTGCCAAACAATTAAAATATCTTTTAAGCTTAATCGTTTGGTTGTTTCAGAAGCTATACCAAACATACTTAGGTCACTATGATCATTTGTAAGCGGTTGGGTTAAGTGTTAAAAGACCCTTGGACCCTGGATTCAACTAAGAGGTCATGGGATCAAATTTCAAAACCACTCGGGGCCACTAACCTGGGATATTTACATCCTCATGAGTTTTCTGACTAACAATGTTGTATTGATCGACAATAGCCTCCAATGCAGCTGTCCGTGAAAAATAAAAGGGTCAAAGGATTTTTAGGTATCGAAAAGAAGAACATAACTGCACTCTTTTAGTGTATAAGAGCTATTCTCCTGAAATTGAACCTTGATGTAACTTTATAAGCCATTTGCAACTGGTTATTTTCTTCGCAGTTCCTCCATTTTGGTTATTGCTTATTAATTCTTCCTTTCATGAGGTGTTTTTTTTTCTTGTGCAGGGTGGTGCTTACTGCTTCTAAAGAATGGGGAGCTGTGATAACCAAGCTAACTGTTCCGGCAGATTGGAAAGGTCTATCTCTTTCTCGCCCACTCTTATGTATTGTTTGGTAGAGAGTATTGATTGAGAGTATAAATTAGCTTATAAGTATTACAGCAAGAGTATAAACTAGCTTATAAACTCATCAAACTCTATATTAAACTCTACAATACACTCACAGTCTCGCTCTCACTCACAATGTTCAGCATCCTAAACATTTTTCCCCCGTGCAGAGTGGCAGATTTACACATTGCTTCTAGCACTATTTCTGGCATCAGCCGTTGCATTTTACATTTTATTCCAGAACTCGGATTCATTCTGGAACTTTCCTATTGCGAAAAATCAACATGGAGGACCGAAGATTGAAACCATCTTAAGAGATCCGCAGTCGTCTGATGATCAAAATATGTGGAATTCATTTGAACCATTGGATCTGTGAGCACTTGGTTAGATTTAATCACCAGAAGCTCATGAAACAAAAATAACTTTTTTACATTCATCAATATGCTTTTTCATTTTAGATTAGTCATATAATGCAATGTACCATGCAAATTTTCAGTACTTCTGAGGAAAATGCATAGCTTAACATGAGAACAATATTTTTCTTTTCATCACGTTATCTTGGTGACAAATCACAAGTTTGTAAAATTAATATTACTATTTCAATATTAGAGGATACACAAACTATACTCTAATTTTAGAAAAATAATCACCGTTTTGTCTCGTTATTTTTCATGACAAAAAATCATCTCATCTCATATTACTTGAGTTATAAAAATATCTCAAATCTTGACCCAAACAATACATGACAGAAAATTACCAACCTTAATTTCCATGTCAATAATCATGTAACTACAATAATATATTTTAATTGTACACAATTTTTTTTTGGAAACGTTGTAAATTATATCGTCAAATCACCCGATCCAGGTTTAAACGGCGCATGTGAAATCTTTGACTGTCCCAAGCTCTTACAAGAAATACACCCTTAAACTTGAAACCCAAATTCTTTGTCATTAAGCCAGGGATTTTAAACGACGGAATTATTTTATTATTTTTTAATATTTATGTGCAGAATAATTGGATAAAATTCACCGTGGAAAACAAAAATCATAGGGCCCCACTAAAAAAATGAATCAACGATCGAAAGAAAAGAACAACTGATCAACGAAATGCGATGGCATTTTGGGGAATCTGTCAAAAGCTGATCCTCTTTTGTCGATTCCCAGCCAACGTCTATAAATACCCCTAGAAAAAAAATATCTCCCTCAAAAAGTTCACACATACACGTAGTTGTCTGCTTACAGATTTGCTCATCATTCTCTCTTTTTTACATCAATGAACTGCCTACAGAATCTTCCAAGGTCCCCTAATTTTTAATTTTATTTTTTTTCATTCTCTGTTTATAATTGATTGATTAATTAATTAATTAATTAAATCTCCGTAATTGTTTTCCATTTGTTGTTTGTTAATTTCAGATCCTCGGCTTTGCCTTTGCAAAGCTTCAGATTCAATCAGAGGAAGCCGCTTTCTTGCTCTTTCAATTCTCTGGTAAAACGCAGAATCTGTTTTCGTTTTGTTATTAGTTAATGCTTGTGCGTGCGTTTTGTGTTTAATGAGTCTCTGATTTGTCGCAGGGAATGATGAATTCTGCTGATATGAATCGAAGTATCGCAGTTAAGGTAACTATATTATATTTTGATTTCAAATTCATTTCGATTATTATTATTATTATTATTTAAAGAGTAATATTAATGTCAACTGTTATACATATATTTTCTTGTTTATAAATATCTTGAGATTTTTTTTATTACAAGGAATATTCTTGTTTGTCCTGTTTTTTTTGAATAAGTTTTTTTTTTTTTGGTTGAAGAAATGTTTTTTGTTTCTGAAATGAGTTTATTTTTTGTGTTTGTTATCCACATAACATATAACAATTAACCATAACTGACAATGGCCGCCTGATAATCCTATTAGTTTTATCACGCACACTGCCTGGTGATTCAGTCGGTTGTTTTATTTTATTTATTTTATTTTAATTTTTTTAATGCGGAAATAACAATCCCAGTGAGACTTTTACTTGATTATATATGAACATTTTCTTGCGGGAAGTTTCTGATAATTTTATTTACAGGCAGTTACTGGTTCCACGTCTAGTAAGGAGACATCTAATAACCCTGAAGTTGAGGAGGAGAAATCCGAGATCTATAGTACTAATATGACGGAGGCTATGGGTGCCGGTAATTTCATTCATGACTCATGCTATGCTCTAATTTTGACTATAAGGAAGTTGTGGAGACCTCTAGGTGAGAAGGTAATAGTTCCATGTTAAAGGCATGTGTGATATTGTGGATTTGCAAAAGGTCTACTTGAAAAATGTGGTATGAGTTTAGAGTAGTTAAGCAAAACATGATTATTTGATGTTTGGATCATTATTAAAGTGGTCGATTTGCACAGGTATTATATATTATTGAAGCATGAATCAAACATTTGAATGTTTCATTGTAATGAATATGTTCCTCTGAAGCTTTTTCTATATTTTAGTTATTTTTCCTTTTCTATTTGAAATTGTTGCTAATCATTGACGTTTTTGTCCTCATGCAGTTTTGACCTATAGGCATGAACTAGGGATGAACTACAACTTCATTCGTCCAGATTTGATTGTGGGGTCTTGCCTACAGGTGATTCTCATTTCTGAAAGGGAACTTGCTTTATCCTCTCCAAAATGATTATCTGATTTACACTTTTACTTTTCCCGACTGTAGACTCCTGAAGATGTTGACAAGCTTCGTCAAATTGGAGTGAAAACCATATTTTGCTTGCAGCAAAATCCAGATCTGGAGTATCCTTAAATTGGTCTTCAAAGTCCTAGAAGTATGTTTTTTAAAGAATTTATTCCTTTATGTTAATGGATCAGTACCAGTTAAATATGTAATTTTCAGCATTTAAAGCAACCAATTGACAGGGTTATCCAAGCAACTTATTTGTTATAATTCCTTCACTAGTTCTTCCAGATATTTTGGGGTAGACATTATTGCTATTCAAGAGTATGCCAAAACACACAATGACATTCAACACTTACGTGCTGAAATAAGGTTAGTCACTACAAAAAGAATGGGTCTTTTACCAATATAAGCTTTTGCTCTAGTGGCATGATTTAATAGGACTGGTTGATTTACTTGCTTTGAATAATTATGTATGTTTGCTTCTTGGTCGAGCATGTACATTTTATGTTAGAATACTATTTACATCAATTTGGATATGATGGTATTCAACTGTTTCTCTGCTATTTACTTGCTTTATTATGTGATATACCTTGAACGATGATGTGCGAGTTCATAACCCATAGATTGTTGATTATTTGCTCTTATACAAAAAATAGTTGGGCTTACTTCTATTGTTTGGGTCCTTTCCGTCCAGCTTAAAAGATCCAGCGGTAACTTAACATGATATTAGAGCTAGTTTGACGTGTTCAGATCACCTAATTATGTGACAAGCCCTTTTGGTATTAGTCTTGCTTGTGAGGAGAGTTGTTAAAGCTTAACACTATTGTTTGAGCACTCTGAAAACAAGTAATGGATCTTGAAGTACTATTTTTTTTGGGACACATTGATGACCACTTTTATGCTAAAAAATGGTTACTAGACGTCATGGATTGTCCAAAAAGGGTATGAGGGCCCTAAAAGAGGTATGTGTTACCATTTTTGAAATCAAGGGGGTCCTCTTGACCATTTCGTCAAACTATGGGATGTTGTTTTCCTTTTCCCTAAACCTTATTGTTACTTTTGTTCCTATCTGGATATATCTAGGGATGGAGAAAAAGCCCGAGCCCGGTCCGGGCCGGGCCGGGCCCTAAAAGTAGAGGCCCGGCTGGGGCTCGGTACATTAAGCCCGGGCTTAAAAAAATATTTTATCTATATTTATTTATATTTATATAGTAAATTATATATATATATATATATATATATATATATTTATATAATAAATTATAAATATATATAATTTTTTTATTAATAAAAAACCGGGCCGGATAAAGCCCGGCCCGACAGACGCTCGGGCCGGGCTTTTCCCGGGCCCGGGCCAAAATTTTGAATACCAGGCTCGGGCCGGGCTTATCAAAGCCCGGGCTCGGCCCGGCTCATTGCCACACTTAGATATATCCGACCCCTTATCTGCCAGTTTAAGCTTTTAGGCTAATTACCTATACTATCCCTTGAAAATATTTCTCAATTAAAACTTAAACAGAAAGTAATTATAAATCTAAAAGTATTTTGCAATTCACCTCTCCATTTGCCCAAACAAGTTTCACCACTAGTTTGTCCGTGTAATGTAGCTACTCTGAGGTAATTAGCAAATTAAGTGATCCCACATAGCAGATGCCATGTGTCTAGTTATGTTATTGAATCATTGCCCTGTCTCTAGTTCAATTTCTCTACTTAATTTCCTTTCAATAACTGCACAAAGCACACAGAAGTTAGTATATAAGTACATGCATACATAGGTTTGTATATAAGCACATGTAGACACACATGACACATGTAGCTATGCATGTATGCATAGTGCAGGGTTTTCTCGCTTAAATGCTAATGTTCAACACAGGGACTTTGATGCATTTGATTTGCGGATGCGGCTTCCAGCTGTTGTCAGTAAATTGTACAAGGCTGTAAATAGAAATGGAGGTGTTATGTACGTGCATTGTACTGCTGGACTGGGAAGAGCTCCAGCTGTTGCGGTATGCATTAACTAAGACCTTTAAAGAGCATGTGTAGTGTGATTAATTGTCTTATTACGTTACTGTGGAATTGAACTTTGTATTCTCTGGCTGCCAGTCTTTACTTGTGATGATCAACTAACTTATCTCTCACTCATATGCATGCTGGCGTCTTGATTTTATTTCCTTTCAAGAATGTTCTAACATTTTCTTGGTTGTAAACTACAGCTGGCCTACATGTTCTGGGTTCAGGGCTATAAACTAAATGATGCTCATCGATTGCTGCTGGTAACTTTAGATTCAATTCCTTTATAATAATATGTTATTAAATTTAGTTAGATTCAACTCCTTTATAATAATTTATAATTAAATTTAGTTTTTTTTTTTAATTCTTGTCATAGAATTTGGTGCATATACATAATTGACCAGCAATCCAGTATATTTACTATTTAGTTATCTGCATCTACAATGGGTATACAGTCAAAAGAATCTCGTCACTAGCTATACCTTGCCTAATTATATTAATTTTATTCTTATTGCTTTACTATCATATCAGTTGACTGGACAAGTCAGCTTTACGTTGTATAACTGGTTTTTGAGCTATTAGTTGGTGCAGGCTCACTGCGTAGCGCTTATTTAGATTTCAGACATGTTACTGTGTTTCTTGCAAACCATAATTACATTTGCTTGAAATTGTTATGTTTTTGTTCATTTTGGTAATATTTTTATTGATTAAGTTTCTTGTAGAGATGAATGAGAAATAAACTATTAGATATCCACGGATCATCTCACTGTCTCAAAAGTAACTTGACGCTTTTTTCCTTGCAGAGCAAGCGTCCTTGCTTCCCTAAAGTGGATGCTATAAAAAATGCAACTGCTGATATTGTAAGATGTGTTCAATTTTTTCCTGTATGGTAGTCATAGATGCTCACGTGCCTGGGACTATAAGATTTCTTTATTCTCTTTGAATGGTAAATAAAATGTGATTATGATATTATTACTTGTCAATAATCCACGTCATATGGTTTATTATAATGGTTCCCAAATTCGTTCAATTTTTTTCTGTATTAATTCAGTTTGGTTCTCAAATACTACTGTCTAAACTTACAGGTGTTCTTTTGTTCTTTTTCAACTCCTAAGGCACAGAAGAGATGGAGTTAAATAAAACAAGACATTCAAATTTTTCATGACATTTTCCTTAGCCAAATTTCTTTGATGTGCCATTGCTTGTGTTTTATATATACAAATATAATCACTGCAATCTAATCCCAGTTATCTTTTTGTTAAAAGCTTACAGGACTCAGAAAGAAGCTTGTCACTTTTACTTGGAAAAATAAAAATTGCACAACCGTTGAAATATCTGGAATTGATATAGGATGGGGTCAGGTATTGTTTTTCTATATGTTATCAGCATCTTGATATATGAGAATCCTCTTTGATGCTATATATGGTAAAAGACTGACTCTATGAGGACTGATACAATGTTCTGAGAAGTATATCCTCTGTGTAGCACAATGAAAATGAATTGTCAAAGCGTAACCTGATTTCTTTTTGAAGGAAAACTTAGTTATATTGTTTAGAGAATGATCCATCATTGTTATACATATTCATGAAATCACATGCTAAAAAACAATCGACAATTATGAATAATCCAGTCATTTTTTTCTTCTCTTTTCTTCAGAGAATGCCGTTAACATTTGACAAGGAGCAAGGACTATGGATTCTCAGGAGGGAACTGCCTGTAAGTTTTTATCATTTTGGGCTATTGATAAATATCGGTCTTATGTTATGATGGTTTTATTTTAGGCAATATTTATGTTTGTGCTCTTCTATCACTATAAAATAATTGCCCTGCTTGCTGATTGTTTGAACTTACTGTCCCTTTTTGTTTGAGTGTCCTATTGGCACAAATGCTGACAAAACAAAACTCACTATGCCGAGAAGTGATAGAATTGTGTAAGCTTCATGTTGTCAAGTTATTTGCCTCTGGTTTAATCTCAGCAGACCTGCATTTTAAATTGTTGAATTGCTTAGTATTTGCAAGTGCTGGAACCTATGGCCTATGTCTTGACAAGTGTTTTTCGTCATAAATTTGAGAATTTGGAGAGCTTCTGACAGTTAATCATGTTCAGTAAAAAAATGGATTGATTATGTTAGGTTACAGATTCCATGCAATAATTTATACTTAACTTGAAAAAGATCTCTTGTATCTCTCAATATATGTTGCCATGTCATTGCCTAATTAACCCTTTATTTAACAGGAAGGGCGCTATGAGTACAAGTACATTGTCGATGGTGAATGGACATGCAACAAATATGAGCTTGTCACTTCTCCCAACAAAGACGGGCATGTCAACAATTATGTTCAAGTAAGATTCAGTTACCTTGCTCGTGAGACCTAAGGAATAAAACAACACGTATAGTGGTTATTGATGTTGATTGAAACCAGAACTTGTTTATATCTGTGTTTGTGTAAAATGAATTTAGCTTACTCATTGATGTGTGATTAACGTGGGAAAAAGTGATCTCGTTTTTTAGGCAGCTATATAGCCGCTAAGATTTAAAACTTCTTCATATCTGGTTTAAAGACCCCCGTTTCAAAAAATTGGTTTTGGTTAGTGATTTACATAGCTATTTTATCAGCCTCTTCGAAGATAGAAGGGTTATGGTTTCCTAATGTTCCTCGGTGCATCATGGGACTGCACTGAGTACTCCACATCCATGTGGTTTGATCTCAACAATGCATTTTATTAGTCACGAGAAGTTTGTTTTGATACGCTTATTAGCTTTGCGCAGGTTGATGACGATCCAAGAAGTGTTAGTGCAGCCTTGCGGAAGCGGTTCACTAATGATGATTTTGATCTCACAAAGGATGAACTGCATAAAATAAGAGCTTTTCTTGAAGCTTATCCTGATTACGAGTGAATTGCAAAGACAATGAATGGTAATTTCATATTATAAGAATTTAATTTTCTCAATAAAAGCATGTATCATATAACTAAATAGTGTTATAATGCAGTTCAAAATATCAATAAAGTTTCATTATAGGCTATATATGTGTTCTTGTTCTTGGACTTGGATATGCCCCAGAATTTCTAGTGTGTTCAAATTTGACGGTTTCATTAATGGAAACGTAACTTTCAACACGTAACTTTTTGTTGAAGAAGTTAGAATGGCTGTTCCGAATACATCGTATAGAGAAAGTAGATCAAGTTGATCGGAATTTCGGACGGCTTCTGTCTGCCATTAATTCCGGTAGGTATTGACACAGGGCAGAGCAGAGCCGGACTTCTCGAGGGTTGTGATGAAAGACAGCATAACTTTTTTTTTTTTTTTGATTACAATACAAGTCTACAAATATATAATCTAAAATCTACTGGAATATTGAATACAAACATTGAATTACATTCAGAATTCTACGTCTGCTAAAGACGAAACATCAACTCCCACTCAAATATAGGGATATTTTTTTGACTCCTTACCATTACAGAGAGTCGGACTTGTGCTCTCCCAACTGGGCCAAGAGCCCAGTGTAAGTGGGCAAAACATAAAAAGCATATTTAACCAGGTGAAAGTAGATGCAGTTTTAGGTTTTACAAAGCTGGAAAATATAATAGTGACAGGTTAAGTTCCCCCTTGTCCCCTTGTGCAATCACAAAACTACCCCTCTTCTTAAAAAATTTCATTTACATGTATTTTGTTATTTTATTAATTAAATATATTTATTTTATAAATAAATTTTTTTTGTTAAATTTATATTATTTTTTTACTCTTTATATATATTATTTTTATTTTGTTTAATAAATATTACAAATTTCGTATTTATTGTTTTTTATTTTGTGTTCATTTATTTATTTAATTTTGGTGTTTTTTTTTTAAAATTTATTTAACACTACTTATGTATAATAAAAATATTCTCATGTATATTAGAAAAATATTTTTAAAAGAAGAGTACAAGTAATAATACAACAAGTTATACTTAAAAATATAAAAACACAAATTATAATCTATGTTGCATCCAAAGTTTCCTCACGGCGCACTTGGTGATATACCTAATACTTCGTACCATAATTGATTACGTATCCTATAACGAGTGGCCCATTCTTTAGCTTCGTACGATGAATGTTACCACCACGTTGGGATGAGGGTGTAAGAAAACTTGCACGAAATGTCTGCCAACATGAGCAATAGCTATTTCTTGACGCTCTTGCTCTGGAACTACATGGGATCTTAATGGCAAGTGAGTATAACAACTCCAAACACTCTCACCAAATGTATGCAGTACAAGATTGTACCTCGATACGATGAAAATTCCTAAACTCATCGAGTCCATCCAATGTACCTCTGGTGCCGGCGATTGGAAGAAATGCAGTAAGTATAATAGATTGTCTGCCTATTCATTTGATGGATAAAGTCGATCATATAAATCCTTATTTTGTTGAATCTATTCAATAAGGTCGCATCGTACTTGATCCCAACCTTCTTCGCCATACCCGATTAGTGCAGCTATTGCTCTAAACCCACAATCACCATCAGCTTGAACATCAATAGTGTGGGAATATAACATTAATATGCCATATATAATTTCTTAATATAGGTATCATATATCAATGGAATTGGAGACTGATCATGGGTTAATTGCCTCCCACGACTCCCCCTCTCTCGAGTTGTTACAGTCGGTTCAGTGACCTTAGAGCCTGAAGTGGATGCATATTCATAAGAGGGTATGCGACGTCTGCTTTGCTCATCTTTTCCTGTAGGTCGACCTCTATGCTCAGTGTTGTACGAAGAGACTCGAACTGTGCTTTGAGATGGATCCACCATATCGAGAAACTTGTCTATCATATGCTATCGCATACATGGATCCATCCCATCTAATATTTCAACAACGTTTGATGTCCTGTTGGGCTGTGTTCCATTGTAATTGAACCCATGTATGTGCATAGATAACATCCTCCAATGTGCGGCAATACTTTGTATCAAAATTTGAATAGAAAGGTGAAGGTAATATGCAATATCGTGCTGGCATGACAATCCGTATATTATTTTGAATGAACAGTTGCACATGCCCGCTAGTTGGTGAAATGCTTCCTCAACGCATTTTAGTTGAGCATAAATTAACTCCATCGCCTCTAATGAAATAGACATCGTATTTGATTAAAAATATCCTCATGTAATGGTGCAGAATGTTCAAAGATTTCTTGAATGACTTCTGAATTTCCCCAATCTGAATTCTTAACATCTTGTGTATTTTTTCAAAAGATGTTTCATAAGCGAGTAAGTTCCCATTGTGGATGTGATACCAACAACCTCCAATAGTGGTATCCGATACTCGTTGGTCTTATATATTGCATCAATGATCAACACAGACGAAAAGTTAACAAATAGCTCTAGGATTTTAGGATGAACCCAAAGAATATCTCTAATTTCATTGGTGTCTGGATTTGTAAGGTAATCATGAAGGTAGTTTTTCTTAATTAATTGATCCAAAACATATTGAATGAAAGTTAGACCACCTCGTTTAGTTTATTGTTTGTGAAAATGGCATTGTAAATGCTTTTGATTCCCGTAGTATTTAACGGATCTCTTTCTTTTAAAATACTAAGAATTTCATGAGGTGTGGTGCAGTTGGCCACGTCAAGCACAAATTGTTTCTTTAATGGTTTTGGCCTAGACGGATACTCATGGCCATCAAGATATTCTGCTACTTGATGGTTATGGAAACTATATGTAACCTTTAATCCCCACATAACACCGTCTGAAGGTATTAGTATACCCCGCAGCTCAAATGAGCATTCATATTTTTTAGTCTCACTATTCATTATTATGGATTGATCATCAACAAGATACCATTGCAGCTTGTACTTTCCTCATCTTTCACACATTAGCTTGTCGTCTTTTAAATTGGCAGAATTTTTAATCACTACCACAATATTATTTTCTAGACTAACTCTTTTCGCCCAATTTATCATATATTCTCTATTTTCAAAAATCTATATTAAAAAAATAACAAAGATGTGTAAAAAAATATATATACATAATTTCTCTACTTTCAAATTAAATAACGAATATGCATAATACAAAGATAATAACTAACCTGGTATGTGGTAAATTCAGTTGTATAATCGCGACTATTGTTGGAGATGCTCTCCCCACTTCGAACATCATTCTCACATGACCAACTATCTGAAAATGAGCCCAAGTTGTAATTGTTAGCGACACAATCGCGTGATGGATTTCGATGACGTCAACACTTGAAGTCTTCGACGCACATTAGCGAGACATTATAAAAAGATGTCGAAGCACGTTGGTGGTGAAGAGCACGTTGGTGGTGAAGAGCGTGAATGTGAAGAGTAGCGGCAAATCGAAGACAATCTTGCTTAGTCTTAGCTTAGAGCTTTAAAATGTAATGTGAATTATTTATCTAAGTATCTAAGTTCATAAGACACATCACATTCATATAGATGCATTAGGATCATGTGCAAAATATTTGAAACCTTCAAATCATGCATTTTGTACCGTGACCGGCATACCGATGACCATACCGGTCTAATGCTCTATTTTGCATACTCTTTGGAACCGACACAAGTCAAACCAGTGCCATACCGGTATCCCATACCGGTCATACTGGAGATTGCATAGCTACTGGAACCGGCATGCATCAAACCTGCCACCATACCGGTGAGCCTATGCCTTTCATACATACTGGAACCGACACGGACCATACTAGTGCACATACCGGTGTACATACCAATGAGCCTATTGATGTTGCAATCTCATTGGAACCGGTGAGGACCATACCTGGTCCCCATACCGGTGACCATACCGGTCCCAACGAGTATATGCAAACGGTAATATAGCCGTTGAGAGCCATTACTATGTCAGACCGTCATACCAGTGTCTGGAGATCGACATACAGGTCTCAGACAGGGAAAGTGGGGCTGCTTTATATTTTATTATAAATAGAGTCCCGATTCATTTTTGCAATGTTAGAGAACCTTCATATACATTACACTAAAGCTTAAACTGAAAGTTTTCTTTAACCTTCATAATCATACACTCTCATTTATCAAACTCACACACTACACCTTCTTAATATTTAGTAGTGAGCTTAGATCACTTGGGTAAGCAACTCACACTTAGAATCTTTATTATCTTTGTGAGTGCCTAAATATATTTGTAAATCTTTTATTCAAACACTTATAAGAGGTTTGTGAGTGAGCCTTTATCTAAAACTCAAAATGTAAAGTTTGAAGTGAACCGAATGTATAAAACTATTGGTTGCGGGTGAGCCACGAAAACTCGGTTGATAGTGGAAATCTTCAAGCGCGGCTTGGGGGAGTGGACGTAGGAATTGTTGGCTAAACCACTATAAATCACAATGTCATTTTCTCTAACCCTTAAACTCTTTACTTATTGCAAGTTTCATTATTTATGTGTTTATTATTACTTAGAAACTTGCATATAGGCGATACATTGAGATACAAAAAATCGACCTAAGCTTTAATCGGTAAATTTAGTTAAAATTGGTAAAGATTTTTATTTCCGCATGATTAGACAATAACCCAATTCACCTCCCCCTATTGGGAATATAGATTGGTTGTTGTACTTGCTTGTAGGAAATTTCAATTGGTATCGGGGCGAGGTTTTCTCAACAAAGACTTAACCGTCCAAGAAGTCGATAATGATATCTACAAACAACTCATCAAATCTTGCCGATAGATTTTTTCAACCACTAGACCTCCATTCTATAATGGAACCGATTACAATTATTGAAAGATGAGGATGTTGAAATACCTTCTAGCCGTTGATGTGCAATCCTACAAGGTGATTACACGAGGTGCACATATGCCTATGAAAAATGATAACATTGGTGTTGAGATTCCTAAGCCAAATTTTGAATGAGACGATGAGGATTTCATGCTAGTCTCACAAAATTCCAAGGCACTGAACCAACTCCTTTGTGCTATTGATCGGAGTCAAATAAACAAGCTTTCAGAATGTGAAAATGCATACGATTTATGGAAGTCTTTAGAGTGGTCAATGAGGGCACAAGCCAAGTGATGGAGTCGAAGATCAACCGATTCATATGTGAGTTAGATAACTTCAAAATGGAAGAAAATGAAGAAATTGATCACATGATTTCGAGGTTTACGGTAATCATAAACCATCTAGGTGCTTTAGGGAAAATCATTGGGCTAACTGATCAAGTGAACAAGATTCTTAGGTCACTCCTGAAAGAATATAGAAGCTATACTTCCTCCTGTAGGGGTTTTAGGGGCAGAATTCGGTAACGCAGCGGAAGCGGCGGAAGATCGTATCTTCCGATTTCAAAACTTTTTCTCGGATTAATTAAATAAACATATTTATTTAATTATCCAATAATCAAATTATGAAATAAAATTCAAATAAATCATATTTATGTGAATTTACCGAATTGCCCTTACACTTGGTACTTTGTCAATTTTAGTCCGAAATTGATCAAATCAATTTGAATGATTTTAAATCATTTCTAAGATGAACTTAGCATGTTCAAAACATCAAAACCAAAAAGCACCAAAAATCCCCAAATTTCTAATCCTTGGCCGAATGCACCTCCAAGGTGCCATTTTGTGCACTTTGTCATTTCATGCATCAAAACACATCAAGATGTAATCCAATGAACATGAAACTTTATATGCATCATATACACATCCAAATACACAACATATATGAAAACCCCAAATTTGGAATTGGTCATGAACCCTAATTTTTCAATTTCCTCAAATTGGACAAATTAGACCAAATTGGTTAAATCAATTACTTCAATCATGTTTCTTCCATCCAATCAAAGTCTCAACACAATGAAACAACTCAAGATCAAATCTAGGTCATCTAAGAGTGGGTCAATAACTCTAGATTAGCAACTTGGTTTCCAAAACCTTAAAAGAAAGCTTATAACTACAATAGTCACAACCTTCCTTCATCATACATGCTCAACACTTCCATCAACAAAAAAACAAGGAATAAAGAAAGAAATAACCTAAGAACATCATATGTTAAAGCCTAGATCCTAAGGAACATTTTCCTTTCTAATAGCAAGTTGGAAAAACTTACTAAAATCCAAGCTTTTTTGATTTCTTCTTTCTTTCTCACAAGCTTCCTTTGCTTCCATTAATGGAGTTTTTCTTTAAAGTGTATTAGGTTTAGAATGAAATGAAATGAAAAACATATATACTTAGACAACATTTGCCTTGGCCGAAATTACTTAGCCAAATACAAGTTTTTGCAATTTCAATTTCATTTCACTTTACATTTGGTCAACTTGCATAAATATCCAAATAACACTTTATTAGATATTTAATTAAGTCAACAAATGCAACTAAGAAAAATATAACTCTTATATTTAAGTGTTATGGCCGAATTTAATAGAAAATAAAGGAAAAAGATATTTTATTTTCAAACAATTTTGAACAAATATCTTAAGAAGTCAAAATCAATTTGACAATCTTTTCCTTTATGTATAAGTCAACAATTGCAACTTATAATCATTTCCTAACTTTATCATTTGGTGATATATTTATATTTTAATTATATTAATCATTTAACAATTAAATAATTAAATAATTAATTAAATACAAATATATCAAATATATGTATTATATTTACTTTAAATATCTCAAATACATATATTAATGATAAATGTCGAATACCTTTATTTGACTATTTATTAATGTGTATTTAATAATATCATATATTAAATACAAATACACACTAATTAGGAAATGACGGTTCGGCCTGTTCGCATGTATTTTTCGTTTAACGATTAAACGATTTATAAATAATCATCATTATTCATAAATGTTGCTCTAGTGCTCTATGAGTATGTTTCATTATTGAGACTCTCTAGATTCAGGTATATCCGTCATGAAATCCAATTTCATGTGCATAATCTATCCACCCGTAGATTATGATGATCGCAGATAAACTAGCTGAATCATACAGGTCGAGGTCATTGCATACGTATAATCCCTCCGTCACAGGTATCCAGATAATCCCAGAGATATAGATGTAAACGTCAAATCTCTATAGGTATTATCTCGTCGACGTATCTATCAGCAATCTTTAAATAACACTCGGAACTTACTTCCGAAGTATACTGTGGCCACAAATTTAACAGACTGCTAATTATATATGGACTACCTATGCTCTGTACACAAAACTGACGAATCCTATCTTGACACACACAGGATATCCTGAGGATCGATCCACACCCAACGAACAGGCGGAGGTCTGATCTAAATAGATCGGTGACGTGACTGCCATCTAAGTGTGGAGGATGTCTCATACATCCACAGTGGTATCTCAAGTCGAAGGACCACTATGCTACTCAACCCGAGAAGATTCTTATTGACGTTGGTGTACCATCCATTAAGAATCTTCGGTGAGCCGTTCGGTGTTTATCCACTATAAACACCTACACGTCTATACGAGTCTCCATAGACTCATGGTTCATTGGGATAAACCATCGGACCAAGTCTCGATATACGACATGTACTGGTCTCAACGGATTGACTAACCGACCCGTGTTAGCAAATCTTGACCAGGAACTATGTTTGATAATATTCATATAGCAGTGACACTTCCCAATGTCAATTACAAACTAACTTTGTAACTGTGTACTGCATTATATATTATCGGGCCTTTGTCTAATATATACATATCACTAAACCACATTTAGTTTCAATCTAATCGTAATCAGATCGAATACGTATATAAGAACAAGAGGTGCAACCATAAATAAGTAATATTATGGAATAAGAGGATGTTCATATTCATGAATCAGACATAAATACGGTCCGGATTGGCGCTCTGAGCACCAACCCCAACACCTCCATCAAAAAAGCAAACGACATGAACACTTTGAAATTTGATGATATGGTCGAAAAATTACTAGAGTATGAAATGAAGATCAAAATGGATAAAAATAAGGAAGATGATAAAATAGTAAGGAAGAATCAAGCCTTGAAAGCAAAAAGAAAAGAGGATGATGCTAGTTCAAGTAATGAAAAAGAAGATAGTGGTGATGAATTAGCACATATGACCAATAAACTCAAGAAGTTCCTCAAATCCGAAAAGCTTAAAGGAAAATCAAGAATGGATGAGAAGAAAAAAGAAAAAATGGCCACAGAAGCACAAGAAATTAATTTGCTTTGAGTGTGAAAAACCGGGTCATATAGCTACCGATTGCCCACTAAGGAAACTTAAAGCAAAATCCAAGAAAAAGGAAATGATAGTAACTTGGAGCGATATCGACTCAAGCTCATCTGAAGAAGAAATTAAAGAAAGAATAAATCTCCCCTTTATGGCAATCGAGGATGATGACTTCTTCTTTGAAAGCGAAGAAGAAAAATTACATAACTCTCTAGAATATAATGAATTGCTTGATGCTTTTAATGAATTACATGAGTTATGTGAATTGCTTAAAAAGAAGAATAAAATGACTAAAAATGAGCATTCAACATTATTAAATGATCATGTATCAATTATTGAGAAAAATGAAAAGTATGAAATGGAAATTGCATGTTTAAGAAGTGAAAAGCTAGAACTTGAAAATATAATATCTAATATGCCATCTACCTCAAAAATATGTGATTGCGAATCTATTTTGAATGAAAATATTTCATTAAATAAAAATATCATAGATATGCAAAATATTGTAGCAAAATTCACTTTGGGAGAGAAAATTTCAATATGTTATTTGGATCCCAAAAATGTACTTATAAAAGAGAATGATTAGGATATAGGCCTTATACCAAAAGAAATTTTTTGAAGAATTATTTTGTAAAGACATCTAATTCTCATGCAAATGTTGCTATTAATAAAAATATCACATGTCATGTATGCAACAAGAAATGCCACAAAATATTTGAGTGCATGAACTAAAATGAGAAAGTAAATGAATGGATTCCTCAAGGAATCAAAATTAACCCCCATAGACATAAGAAAGGTTGGGTACCAAAATGCACCTAAATAATTTTATAGGGGGAACTTTGGGGATGATCTTAATGAGAAATGCGAAACAATCACAAAAACTCAAAAGAAATGAGGAAAGAGCTCAAAATGAGAAATAATGATCAACTCCTCAAAATGAATAGATTGGTGGATCCAACGGTAAAAGGTAAAATCTGTACTTACGGAAATATTTGTACCGTTTCCTCCAACTTGTAATAGTATGCATATTTTAATTGGTTTAAAATTTTGAAGCATACTAGTGATTAGACAAGTTGTATTTACAATTGATTTTCATTTGGTATAATCTAAATACCTATATCATAGAATGAAGCCCATTTAGTATCAATTGGTGTCACATAAAACTTATTGAGTTATTTGACACATGTGTGAATCATTTGATCAATTAGCATGAACAATGACTTGCCATTGAATTTAATTAGTTGAAAATCAAATGCATGGATATTTACTTCAATTGGTAAATTTTTTGATGAGCTATGCATGATTTTTACATTATATGGAAAAATGAGAAAATAGAAAAAATCAATTAAAATGCTAAGTGTGCATGTAAAAGAAATTTCATATGTTTATGCACATATAAATTGGTATCTCATAAGCACCTAACTTTTTCTTCTCCACTTTTTGATAATGTCAAAGGGGGAGAAATCATAGGAATGAGATTAAAAACTTGTATAACCCCCACCCTTGTATTAAGAGGGAGCATATATGTTTTAATGTGTTTGTCTAAGTTTTGTAGCACTATATTGAAGACACACATTGAATGAGAGCTAATATTGAGGGGGAGCAAAATCGTCAACTACTTGGACTCTCAAAGCTCACAAGTTTTAATGGGAGTTGCCATCATCAAAAAGGGGAAGATTGTTAGTGCACAATCACGTGATGGATTTTGAGGACATCAACACTTGAAGTCTTCGACGCACATTAGCGAGATATCACAAAAAAGTGTCGAAGCACGTTGGTGGTGAAGAGCGTGAATGTGAAGACTAGCGGTAAATCGAAGACAATCTTGCTTGGTCTTAGCTTAGAGATTTAAAATGTAATGTGAATTGTTTATCTAAGTATATAAGCCTATAAGATACATGCACATTCATATAGATGCATTAGGATCATGTGAAAAATATTTTACACTTTCAAATCATGCATTTTATACTGTGATCGACATACCGTGACCATACCGGTCTAATGCTCTATTTTGCATGCTCTCTAGAACCGACACAAGTCAAACCGGTGCCATACCGGTCATACTGGAGATTGCATAACCATTGGAACCGACATGCATCAAATCGGCCACCATATCGGTGAGCCTATGCCTTTCATACATACTGGAACCGACACTGACCATACCGGTACACATACCAGTGTACATACCAGTGACCCTATTGATGTTGCAAGCTCACTGGAACAGGTGAGGACTAAGGGTGGCAGAAAAGCCCGGGGCAAAAAAAGCACGGGCCGGGCCCTAAAATGAAAAACCGACTCGGGCCCGAGCCCGGGCCGGGCTCTCCAATTTAAGCCCGGGCCCGGCCCCGGCCCGACCCAGGCCAAAATAAAATAAAAAATAAAAAATAATATATATATATATATATATTAATATATTTGTAGCATTTTTATTTATTTTTAGCATTTAAATTGTTAATTTATCAATGAAACTTGTGATTTATTTGTAAATTATCTTTATATATAGTGTAAATGTATTTTATATTTGTATTTTTTTAATTTTTTTTTTAAATTCGGGCCCAAAAAAAGCCCGGGCCCGAGCCCGGCCCGGAAGATGCCCGAGCCGAGCTTTTTTTTTGTTGGCCGAGGTCGGACCGGGCTTGTCAAAGCCCGGGCTCGGCTCGGCCCATTGCCACCCTTAGTGAGGACCATACCCGGTCCCCATATCGGTGACCATCCCGGTCCCAACGGGTATATGCAAACGATAATATAGCCGTTGAGAGCCGTTACTATGCCAGACCGGTATATCGGTGTCTAGAGACCGACATACCAGTCTCAGACAGGGGAAGTGAGGATGCTTTACATTTTATTATAAATAGAGTCCCAATTCATTTTTGCAATGTTAGAGAACCTTCATATACATTACACTAAGGTAAGAACTGAGAATTTTCTTTAACCTTCATAATCATACACTCTCATACATTAAGCTCACACACTATACCTTCTTAATATTTAGTAGTGAGCTTAGAACACTTGAGTAAGCAACTCACACTTAGAATCTTCATTATCTTTGTGAGTGCCCAAGTGTATTTGTAAATCTTTTATTCAAACACTTGTAAGGGGTTTGTGAGTGAGCCTTTATCTAAAACTCATAGTTGAGGTTTTTGAGTGAGCCTTTATCTAAAACTAAAAGTGTAAAGGTTTGGAGTGAATATAGTGTGTAAAGCTCTTGGTTGCAGTTTATGAGAGTGGACGTAGGCATTGTTGTCCGAACCACTATAAATTACAGTGTCATTTTCTCTAACCCTTAAACTCTTTACTTATTGCAAGTTTCATTATTTATGTGTTTATTATTACTTAGAAACTTGCATATAGGCGATACATTGAGATAGAGAAAATCGACCTAAGCTTTAATCGGTAAATCTAGTTAAAATTGGTAAAGATTTTTATTTCCGCATGATTAGACAATAACCCAATTCACCTCCCCCTCTTGGGAATATAGAGATTGGTTGTTGTACTTGCTTGTAGGAAATTTCAGTAGTTATCCATAATGTTATACTAAGATGATAACTCTATTATAAGAAAAGAGTGATATGCCGAAAGGGAAAGGGAAATGAGATGAGAGAGGCTCAAATGATCTTACCTTGAAAACTACCTCTTTATATAAAAAGTAAATACAATTAAAATAAATAACTTTTAATAGAGTAAAAATATATGAATACTGATATACGAAAGTAAATAAGACAAATAACTTGTAATCAAGCAAATATAAAATCAAAATCAGAATCAAACACTATTTTTAATAAATTAATTTTTTTAATAAAGTAAAAGTAGATATGGATACTGATTTACGAAAGTAAATAAGACAAACAACTTTTAATAAAGCAAAAATAAAATCAGAATCAACACGACTTTTAATAAAATAAATTTCTTTACTTTCAAAATAAATAAGAAAATATGCATAAAAATATATGAGATTTATTAAACAAATAGACTATCAAAAAATAAAATTATCTATTATATATAAGTAGTGTTAAATAAATTAATAAAAAATCAAAAAAATTAAATGGTAAATGAATGCAAAATAAATAATAATAAATAAGAAATTTGTAATATTTATTAAACAAATAAAAAATAGATATATAAAGAGTAAAAAAATATAAATTTAACAAAAATAATAAAAAAAATTATTAAATAAAAAAATTTAATTAATAAAATGAAATTCGTGTATATATATATATATATATATATATATATATGGATTTGGGGACATAGGATATTATTTTACAAGAAAAGGAGATTTTTAAAATTTTAAGAAGGGGACGTGGGGCGTGTCGGGGGAGAAACAAATTTCTTGTTTCATTCAACTCTGACAAATCTGTTTGAACATTCTTGAACTTGTGGTTGAAAAGGGCAAAAGGATTAAAAAAAAAAAAAGAAAATCATAATTTGGCACTTCAAAAATAGAACAAAGACAAAATGGTTACCAAAAAAATTGGTGGTAGTACTTAAAGATGAAGAAAATTGATAAGATGGCAACTTTTGGGTCATTGATGTTAACAGAATGTTCAGTTGTCCATTAATATATATATATATATATATATATATATATCAAATTTTCAAGGCTCTCGTTTTAAGTTGGATCTAAAGAAGATTTTGATATATAGTCTTATCATTGTTTTCCATATATCCCGGATTTTGTATACATGACAATATAAATATTAAATTAATACTTGATCATTACGCGGACTAATTGAGATTAATTGTTTCCCATTCTAGTTACCCAATTTAGGAAGCAAAGATGTATTCTATTTACCATTTTTATATACATTTTGGCAATATTACAGGAAATTTTGATTATAGCAGAGCCACCATTCATTTCAACTGCTCTCTTTCTGCTGTGTTTTTTGTTTCATATTTCCAATTTTATGCTTGTTAATTCGTGCAATATACTAAACTAAATTATAGCATTTTCTCACTAATTACTTCAGCTACATTTATGGATCATGAATTATTATTTCATTAAACTCAGTAAAATATAAACATCTATTTATAATTTTGCAATTTGGAAAATTAATTTTTTCACAAAAAATCAAATGGTGTTGAGATTCGAACCTGAAACATCTTTGAAAATTACTAAATTCTTTACCACTTCTGCTACACGCTATCTTGAATATTTTTTGTCAATAAAAAGTATATATATTATATTCACTGCATATTATGTTGACCCGACCCGACCCGATGTAATTTTGACCCGACCCGCGCGAGTCACCTTCTCAATTTTCAGGTCAGACGACCCGAATGACCCGACCCGATCGGGTAAAAAAATTATGAAAAACCTGACCCGACCCGACCCGACCCGTGAACACCCATATCGATTGGACCTATCAAAGGTCATACCATGTTGATGGAGTTAAATAAATATATGGGATGATCCTCAGTCGACCAATCCTGGATGTTGATGTCGCTTGGACCTGTCAACATTCAAACCATATTGATGAAGCTAAATAAATATCTGGGATGATCCTCAATCGACTAGTCATAGGCGTTGATGTCGTTTGGACCTGTCAAAGGTAATATCATGTTGAATGAACTAAATAAATATCAAGAATGAACCCCAGTTGACCAGATCTGGATGTTGATATGAGGGACCGTCATGAGTTTGTGAGGAATGACTCTGTCGACTGGACTAGATGAAGGCCGTGATAATCTCCAATTGACCAGACCCGTTGAGGGTCCGAGGGAGTTTTCTATGTCGTCTGGACCAAATGAAGGTTCAGGTCTTGATCTTGACTCGACATGAGCCATGAGGAATGTTCCCGTAGACTGGACCAGATGAAGGCCAAGATAATCTCAAGTCGACCAGACTAGCTGAGGGTCCGGGGAGGTTTTCAATGTCGTCTGGACAAGATGAAGGTCCATGTCTTGATTTTGACTCGACATGAGCCATAGGGAATGTTCCCGTCACTGGACCAGATGAAGGCCAGAATAATCTCCAACTGATTGGTCTTGAGAAAGTCCATGGGAGTCTTCTATGTCGTTTGGACCAGATGAAGGTACAAGTCTTGATCTGAACTCAACATGAGTCATGGGAATGTTCCCGTCGACTAGATCAGATGAAGGCCAAGATAATCTCCAGCTGACTGGTCCTGAGGAGGACCAGAGGAGTCTTCAATGTCGTCTGGACCAGATGAAGGTCCAGGTCTTGATCTTGACTCGACATAAGCCATGAGGAATGTTCCCTTCGACTGGACCAGATGAAGACCAAGATAATCTCCAACCGATTGGTCATGAGGAGGACTAGAGGAGTCTTCAATGCCGTCTGGACCAGATGAAGGTCTAGGTCTTGATTTTGACTCTACATGAGCCATGAGGAATGTTCCCGTCGACTGGACCAGATGAAGGCTAAGATAATCTTCAGTCGACTGGTCATGAGGAGGTCCATGAGAGTTTTCAATGTCGTCTGGACTAGATGAAGGTCCAGATCTTGAACTTGACTCGACACGAGTTATTGGGGAATGTTCTTGTTGACTAGACCAGATGAAGGTCATAATAATCTCCACCGACTAGTCATGAGGAGGACCAGAGGAGTCTTCAATGTCGTCTAGACCAGATGAAGGTCCTGGTCTTGAACTCGACTCGACACGAGTCATTGGGGAATATTCCTGTCGACTGGACCAGATGAAGGCCATGATTATCTCCAGCCGACTGATCCTGAGGAGAACCGAGGGAGTCTTCAATTTCGTCTGGACCAGATGAAGGTCCAGGTCTTAACTACGTCGTATGACATTGCCTGCAAGTTTCAAAACCACAATCATGGCAAGTGATAGAGAGAGTACATTGATACCTATTGTCTGAAATATATTCTGTCGACTAGGTCAAGAACAAATTCTTCATCTATCTGTTGTGTCGACTGGGTAAAATGAAACATGCAATTTGGAGATATTATCACATGGAGGATGTTTCATTGTCGTCTGGACCAGATGAAGGTCTAGGTCTTGATTTTGGCTCAACCGGAGTCATGTGGATGAATGCCAAAGATAGTATCCAGTCAACTGTATGGGCTATGAAGATTTTGGGCCTTTTCTTAATTGATACTATAGCCCTAGAGTGAGTATTGAGGCGTCTTTTGGCGGGAATTTGAAGCGCCAAAATGGAGAAGAGTATAAGAGAGTTTTGGAGGCTCATTTGCTTCATTCACAAAAAATATATTTCATTTTGCAAGTTTGGGAAGAGCTTTCCTCGTTTTCAATGTATTCTTCCCAACTTTCGTGTTCTTCAATTCTTCAATTTGTAGATTCGAGCTGTTCTGAGTCAAATAGGCCATTTGATATTTATGATTTGTAGTGAGGTTATTGGAATTGTGTTTAGGGATTACGATAGTTTGATCTTCAGGGTGTAGAAACTTAGAAGATTTAGTGTTTGTAGGTTTAAACATTGTGTGGTCGTTTGAATCAATGTCGAGTGAGGATTCGATGGATAATGTTGATATTCCAGTAGGGAGGTATGTCGAATCCCCTACGAGGATTAGTAACGAGTCGGCCGAAAACGAAGCGTTGATCTGGTCGTGCGAAGATTTAGGAGATGCTGGGATTCTAACAATAGTTGAACCGCCTTTAGGAATACCAACTGAAGCAATGCCACTTAGGAAAATTCCAGTTGATGGCGACTCAAGTGGGACTCATAGTACAAGTGAACCAACGAATAAATTGACTGGGAACCCAGCCAGTTTAGTGAGTGAAAAATCAATGAGGGAAATGAAGTTAAAATATAGGTTTCCTCAGACGATAGAGGTGAGGTTAGCATCGTCGACTGAGAGGATTGATTACAAATTACCAGAGTGGATTGTGTTGGACAATTATGACCCATAACATCACTATTTGTACAGAACATGATGTTGTTGTACAAATTAACTATGTGACAAAAGAAATTGATCTTTTATCATTTGTAATAGGATTACCGGGTTATATAAATGATAAAAGTTCATATGATTAGTTTCGGATTAATAAGATATGAGACAGTATTAATCCACTAAGGTTTAATCATTAAAATATCCATATTCGTAGTATTATCGAGATTGGACATCGATAATGCGGAATAGACTAGTTATACACTTGTGCGCGTTGTGGGAGCATAAAGACATAGTTCTCATATATTTAAGTATTGGATACTTATGCAAGTGTGATATGAGGTTATGTTTACCGATGGTACAGAAACAGCTTCGCTCTGGATAGACCCCTCAGAATTCCATTGGTAGTATGACTATGTGTCTATGGAAGTCAGAATCAGGGTAGGTGTATTTGGTCTTAACCTGAGACTTGCATCGCTAATACTTGCGACAATCAATATACTTTGGTTTTGGTCGTCCATGGCTTTAACAGGTTCTGTGTACGCCTCTTCTGGTTATATTGAGAATCGTAGTGTATTGGGTGTGATGTCAAGATGAAAGTATCACTCCAGTCATATGGAGATGATGATCACGTAGGATACAGAACTAGTACTCTATAGTACTGCAGTCATCGGGATAATATGACTAGGTCATGCTTATCCGATTATAGAGACTAGTTACCAGAAATTCGATATATGCTTCGTACGGGGCAGACACAATTCCAGCCCCAGGCCTTGCATGTGACATCCGATACTGGATCGCATTTCGCAATACTACGTATACTACGCCTGATACATATTTTATATTCCTTTAAGAATATTTCTGGAGAATTGGGTAGGCACGATGCTTTGCTAGAAGCCAACCATGTCTCGTAAATTGGTAAAAACGTAGTACTATGTACGTACGTGTTCGGATAGTCCGACGACCAGATTTACTGCCAACATATCCAGGGATCTCATGGGTCGCTTCCCGAAGATTCACCGATGACGTATGACTCAGACATAATTAATTTGGGATTAATTAGAAGAGAGAGAAAATTAATCTAGGATTAATTGCGGAGAATTTTATCTGGGATAAAATTCAATTAAAGAGAGAGAACGATTAATTTGGAATTAATAGATAAAATAATATATTCGATATATTAAACGAAATTAGATTTCGACGCGGAATTAAAATTAGATTTTAATTCGGGCGAACAAGTTAATTTAGAATTAATTCACCAGAGACGTGAATAGTAATTTTGCTAGGCATAATTATTTAATTAAATTTGATTTAATTACGTCGCAACAGAAAATTCGTTAATTCAGAATTAGCGAACCCGAGCCCGGGATGTGTTGCGGGCCCACTCGGATTTTGAATCAAGTGGGGCCCACATGTCACATCACCTAGTAAACTTTATCAACTTTTTGTTGATAGAAGTAGATGGGATTTGATGGTTGCTTGTTTCTTACACAAGCTTTATTTATTTTGATGTGATAATGACTTGTACCAACTTTTGGAAAATTGGTAAATAGTATTTGATTTAGGAAATCAAACACACAACACACTTCACTCTTCTCTCCCTCACTTAGGCGTGAATTGCCTCCTCTCTCTCTCTCACTTCTCTTGGCTTGGCCGAGAGTCTCACAAAGAAAAGGAAACAATTTGTTGCAAATTTTTCCAAGTGCTAGCACACTAAAGAAGTCATTCAAAGGTGATAGGGAAACCAATCCTTGAGCTTGGAATCAACACTCAAAGCTTGGAGCTTGAAGATCAACACAAGGAGGGCTTGGCCGAAACTCAAGGAGGAAAATTTTTGTTGTTCAACGTATCCAAAATCCGATCAAAGTGAGTATTTTCCGCATTCTTACTTTGTTGTATTCACATGTTTAATTGCTTAATTGGTCTTGGTTTGACCTAAAAAACCCAACAATGGTATCAGAGCGGTTATTAAGCATGAATTGGATTTAAGGTTCTTGAACTTTAATTTGGGTATTTTTGATTTGAGCATGTTTTAGGCAAATTGTTTGTTTGAGCATGCTTATAATATGTTAACTTTGAGTTGTGCATGATCAATTTGAAAAAAAAATTAATGGATTAATTTTCCCCAAATTTGAGGCTTGGCCGAAATATGTTGGAACCCTAACTCTTGGTGATTTTGAATTTTAGACAATTGGATATGTTTAAAATACATGGGATATATTAGTTTGTGATTTAATTGGATTGAAATCAAAATTGATATAAAAAAGTCCCCTATTGCCGAGAGCTTAAGAGCATGTTGGGATTGATTTTGCTTCAATTATGTTGGACATGAATTGATAATAATAAAGCATGATTAATTAGTGTAATTCGTATTTTGGAAATGTTAATTTGACTAATTAATTATAGCTAATACACTTTAATTAATTAAAATTGTGAAATTTGGAATTTTAGAATTTAATTAGTTGGGCTTAATTTGGAATTGGGCTAATAATGTTGTATTTGGGCTTAATGGGCTTGGTTGGGCCAAGTATGGTTTAGGAGAATTGGTTGGATCCAATGGGGCCTAAAACCATTTTCATAAAGTCCAAATATAATATAATGGGCCTTAAAAATTTAATTGGGCCTAATAGGCCAAAATTGATTTTTGGCAAATGGTGATTCCTAATTGGGCTTTGGTTGCCAAAGTCCATGCCTTACAAATTAATTGAAAGCCCATTGGACTTTAATTAAATTGACATTGGATGTTAATTGGGCTTTGAGACCCGTTAAGATTAGATTTAGAATCTAAATCGCAAAGCTCATTAATAAAGTGTAATTATTTAATTTGGAATTAAAAAGAATTAGTATTGAATACAAATTAAATTGGATTTAATATTGCCGTTTGATATAATTCAAGAATTTGTACTTTGAGTACTTATTCTTAAAATGAGTTGGACTCGCGCAAATCAAATCGTTGTTTGAACATTGGATGATCATTAATCAAAGATTAATTAATTGGATTAGATTGATTGATAACATGCTTGTGTGAATACATGGATGTGATGTATGAATAATATATATCAGATGGATATTAGATGGGTGAGGGCAATTTGGAAATTGTTGTAATAAATTTAGAATTTATTAAATTGGACATGCGTGTCCAGCTATTACCTCTTGACTCTTTGTATTTCTCTTCTCACATATTCCCCTAAATGTAAATCAGGTTTCTTTAGAAGTGTTATGTAATTGGGTAGAAGTAAGAATAGTGCTAGCGGGAGAGAGGAATGGAGAGATTTTGTTCTAGGAACAAAAGTTTTAAATATCCATCCGCATATCATTATTAATTTATTTATCGCGCCTTATTATGCTTTTAGAATGCATGTTTAAGGGTGTATGATGAGACCTAATCAAAGATAATTAATTGGTTGCCAATTACGCGAAAACCCTCAACAATATTAAGCGTTTTCCTTCCATTGAATGATTCATTCTCAAGATCCAAGATTGGCACTGGTTTGTTGGCCAAAGTCAAGACTTTGTCCATCGCAGATGTGTTTGAATCATGAAGCTTTGTTCCATATCGCATGTCTTATCCAAGTTGTGATTTGTTGGCCAAAGTCAAGATCACTTCTTGTCCATCGACATCGATTACGAAGCTTTCCAAGGTCAATGGTCCCGCTTAACTGGAATCATTAAGCTGTTGTGGCCAAAGCCAAGGCTTAGTTGATTCAGAGGAAAAATGTTAGAAATATATTGGATATATTGGCATATATTAGATATATGTTTCAGACTTGGATGTCCACCTACTGGATCTAGGAATTGGATGAGATCCAATTGATCTTAGAGATCTACCTAGTTAAATATCATACAGCTTGTTGGCCAAAGTCAAGGTTGTGTGTTATTTAACGGGATCCTAGCCCACTAGGAAACTAGGTTCCCGAGTACTCAACAGAGGGTTAGAGGCTCGCCGAAAAATAGTGGGAGACAAGTATTAATTTTGTAATTTCGTTAGATACTTGCCAATACGCACTCATTTCATTTTTCGTCATTATTTATTAATATATATATATTAGTTGGACTAATATTTTAATTGTTTTTTTTAATTAAACAGTTGGACTGTATTCAAACTACTTCATTTATAGTTGATTATATAATTGGATTATAGTAATCAATATATTTGAATTTAACCAATCAAATTATAATTGATTATATAGTTAGACTATAGTAATCATTATATTCAATAGTACCCGAAATCGTTGATTGATATTGGACTATAGCAATTAAGATAACTGAAAGATTAGCGTTTAAAACATAATCCTAGGAGAAAATGTCTTTAAACGGCTTTCAATTTTCAGATTGGGAATAGAAACCTCAGGATAGTCCTGGAAACTGAGAAGTTATTCTATTTGATAGAATGATATCTCGGGCCTAAGCCCGGAGTCGAGCAAATAGTGGAGCATGAGTTTGGAATACTCATGGTGATGATAACTTAGTGCTCAATCCTTTATGCTTGATACAATGACACTTTAAATTCATCGTCAAACTAAGGATTAGATCCTTATACCTTGATGATGAAATTAAGATCTTCATAGATCTAATCTTAGATCTTAGAAGTACGAATTGCAAAAGAAGCTCTTTCGCTCGCGTATGTCAGAGGGTACATCTGTCGAGCACTAGGTGTCGCAGATGATTGCTGACATCGATCAACTAGGTTAGCTGGGCATTATCTATGTGGCTGAGACTACCAAAGATTTGATCTTATAGTCTCTACCCGAAAGCTGGGGCGGGTTCATTATGAACCATGAGTAAACTCTTAGAGAGTTGATGGCTATGCTCAATGAGGCAGAGCCAGAGCTTCTAAAAGGGGCAAAGAAAAATCATCATAGTCTTTTGGGAAGACAAATGATATATCCCAAGATGTCTGCTGCTAAACTGTGGCAAACAGGGTCACTGGAAGCGTGACTGCCGTATGGACAAGGCATACATGAAGGAAGTGAAGGCGGGGCAAGGCTCCGACTTCAAGTATGTTTGTCATAAACATGTTCACTATTAGTTTCAAAATTAGATTTTTGATACTAAGTGTTGTACATATATATGTACTGATGTGCAGAATCTGCTGATTAGCAGGAGACTGGCTTCAGTTGAGATCTACCTGCGAGTCGGAAACGGGACGAGAGTCGCTGTTTTAACCGTAGAATCCTAAGTTTAGGAACTACCCTTTGGGTATGTACTTAAATTAGGAAACTGTTATAATGTACCTAGTTTAACTAGAAACATTAGCCTATATTCTAAGTTTAACCCGTTGCGGGTATACCTTTATATTCTAGAACACTAAGTGTTTTTATTTTATAAAGATGATATTGAGATAACACATTAGATGTGAATAACAGTATTTATATTTTGAATATAAATAAATCTCAACGTATGACATGACAAACAAATAACTCAAACTGAATTAATCAGATGAGACTTATTTGTGGCATTGTTGCTGGGACACATTAACAAGACTTGTATATCCACACTTTCGAAGAGTGGGTACTAGGATAGATTTGATTCTAATCAAATGAAGTCTACGAATCTAGTTTATTGGGCAAAGTGCCTAAAACACCTTTTACTTGGTAAAAGTGCAAGTGCCATCGATCTGTTAGCCCTCGTTCATAGTGACGTATGTGGGCCCATATCTAGCAAGGCTAGAGGTGGATATGAATACTTCGCAACCTTTACGGATGTGGCATCGCGTTATGGTTATGTGTATCTTAATGAAACACAAGTCAGAAACTTTTAGAGTTTCAACTCGAAGTAGACAGACAGACAGACTAAAATATTAAACCGTCACAGTTAGACCGTGGTGGAAAATACTTAAGCAATAAGTTTATCAATTACTTGAAAGAGTATAGTATTCTTTCAATGTGGACTCCTCTCGGAACAACTCGATTTGACGGCGTGTCCGAACAGAGAAACCAAACTTTGTTGGACATAGTAAGGTTAATTATGAGTCGCTCTGAGCTACCATTTTCCTTCTAGGGATACACATTATACAATGCAATACTTATTTTGAATAAGGTTCCATGAAAAATCTGTTAGACAGATTTCATATTATATGAACAGGAAAGAAACTAGTTTTCTCGTTCATGAAGATTTGGGTATGCTAGGCATATGTTTGGATTATACCAACTAGAACCCAAATCGGATAAGTGCCTAATTTTAGGTTATCCTAGGAAACCAAAGTATAGTACTTATACAACTCACAAGAGAACAATGTAATTGTTGCTCTCCATGCGATTTTCCTAAGAGGAATACCCATATGCAGTGGTAAGTGGGAGGAAGTAAAACTCGATGAAAATCAGAGTAATATTGTTCCAGGCACCGATTCCTTAATGGAACACAACAGTTCATCAGGGATGAAACTGTACCACAATCTTCAAATACACAAGAACCGCGCAAGTCGAAGAGAGTAAAAAAACTACCTGGGAGGTATGGGTTTCTGATCTCACCTCGTAAAGATGTCAATCTTATTGAGGAACACGAAATGGCTACGTATGAGGAAGTGATACAAAGTATCGACTCCATATTATGGCAAAGTGCCATGATGTCCGAAATGGATTCCATGTATACCAACCAAGTTTGGACACTGGTTGATGTACCGGAAGACATTGTGCATATTGGTACTAAATGAGTCTTCAAGGAAGACATACATGGATGACAACATACAAACGTACAAAGCTAGGCTTGTAGCGAAAATGTATCGTTATCAACATTGTGTCGAATACGACGAAACCTTTTATCCGTTGCCATGATTAAATCCATTTGGATAATGCTTGCTAATGCTGCATGTTTCATTTATGAAATATGGCAGCTGAACGTCAAAACCGCTTTCCTTAAACGGAAACCTTTTGGAGGATGTTTACAACATCCTGACGATTTTTTTGTACCAAAACATGCAAACAAGATTTGCAAGTTAATTCGATCCATTTATGGATTGAAGCAAGCATTGCATTCTTGGCACCAACGTTTTGATAGAGATCATAATATATATGATTCAATTCAAAACGAATATGATTCTTGTGTATATAAGAATGTTAGTGGGAGCACACTGACAATGATTGTCCTATATAATGATGATATGTCATTTCTTGGAATGACATTCTCATAATACAATCGGTGAAAGCTTGGCTTTCAAGAAAATTCTCCGTAGATTACTTGGGAGATGCAACCTTTATTCTAGGAATAAGATCTACTGGGATAGATCTAGAAGTTGTTGGCACTCTCTGAGAACTCGTACATTGAAAGATATGTACGCGACCTGGTGTCTCATATGCTTTGAGCATATGGAGTCACAATCAGGCCAATCCAAGTGATAGTCACTGGATTAAAGTTAAGAACATCCTTAAGTATCTTAGATGAACTAAAGATGCTTTCTTATGATATGGAGAGGGAGAACTTGAAGTGACTGGGTTCACTGCTGCAAGTTTCCAAACCGACAAAAATGACTATTAGTCGTAATAAGGGTACTATATAGTTTGAATAACGGAACAGTGAGTTGGAAATCTTCCAAGCAAGATACTGTTGCCGAATAAACAACAAAAGCGAAATATTACTGCAGCTGAGGCAGTAAAAGAAGCAATTTTAGATCCGTAAAATTCCTAATTAGATTAGGAGTAGTTCTGTTAGCAACTGAGCTAGGCTACAACACAGGCTAAAGAATTAATGGTCTCATCAACGATCCAAGTATATACTTCAACTATTTCATCAGATTCGTCGAATCATACATCGTGGCGATGTGATGATCGTATAAATCGCATCAGATGATAACCTTGCAAATCCGCTGACGAAAGCTATTTCTCAGTAGAAGTTTGAGCGACCCGTACATAGTTCAGGTGTAGACACTTGAGTGATTGGCTATAGCCAAGTGGGAGATTGTTGGACAATTATGACCCATAGCATCACTATTTGTATAGAACATGGTGTTGTTGTACAAATTAACTATGTGACAAAAGAAATTGCTCTTTTATAATTTGTAATTGGATTACCGTGATATATAAATGATAAAAGTCCATATGATTAGTTCCGGATTAATAAGATATGAGATAGTATTAATCCTAAGGTTTAATCATTAAAATATCCCTAGTCGTAGTATTATCGAGATTTGACATCGATAATGCGGAATAGACTAGTATTACACTTGTGCGCGTTGTGGGAGCATAACGACATAATTCTCATATATTTAAGTATTGGATACTTATGCAAGTGTGATAGGAGGTTGTGTTTACCGATGGTACGGAAATAGCTTTGCTTTGGATAGACCCCTCAGAATTCCATTGATAGTATGACTATGTGTCTATGGAAGTCCGAATCAGGGTATGTGTATTTGGTCTTAACCTGAGACTTGCATCGCTAATACTTGCGACAATCAATATATTTTGGTTTTGGTCGTCCAAGGCTTTAACAGGTTCTGTGTATGCCTCTTCTGGGTATATTGAGAATCATAGTGTATTGGGTGTGATGTCAAGATGGAAGTATCACTCCAGTCATATGGAGATGATGATCACGTAGGATACGGAACTAGTACTCTTTAGTACTGCAGTCATCAGGATAATATGACTAGGTCATGCTTATCCGATTATAGAGACTAGTTACCAAAGATCCGATATATGGTTCGTACGAGGCAGACACAATTCCAGCCCCAGGCCTTGCATGTGACATCCGACACTGGATTGCAATACGCAATACTACGTATACTGTTGGACAATTATGACCCATAGCGTCACTATTTGTACAGATCACGGTGTTGTTGTACAAATTAACTATGTGACAAAGGAGATTGCACTCTTATCATTTGACAGTAGATCACCTAGATGTATAAATGATGAGAGGTCCCTATGATTTGTTCCTGGAAGGAGAATGATATGAGACAGTATCAGTCCACGTAGGATAAATCATTAAAATATCCCTAGTCAGAGTATTATCGAGATTGGACATCGATAAATACGTAAAAGACTAGTATTACACTTGTGCGCGTTGTGAGGGCACAACGGCATAGTTCTCATATATTTGGGTATATGATACTCATGCAAGTGTAATAGGAGGTTGTGTTTTACCGATGGTACGGGAAACTTCGCTCTGGATAGACCCCTGCAGAATCCCATTGGTAGTATGACTATGTGTCTATGGGAGTCTGCAATCAGGGTAGGTGTATTTGGTCTTAACCCGAGACTTGCACCGCTAATACTTGCGACAATCAATATACTTTAGTTGAGGTCGTCCAGGGCTTTAACCGGTTCTGTGTACGCCAATTCTGGGTATATTAAGAATCGTAGTGTGTTGGGTGTGATGTTAAGACGGAAGTGTCACTCCAGTCATATGGAGATGATGGTCACGTAGGATACGGAACTTGTTCTCTTAAATGCTCGAGCTATCGGAATATTATGACTATGTCATGTATATCCGATTATAGAGACTAGTTGCCAGACATCCGATATGTGCTTCGTACGGGGCATACATAATTCCAGCCCCAGGCCTAGCACGTGAACATCCGATACTGGATCGACATACACAATACTACGGTATACTACGCTTGATATAGATCACATATTCCTATAAGGATATTTCTGGAGAATTGGGTAGGCATGACGCTTTGCTAGAAGCCAACCTTGTCTTGTAAATCGGTATAAACGTAGTACGAGGTACTTACGTGTTCGGATAGTCCGACGACCGTATTTACTGCCAACATATCCGGGGATCTCATGGGTCGCTTCCCGAAGATTCACCGATGACGTATGACTCGCACTTTAATTAATCTGAGATTAATTAGAAGAGAGAGAAAATTAATCTGGGATTAATTACTGAGATATTTTATCTGGGATAAATATTAATTAAAGAGAGAAAGATTATCTGGAATTAATCGATAAAATAATATATTCGATATATTATGCGAAATTGGATTTCGACGCGGAATTAAAATTAGATTTTAATTCGGGCGAACGAATTAATTAGAATTAATTCGTTAGCGACGTGATTAGTGATTTCGCTAGGCGTAATCGTTTAAGCGTCGCGACGGAAAATTCGTTAATTTGGAATTAGCGAACCCGAGCCCGGGATTATTTACGAGCGCATTCGCATTTCGAATTCGAATGCGGCACGCAAGTCAAATCGAGTGTCAAATCATTAGTCACATCAAGCGTCAAATCACATGTCACTTTGAGTGATGTGACAATTTGATTGATTGATATGAGTGATTGATGTGGTTGTTGAAAATCATTAATTGCTTTTGCTTTTTGACTTGAAAAATTGAAAAAGGGTTTTGATTTTTGATTTTCGAAAATAAAAAAAAAATATAAAACATTTTCTTTTCTTTTTCTTTCTCTCTCTCTCTCCACTTTTTACGTTCTTCTCTCTTTTCCCTCCTTCTCCTTCACGGCTGTGAGCCGTTTCTTCCTCTCCATTTTCTGGTTTGACCGAATGAAGAAGAGAAGCAAGTGAGTTGATTTTGTTGCAAAATCTAGTGCTAGCACACCTTGAGTCTTCCTAAGGTGATAGGGAAACGAACACATGAGCATGAAATCGTTTTTGAAGCTTGAAGCTTGGAGCTTCCATGGAGTCTTCCATGGCCGATTCTTGGAGGATCCAAACCAGCCCAAACTGAGCAGTCCACTGAAAAGGAGAAGCCATTTCCATGAGATTTTGAGGGAGCTTGAAGGCTTGTGTTCTTCGCGTCGCAAGATTCGGTCAATGTGAGTATGTTTCCGCCATTCTCCTTTGTGTATTCATGCGTTTTTTGTGCTTGATTTGATGATTCTTGGGACCTAATCTAGAAACCAAGATATACTACGCCTGATACAGATTTAAGAATATTTCTGGAGAATTGGGTAGGCACGGTGCTTTGCTAGAAGCCAACCATGTCTCGTAAATTGATAAAAACGTAGTACTAGGTACGTACGTGTTCGGATAGTCCGACGACCGAAATTACTGCCAACATATCCAGGGATCTCATGGGTCGCTTCCAGAAGATTCACCGATGAAGTATGGCTCAGACATAATTAATCTGGGATTAATTAGAAGAGAGAGAAAATTAATCTGTGATTAATTGCGGAGAATTTTATCTGGGATAAAATTCAATTAAAGAGAGAGAACGATTAATTTGTAATTAATTGATAAAATAATATATTCGATATATTAAACGAAATTAGATTTCGACGCGGAATTAAAATTAGATTTTAATTCGGGCGAACAAGTTAATTTAGAATTAATTCGCCAGCGACGTGAATAGTAATTTTGCTAGGCCTAATTATTTAATTAAATTTGATTTAATTGCGTCGCAACGGAAAATTCGTTAATTCGGAATTAGCGAACCCGAGCACGGGATGTGTTGCGGGCCCACTTGGATTTTGAATCAAGTGGGGCCCACATGTCACATCACCTAGTCAAATTTATCAACTTTTTGTTGATAGAAGTAGATGGGATTTGATGGTTGCTTGTTTCTTACACACGCTTTATTTAATTTGATGTGATAATGACTTGTACCAACTTTTGGAAAATTGGTAAATGGTATTTTATTTAGGAAATCAAACACACAACACACTTCACTCTTCTCTCCCTCATTTAGGCGTGAATTGCCTCTCTCTCTCACTTCTCTTGGCTTGGCCGAGAGTCTCACAAAGAAAAGGAAACAATTTGTTGCAAATTTTTCCAAGTGCTAGCACACTAAAGAAGTCATTCAAAGGTGATAGGGAAACCAATCCTTGAGCTTGGAATCAACACTCAAAGCTTGGAGCTTGAAGATCAACACAAGGAGGGCTTGGCCGAAACTCAAGGAGGAAAATTTTTGTTGTTCAACGCATCCAAAATCCGATCAAAGTGAGTATTTTCCGCATTCTTACTTAATTGTATTCACATTTTTCATTGCTTAATTGATCTTGGTTTGACCTAGAAAACCCAACAGATTGGTTTTTATGAACGTCTGTTTGCTGATGGATTGAGGTTCCCCATACCCAGGCTAGTATGGGAAGTATTGGATCATTATGGGTTTTCCCATTGGCAATTGATGCCTAACACTTGGAGAATACTATTGTCTATACCCAGGCTAGTGTGAGTTGGGGATAAGGTTTGGAGTTAAGGATCTGCTCTACACATATTACTTGAAGGAGCATGTGAAAGAGAATGAGATGTATACTTTGATTCTTCGACGAAAAAGAGAGCACTTGGTATTAGGCTTGACTATAACGACAGAGGGGATTGACATAAGTTTTACTTTTTTATGAAGGGGCGTACACAGAACCTGTTAAAGCCTTGGACTTGGAATACAGCTTGTTTTAGCAAAATTATGCTGAGTCCAATCAAAGGCGGATCATAGAGTTAAAGAAATCCAATACAACAGTGAGGAAGGAAAATGCCAAGTTAGAGGAGGCTTTTGAGAAGAAGTTGAAGACGATGGATGAGGTGGAGAATGAGCTGAATTCGACTCCGGCAACGTTGAAGCTTGAAATAGAAGTTTATGAGGCCGAGAATGAGGCCTATAAGGAGAGTGTGTGTTCTTTGGAGAAGGTGAATGATGAGTTGGAAGAGAGATTGGAGGAGATATGCTTTGAGGCTATGTTGATTGCGAGGAGCAATTTGATGAAGAAATATTTGGCTGGGGAGCATGAGCATTGTGTGGGACACAAAAACTGGGTGACGCATGTTGTTCTAGGCTCGCGGTCTAGTTGGGAGTACGGAGTAGCCCACATGGGACTAAACTGGAGAATAATGGAGTCGCCACCCGGTGTGACCGGGAAAATGAGATTTAAGGCCGCACTCACCCTCGCAAGGGAAGACCTCAAACCGTTGGGTTCAGAATGGTCCTTTACTTATGCCACTTGTAATAAAATGATTTGTGCAATAATCTAACCAAGCCTAAGCAACATATTTCCAAGGATAATCTACCCCTAAGTTCGCATGCATATATCAACAAGTTCATCTAAATTTACATGTAACACATATCCGAATTTGCATACAGCCTATTTGCATGTAATCTATGTCTCAATTTGCATACAGATAAATTGACATACGGAAAGCATACAATTTCACATTGGTAGACATAGAAGCGTAAACAAATAACATTCATACAAGCATGCATATTAAGGAAAGACAATTTAGCGCATGACGAAAATAGATACCTAAAGCGGTACTACAAATGCATAAGGTAAAAAAGAGACAACTATATGCTAAAATAAACATGTCGTGATGTGATGAAAATGACTCAGTGCAGTGGGTGCGCGTTCGTGCAGCGTTTGAGAACGCGTTCGAACGGTAAACAGAAGGTTCGCGTTCGTGTGGCGTTCGAGAACGCGTTCGAACGAAACCAGACCTGATGCATACAACACATACGTAAAGAAAGAAATCCACAATGTAGGACCTCAAGTATCTGATTGAACTCATCTCGCATCCAATCGAACATACACTATTCGATGCGGCAAAGCATCATGGTAAATGGTTTTAACCCCTCAAAATAGGGGACCTTTAATCCGACTTACTAAGCCCATGCGCTTGATCACATCATTATGCGAACGAATAACATGTAGAAATTAAATAACGAATAATAAACACATCAAAACAACAGAAAATGAAATATGTGCCGTTTACCCAAGTGGTACGTGGAGTAGTGTCCCGAGTACAGATCATACTACCGTCCATTCAGAATCGGCTATGAAATTTATGTCAGGGTTTCCATCCTATATACCACAAGAGGCGACACATTTTCCATTTTATTCACAGCCACAACATGCATTCACAAATGACTCTCATGCGAATAGAATTCAATAAATAATTAAAAGACGAATATAAACTAATGAGAAAGGTGCCCTCAGGTCTAACCTTTTATGTCGACTCTCGGAAGTACGGTGCACGATCGTTGGAAAAGGGGGATGCTCCGCAACTCCTCCGGTTCATAGGTTCACATCTTTCCTCGATGTTCCACTGCTCAAGCTACTGTTTTGACTCCGATTCGCTGCTATTGCTACTGTATTCTGGTCACAATATTGGCTTACTGGTTTTCGGTAAATAAGGGACTGTTTTTTGGGTGTTTGGGCTGCTGTTTGGGGGTGTATTTTCGGTGGTGATGTTATGCGTGTATGGCTGCTGCTTTATGCATGTATGTGGCTGTTTTTTATGCGGTTTCTGCTCACTATTTTTAGAGGTGTATTTTCGGTGGAATGAGGTGTTTGGTGGCTGTGATTTTCGGTCCTAGGAGGGAGAAGAAAATAATTTATTTTTCCTTGTTTTGTTTGTGTATGTGAGAGAGCTTTCTTGCTTGTCAAATGCGTGTAAGTTGGAGTGGGTGGCTGGTGTTTATGTGTCTCGGCTGTGTGTTTGATTTGTGAGGGTTGTGTGTGTGAGTTTGGTTGTGTCAATGAGCTTGGGTCTTTTCTTGTGTGATTGAACTAGTCCAGTTCAAGGGTTGGAATTGGGTTCTTTTTATAGGCAAAGGGGTAGGGCTACTCCTTGCTTGACAAGGAAAGGCTTTGGCATTAAAGTGGGATATGATTTAGTGTCAAACAATGAAATCTTAAGATTGAGGGGGGACGAAATTAGTTTATTTTAGGAAGTCAATAGATTTAATTTGTGTTGTTTAGGCGTCATATTTGTTAAGTTAAGAATAAAATATTTTTGATTGGGAATATAATTGGTTGATTGATTTTAATTAGGCATGATTTTATTTAATGTTTTATTTAATTTGGTATATGATTTAATTAATATTTTATTTAATTTGGTATATGATTTAATTAGTGTTTTATGGGTTTTGGTGGGCTAATTGGGCTTGGGTGTGAGGCTAGCAGCAAAACCAGAAATACCGACGCCTTTCGAATGCCGATTCGAACGCTACACGAACGCCCGTAATCTGCTTGACGTTCGAACGTGGGCACGAACGCACACGAACAAAAATAGTAAACTTGTGAAATGAATCTGATGACATACTTATTCTGAATATCCCCTTCCGACGTCCGTTTCCCGTGACTTCCGTGACATAAAAGATAGTGTCTCTAAATGAGACTCATCATAGAGACTTATATGCAAAAATGCAGTGCCTACACATTGAACCCCCAAAAAATGGATAAGGGAGCATGAGCGGTATGAAGCAGGGATCTCTACATCGGATGAGGAGATTGAAGAAGCTGTAGAGATTATTCCAGTAGTTGTAGAACCAGTCGACTCAGAGAGGAAGATTGTTGTATAGAAGAAGTTAATAGTGTAAGAGGAGGTTTTCAAAGGAACTGAGGAGATGACCACAGAGGTTGGCGAATGATCTAGTTCGAAAGAAGGTCAGGCTCTGGAGACTGAGGTCACACCTGCCTCTTATATTCAAGATGCCCCTACTGCTGTCGCTTCCCTAGCCGAGGTTCCGAAACATGAAGCCACTGAAGATTGAAGATTTACTCTTCTTTTAACTTGTAATTTTGATGGCCGATGGCACCAAGTTAAAAAACTTTAACAATCATCTTTATCTTGATTTATGAGAAGTTCTTATTTCTAAGTGTCACTTGATTTCCTTTGATTGCAGAATAACACATATATACTTGAGTAATCTTAAGCCCAGTTATGAAACATTGGAAATTTTTAACAATTCCAAAATCCAAAGTAAAGAAAGGCTATAAGGTAGTCTCATTCTCCCATAGTCATGGAGCAGTATCTGGTCGAGTGGATGGTTTATGACTCTTATTCAGAAGGTCTGCCTGTAGAATCACTTGAAATGTATGGTGTTCCAGCTGTTTTGGATGAGTCTCCCATATTTTGTTTTCAACTTGTAGGCTCATTGTCCAACGACCTTGGTAATGATGTACGGGCCTTCCCATGTAGGTCCAAGCTTTCCATCTCCAGCTTTCTTGGTGTTTTGATAAACTTTATGCAGAACCCATTCTCCCTCTTTAAATATTCAACATCTGAAATTCTTGTTGAAGTACCTTGCCATCCTCTGTGATGGGCTGCAAGTCGTACAGAAGCGTGTTCTCTTAACTCCTCAATGGTATCCAGGCCGTGGTTCATAAGTTGTCGATTGGAGTCTTCTTTGATCCATTAGTAGCGTGAAGATGAGATGTTTCCTTCTATTGGGATGACTGCCTCAGCTACAAACATTAGGGAGAACTAGATTTCTTCAGTCGATAGTGTTCCAAAACGAGCCGCCTAGGCGGCGCGTTTGCACTTATTGCGGTCTAGCCGCAGCGATTACCACCTAATCGGCGGTGGTAATTGCGAGACTGGGTGGTCGGTATGAAATCAGCGCCTACGCGGTCGATACTCGGTGTTGCATATTTTTTTTCCATTGCTCCAAAACGACGACGTTAAACCCCAAAAACGTCGTTGTTTTGGGGGAGTGAGGTTATAAAAAAAATATTTACGCGTGGCAGGTTTCTTTTTTCTGCTTTATTTCGTTTATGCTTCAGTGCTTCTTCAGTCTTCACTTCATTTCTTCTTCTTACGCGTTTGCCTCAGCTTTCGTCTGGTAAGTCGTTAATTTTTTTTTCTTTTTTCAATAAAAAATAAATTGGTTCAAATGAATGATGTTGGTTAGTTACAAGAAAAAAAATATTTTTTCTATTCAGCAGTTTTCTTTATCAGTTCGCCTCTGCCCCACTACTTTGGTTTTGATTTATTTTTTGTTAATAGTTAAAAATTAATTACATATTGATATTAGATTATTAATTAGTTACTTAAAATTGTTGTTAATAAATTATAGATTTAATTAAAGACAAAGTAAATAAATTTTAGGATTTATGGTGATAAACTGATAATTAATTGTTAATTAGACATATTAATTAATAACTAATAGTTATAAACTTATAATAGACATTAGTAATTATAATTACTATTTAGTATTTACTAATCAAAATAATTGATTCATTCTTAGTAGGGTTAATGATGTCTTCTTCCGCGGCCTTTAATTCAGAGTGTAGTCATGTTTTTAAACAAAACTCAAATGATGTTGGACGAGAGTATGGGGCTTTTGTGGATCCGAATAACTTGGATAAAGTTAAATGCGAGTTATGTTCAAAAACTTTTTCCGGAGGAGTTTACAGAATGAAAGAACATATTGGGCATATATCAGGGAATGTTGCAAAATGTCCAAAGTCCAGTAAAAAGGATTAGGAGAAGTGTAGACAAGCTATTTTAGAGACAATGAATAAAAAAAAGCATGTGAGTGAGATAAGACAATAAGTTAATATTGGGGGTGATGAAGAAGATGAAATTCGTGAAATAGAAGAAAGGTTAGATTCAAGACCCCCTCGGAATCGCGACCCTCTAGATAGGTGGACAGTGGTAGCCTTCCTGATTCTTTAGTGAGTGATGGTAAAATAACACGACAATAAATATTAATGAAGCATTTTTAAAGAGAAGACATATAATGTGAAGCGATTTGTTGCTAAGTGGGTTTATGAATCCGGTATCCCTGTCAATGCCATTAACAATGATAACTAGATAGCGATGATGAGGGTGGTGAGTCAATTTGGATCGGGTTTCAGAGGTCATAGCCAATATGAATTGAGAGAACCATTATTGAAATAGGAAATTGAAAGTGTTAAAATTATTCTACAACAACATGATAATGAGTGGAAGGAGAACGGGTGTTCGATCATGACAGATGCTTGGAGTGATAGTAAAAGGAGAAGTATATTGAATTTGTGTGTTAATTGCATAATAGGTACCATTTTCATTTCTTCAAAGGAAAGTTCTGATGTGGCGCATACTGCTGAGCACACTTTTGAGTATGTTATGACCGATATTGAACAAGTTGATGCGAAAAATATGGTTCAAGTGGTAACTGACTATACCTCAAACAATATGGCCGCGATAAAGTTGTTGAAGGCGAAGATGCCAAATATTTTTTGGAGTTCATGTGCTACTCACACCATAAACCTCATCCTTGAAAGTATTGGGAAATTACCAAGGTAAAAAAACCATTGATAGTGCCAAAGCTTTCACCATTTTTGTGTATGCCCATCACAATACTTTGTCTATGATGATATCGTTTACAAAATAAAGGGATATAGTGAGATCGGGAGTAACTAGGTTTGCCTCATCTTTCTTAACCTTACAAAGTTTGATGGAGAAAAAAGAAAGTCTACGAACCATGTTTGCTAGTACAGAATATGATGAGTGCATATGGTCGAAGTAAGCTAAAGGTAAAGCGACATTTGCCACGGTGATGAGTGTTTATTTTTGGAATGGTGTGACTCAATATTTGAAGGTGTTTGCACCTTTGGTGAGGGTGCTTCGATTAGTTGATGGGGATAGAAAGCCATCCTTGAGCTTTGTATATAGAGAGCTAAAAAATGCAAAAGAAGAGATATAAGAGGCATTGAACAATATTGAGAGTAATTATCGGCCAATCTTGGAGATTATTGATAGCAAAATTGAAGGGCGGCTTGATACTCCATTGCATTGTGTCGCTTATCTATTAAATCCTTACTACTACTATAAGGATACAAGCACTGAATACGATGCGAGTGTAATGGATGAGGTATTTACGATTGTTGAGGCTTTCTTTCCCAATGATATTGACATGCAAAGTAAGGTGATAAATGAGGAGTTGGATTTGTATAAAACAAAAAATGAAGCTTTTGGTAGAGAAGTGGCGGCCAAAGCATGGCGGGTATCTATTGGTGTTTTTAATCGAGGTAAAAACAAAATAATCATTTGAATTATTTTGTAAATTACATAAGATTTATTATATTTCATTCAAACTGTTTATGTTAATTTGTAGTTTTATGGTGGCGTACATATGGACATCATACACCTAACTTGATAAAAATGGCAAAAATGATACTTTCATTAACCACTAGTTCATCCGGTGCGAATGAAATTGGAGCACTTTTGAGGGGGTAAATATTTAACATTTGTTAAATATTTGATTATTTTATTTTATAATTATTAATATTAATTAATTAATTTAAAATATTTATGTAGATTCACACGAAGAAAATGAATAGACTAGATGTTAATCGATTAAACAATCTAGTATTTGTTTCCTTTAATGCCAAGTTGAAAAACAAACGCAAAATGGAGAAGGATATGAAATTGGATGTATTACTCACAAAAGATGCTACTATGCACAAGGATGGATTATAGAGGGTGGTGAATCTGGTGATGATGAAGAAGTAGAGCCCGGTTTGGGGTTTACTTGGAGGATGGTTGGAGAAGCATCTGAGGCAGATGAAATGTTATAACCTCGAAAAAACGCTAGAAATGCTGAATATGGAGAACTTGATGAAAAAGATTTTGCTTCTGATGAAGAACCTAAGGATAATGAGTTTGAAGTAGATGAAAAAGAGTTACATATTTAGTTATATTTAACTTTGTTAAAGGATGATGAATATGAACTTAGTTAAACGATGTTTCTGATGGAGTTGGTGCTTTGAGTGCCAATCCGAATTATATATTTTATTATTTATTTATAAAATAACTACATTTTTCATTTCATATCTCATCAATGGTATTGTCATTATGCGTATTAGATTGATGTATAGATATGCTAAGAATGACATCGACCTTATAATAGTTTTGACACTGGGTGTAAACTATTCTTAAAGTAAATATTTCTAGTCTTTGGTTTTGGAATACGGTCGAATTTCTATAACCTAGAAGACTAGCACATGTAGTATATTGGAATTTGAGTTCCAATGGTTTAACCTGATGTACCATGAGTTTTGGAAACTCGTATAGACATGTGGTTATTCGTTCAAGCGAATACTGAATGACTCACAGGCGATTCCTAATGATTACTATGTTGGACAATTATGACCCATAGCGTCACTATTTGTACAGATCATGGTGTTGTTGTACAAATTAACTATGTGACAAAGGAGATTGCACTCTTATCATTTGTGATTAGATCACCTAGATGTAAAAATGATGAGAGGTCCCTATGATTTGTTCCTGGACGGAGAATGATATGAGACAGTATCAGTCCACGAAGGATAAATCATTAAATATCCCTAGTCAGAGTATTATCGAGATTGGACATCGATAAATACGTAAAAGACTAGTATTACACTTGTGCGCATTGTGAGGGCACAACGACATAGTTCTCATATATTTGGGTATATGATACTCATGCAAGTGTAATAGGAGGTTGTGTTTTACCGATGGTACGGGAAACAGCTTCGCTCTGGATAAGAGCCCCTCGGAATTCCATTGGTAGTATGACTATGTGTCTATGGAAGTCCGAAATCAGGGTAGGTGTATTTGGTCTTAACCTGAGACTTACACCGCTAATACATACGACAATTAATATACTTTGGTTGAGGTCGTCCAGGGCTTTAACCGGTTTCTGTGTACACCGATTCTGGGTATATCGAGAATCGTAGTGTGTTGGGTGTGATGTCAAGATGGAAGTGTCACTTCAGTAATATGGAGATGATGGCCACGTAGGATACATGACTGGTTCTCTTTAGTATTGCAGCCATCGGGATAATATGACTTGGTCATAGTTATCCGATTTAGAGACTAGTTACCATAGATCCGACATGTGCTTCGTACGGGGCAGACACAATTCCAGCCCCAGGCCTAGCACGTGATCATTCGATACTGGATAAAATATGCAATACTACGGTATACTAAGCTTGATACAGATCCTTTATTCCTGTAAGGATATTTCCGGAGAATTGGGGAGGCATGACACTTTGCTAGAGGCCAACCTTGTCTTGTAAATCGGTATAAACGTAGTACGAGGTACTTACATGTTCGGATAGTCCGACGACCGAATTTACTACCAACATATCCGGGGATCTTATGGGTCACTTCCCAAAGATTCACCGATGACGTATAACTCGCACTCTAAATTAATCTGGGATTAATTAGAAGAAAGAGAAAATTAATCTGGGATTAATTGCGGAGATATTTTATCTGGGATAAAATATCAATTAAAGAGAGATAACGATTAATTTGAAATTAATCGATTAATTAATATATTTGATATATTAAACGAAATTGGATTTTGACGCGGAATTAAAATTATATTTTAATTCGGGCGAATGAATTAATTTAGAATTAATTCGTTAGCGACGTGAATAGTGACTTCGCTAGGCGTAATCATTTAATTACGACGCGACGGAAAATTTGTTAATTTGGAATTAGCGAACCCGAGCCCGAGATTATTTACGAGCGCATTCGCATTTCGAATTCGAGTGCGGCACGTCAAATCAAGCGTCAAATCGCTAGTCGCATCAAGCGTCAAATCACAAGTCACTTTGAGTGATGTGACTTGACAACTTGATGGATTGAGTGATGTGAGTTGTTGAGGCTTTAATTGTTTGACTTTTTAAAGCCAAATTCAAATGAAATTCATTTGAAATTCAAATGTGTGTATATATTACACAAATTTGCAACAACCAACATCAATCTCTCTTCTCTTTTTCTTTCTACCATTCACGCCCATGGAGGGGCAAAAACCTTCTGGTTTTGAGTGAACTGCCGTGAGCAGTGAGGGGAGCAAGAGTGGATTTTGTGGCAAAATCACAAGTGCTAGCACACTTACGAGACATGTGAAGGTGATAGGGAAGTCCACCCATGAGCTGGGAACCATTCGACGAAGCTTGGAGCTTGACGAAGGACCAAAAACGAAGGCAAAACAGTGAGGAAACACAACCCACTGCCGAACTGTTAAGGAGCAGATTTTGGATTTTTCGTTGCTTGCCGCGTCGCTCAACCGATCGATGTGAGTATTCCGCAACTCCGTGATTGTATTCGCACTTCTTTCATGCTTGTATTATGATCTTGGGACCTTAGCTTAAACCAACAATAGCATCAAGAGCAAGGTTAAATCATGAAATTGATTTTAGGGATAAAATTTGGGTAGAATTGTATTTGAGCATGTTTAATGAAATTGGATGAATTAGTATGCTTAGATATGTTTTAATTTGAGATTGATTGGATCAATTTGATCAAATTTGGTTTGGAACAAATTTGCCCCAAAAATTGGCATGGCCGAATTTGATGCTCTATTTTAATGTCTTGGGATTTTGATTTTTTGATTCATTGGATGAGTTAGAAATGTGTTGGGAATATTGATTTGTATTGAATTGAATTTAATTGGATTGAATTTGATTTGGACAAAATAATTTCCCAATGGCCGAGACATGATGAGCATGTAATTCGGTTTGATTTTTGATCAAAATATGTTGGACATGTTTTGTGGTAATTAAGCATGATTAGTTATGTTAATTGATGTTTTAGAAATGTTAATTGGGTAATTAATTGTGTAATGCACTTTATATAATTAAATTGTGAAATTGGGTTTTGTGATTTAATTAAAATTGGGCCTTAAAATTGGATTTGGGCTTTAATGTTGCAATTGGGCTAAATGGGCTTGGTAATACTAAGTTAGATTTAGGGAGATTGGATTGGATCCAATTGGGCCCAAAACCGCTTCCATAAAGCCCAAATGCGACTTAATGGACATTTAAAGTTTAATTGGGCCTAATGGGCCAAGATTGATTTCTAGGCTTATGGGGTAACTCCCGGATTGGATTTTGGTTATTCGGTTTGACCCGAGTTGACCAAAAGTCCACACCTTAAGAAATTAATTAAAAGCCCATTGGACTTTAATTAAATTGACGTTGGACGTTAATCGGGCTTTGAGACCCGTAACGATTAAATTTGGAATTTAAGTCGTAAGAGTTCATTAATAAAGTGTAGTATTTAATTTGGAATTAAATAATGAATTAGAATTGAATGCATATTAAATTGGATTTAATTATGTAGTTTAATTTAATTCGAGAATTCGTACTTTAAGTACTTATTTGCAAAATGAGTTTGACTCGAGCAAAATCAAATCGTTGTTTGAACATTATATGGTCACTAATTATCAGATTAATTAATTTGATTAGATTGATTGATAACATGCTTGTGTGAATACATGGTTGCGATGCATGAATAATGTATATCGGATGGATATTAGATGGGTGAGACAATTTTAGAAATTGTTGTAATAAATTTGATTTATTAATTGGACCTGCGTGTCCAGCCTTATTACCTCTCATTTCTTTGTATTCTCTTCTCACCTATTCCCTCAATGTAAATGAGGTTTCTTTAGAAGTGTAGTGTAACAGATAGAAGTAATACTTGTGCTAGCGGGAGAGAGAAATGGAGAGATTTGATCTAGGATCATTGTGTAAAGTATCCATCCGCATATCATTATTATTTTACATATGCTCTTTATTATGTATTTAGAATGCATGTTTAAGGGTGTATGATGATGAGACCTTAACAAAGATAATAAATTGGTTGCCAATTTGCACTCGAAAAACCCTCGCAAAATATTAAGCGTCTTTCCTTCCATTGAGTGATTCTTACTCAAGATCTAAGATGGCATTGGTTTGTTGGCCAAAGTCAAGGCCTTTGTCTGTCGAGGATGTGTTTGAATCACGAAGGCTTTGTTCCATATCAGTTTCTTGTCCAAGTTGTGGTTTGTTGGCCAAAGTCAAGACCACTTCTTGTCCATCGACATTGATTACGAAGCTTTCCATGGTCAATGGGTCGCGCTTGACTGGGATCACTAAGTTTGTTGTGCCAAAGCCAAGGCTTAGTTGATTCAGAGGAAAAAGGTTAGGTAATACATTGGATGTATTGGCATATATAAGATATATGTTTCGGACTTGGATGTCCCCCTACCGGATCTAGGAATTGGATTGGATCCAATCGATCTTAGAGATCTACCTAGTTAATTATCATACAATTTGTTGGCCAAAGTCAAGATTGTGTGATATTTAACGGGATCCTAGCCCACTAGGAAACACAGTTTCCCGAGTACTCGACAGAGGGTTAGAGGCTCGCCGAAAAATAGTGGGAGGCAAGAATTGAATTTGCAATATTCGTTTAATTACTTGCCATACGCGCTCAAAACAAATATCATTCGTCAAATAAATTAAATGTTAGTTGGACTAATATTTAAATTGTTGTTTTAATAAATAGTTGGACTATATTCAAACTATTCATTTATAGTTGATTTTATAATTGGATTATAGTAATCAATATAATTGATTTTAATCTATTAAATTGTAGTTGATTAAATAGTTGGACTATTGTAATCATTATAATAAATAGTACCGAAATCGTTGATTAAATAGTTGGACTATTAAAATCAAGATATAATTGAAAGATTGACATTTAAAACATAATCTTAAGGAAAATGTGTTTAAATGGTTTAATTTTCAAATTGGGAATAAAATTTCAGGATGGTCATGGAAAAATAATAAGTTATTTTATTTGATAAAATAATATATTATGCCTAAGCCCAGAGTTAAGCAAATAGTAGAGCATAACCTTGGAAGATTAATGTGATGATAACTTAAGTGCTTAATCCATTAAGCTTGTCATAGTAGACTCCTTAATTTCTGAATCAGAACTAAGGATTAGATCCTTAAAGTATGATAAAGAAATTGAAGGATCTTCAAATAATCTATTCTTAGATTTTAGAAGTACTAAATTGCAATAAATAATTCTTGTAGAATTATTGACTATTCTCAAGGAGACAAAGTCAAAGTTTGCAATTAGGCAAGTAGCGCAAGGCGCACCTTACTTCGATATTCTAGAAACTCGAGGCTTGGCCAAAGGCTTCTGGAGTGTTGAAACTGGCAAAGGCAACATCATTATAATCTTCTGGGAAGATAAAGGACATATCCCAAAATGTCTGCTTAAATGTGGCAAACGGGATCATGGAAGCGTGACTGCCGTTTGGAAAAAGCAGACATGAAGGAATTGAAGAACGAGCAAGGCTCTGACTTCAAATATGTTTGTCAAATTGTGTTCACTGCTAGTATTAAAATTGGATTTTAAATACTTAGTGTGGTACATAAAATATATGCATTGATGTTCAGAATCTGTTTTGAACAGGATACTGACTTCAATTGAGATAAATCTGCGGATTGGAAACAGGACAAAAGTCGCTGTTTTAACCATAGATACCTAAGTTTAGGAACTACCCTCGGGTATGTACCTAAATTGGGAAAATGTTATAATGTAACTAGTTTGACTAGATACATTATCGTTATATCAGTGTTTAACCCGCTGCGGGTGAACCTTTATATTCTAGAACACTAAAGTGTTTTATTATATAAAGATGATATTGAAATAAACACATTAGATGTGAATAACATAATTTATATTTTGAATATAAATAAATCTCAAATGTATAAAATGACAAACAAATAGCTCGAACTGATTTGATCAGAAGAAACTAATTGTGGCATTTTTGTCTGGGACACAATTAAACAAGACTCGTATATCCACACTTTCGAAGAGTGGGTACTAGGACTGATTTGATTCCAATCAAATAAAGTCTACGAATCTAGTTTATTGGGCAAAGTGCCTAAAACACTATTTACTTGGTAAAAGTGTAAATGCCACTGATCTGTTAGCCCTAGTTCGTAGTGAAGCAAGTGGGCCCATGTCTAGCTAGGCTAGAGGTGGAGATGAATATTTCGTGACCTTTACGGATGTGGCATCACATTATGGTTATGTGTTTCTTTTGAAACACAAATCGGAAACTTTTAAAGTTTCGACACGAAATAGACATACATATCGGCTATAGTATTATTCATCACGGTAAGACCGTAATGAAAATACTTAAGCAATAAGTTTCTAATATACTTGAAAGAGTAGGGTATTCTTTAAAAATGAGGACTCCTCCCGGAACACGTCAAGTTGACGGTGTGTCCGAACCAGATTAACCGAATTGTGTTAGACATGATAAGGTTAATCATGAGTCGCTCTGAGCTACCATTTCCTTCAACGGATAAGCATTAACAGTGCAAGAACTTTTTTAGAATAAGGTTCCATATAATATGTTTGACAAATTTCATATTAGATATGAACGGGAAAGAAACCGACTTTCACATTCCTGAATATTTGGGTATGCTGGGCATATGTTTGGATGATACCAAACTAGAACCCAAATTGGATAAGTGCCAATTGTAGGTTATCCTAGGGATACCATAAGTATTGTACTTATACATCTCACCAGAGAACAATTAGATTGTTGCTCACCATGCGGTTTTCCTAAGAGGAATACCGATTTGCAGTGGTAAGTGGGAGGATAGTAAAACTCGATGAAAAATGGAGTAATACTGTCCAAGGCACTGAATCTTAAATGGAACACAAATAGTTCATCAAGGATGAAACTATACTATTAATCTTCGAATACACAAGAACCACGTAAGTCGGAGAGAGTCAGAAAACAACCTGGGGTATGGGTTTCTGATCTCACCTCATAAAGATGTCTATCTTATTGAGGTATACCAACTGACTACGTATGAGGAAGTGATACAAGGTATCGACTCCCTATCATGGCAAAGTGCCATGAGTCAGAAATGGGTTCCATGTATATCAACAAGTTTGGATACTAGTTGATGTACCGCAAGGCATTGTGCCTATTGGTACTATAAGTCTTCAAGGAAGACATACATGGATGGCAACATACCAAGGTATAAAGCTAGGCTTTTAGCAGAAAGGTATCGTTATCAACATTGTGTTGATTACGATTCAACCTTTTACATGTTGCCACGGTAAATCCATTTGGATAATGCTTGCTAAAGCTGCGTGTTTCATTTATGAAATATAACAGCTTTGCGGGAAAATCGCTTTCCTGAAAAGGAAACCTTTTGGAGGATGTTTACAACATCCTGGCGGTTTTGTCGTACCAAAACTAGCAAACAAGGTTTGTGGGTTATTTGATCCATGTTTGGATTGAAGCAAGCATTAGGTTCTAGGAATTGTCGTTTTGATGTAATAATAATGATTTATTATTTAATTCAAAACGAAATGATTCTTGTGTATATAAGAGGGTTAGTGGGAGCGCACTGACAGTGGTTGTGCTATGAATAATGATAATATGTCATTTCTTGGAAATGATATTCCCAAAATAATAATCGGCGAAAGCTTGACTTTCGATAAAACTCTCCGTGGAATCGTACATTGAAAAATGTACGTAACCTGGTGTCTCATACGCTTTGAGCATATGGAGTCACAAATAGGCCAATCCGAGTGATAGTCACTGGATTGATGTTAAGAACATCCGTTAGTATCTTAGAGAACTAATGATGATGTCTTAGTCTATGGAGATGGAGAACTTGAAGTGACTAGGATCACTGTAGCAAGTTTCCTAACCGATAAAACGACTTTAAGTCGCAACGGTACTACAAAGTTTGAATAACGGAACAGTGAGCTGGAAATCTTCCAAGCAAGATACTGTTACCGAATAAACAACAAATGCGGGTTATTGCTGCAGTTGAGGCGGCAATAGAAGCCATTTGGGTCGATAACAAATCTAATTAGATTAGATATAGTTTTGTTAGCAGATGAGCTAGGCGTCAGCACAGGCTAAAGAATTAATGGTCTCATCAACGATCCAGATACATACTTCGATATTCATCTGATTCGTTCGGATTATACATCGTGGCGATGTGATGATCGAATAAATCACGTCAGACGATAATCATGAAAATCCGCTGACGAAAGCCTTTTCTCAGCAGTTTGAGCCAACCGTACATAGTTCGGGTGTCAAGCACTCGAGTGACTGGATATAGGCCAAGTGGGGGATTGTTGGAAATTATGACCCATAGCGTCACTATTTGTACAGATCATGGTGTTGTTGTACAAATTAACTATGTGACAAAGGAGATTGCACTCTTATCATTTGTGATTAGATCACCTAGATGTATAAATGATAAGAGGTCCCTATGATTTGTTCCTAGACGGAGAATGATATAAGACAGTATCAGTCCACGAAGGAAAAATCATTAAATATCCCTAGTCAGAGTATTATCGAGATTGGACATCGATAAATACGTAAAAGACTAGTATTACACTTGTACGCGTTGTGAGGGCACAACGACATAGTTCTCATATATTTGGGTATAATATACTCATGCAAGTGTAATAGGAGGTTGTGTTTTACCGATGGTACGGGAAACAGCTTCGCTCTGGATAAGAGCCCCTCGGAATTCCATTGGTAGTATGACTATGTGTCTATGGAAGTCCGAAATCAGGGTAGGTGTATTTGGTCTTAACCTGAGACTTGCACCGCTAATACATACGACAATCAATATACTTTGGTTGAGGTCGTCCAGGGCTTTAACCGATTTCTGTGTACGCCGATTCTGGGTATATCGAGAATCGTAGTGTGTTGGATGTGATGTCAAGATGTAAGTGTCACTCCAGTCATATGGAGATGATGGTCACGTAGGTTACGGGACTGGTTCTCTTTAGTGCTGCAGCCATCGGGATAATATGACTTGGTCATAGTTATCCGATTTAGAGACTAGTTACCAGAGATCCGACATGTGCTTCGTACGGGGCAGACACAATTCCAGCCCCAGGCCTAGCACATGATCATTCGATACTGGACAGAAATACGCAATACTACTGTATACTACGCTTGATACAAATCTTTTATTCCTGTAAGGATATTTCCGGAGAATTGGGGAGGCATGGCGCTTTGCTAGAGGCCAACCTTGTCTTGTAAATTGGTATAACGTAGTACGAGGTACTTACGTGTTCGGATAGTCCGACGACCGAATTTTTTGCCAACATATCCGGGGATCTCATGGGTCACTTCCCAAAGATTCACCGATGACGTATAACTCGCACTCTAAATTAATCTGGGATTAATTAGAATAGAGAGAAAATTAATCTGGGATTAGTTACAGAGATATTTTATCTGGGATAAAATATCAATTAAAGAGAGATAACGATTAATTTGGAATTAATCGATTAATTAATATATTTGATATATTAAACGAAATTGGATTTCACCGCGGAATTAAAATTAGATTTTAATTCGGGCGAACGAATTAATTTAGAATTAATTCGTTAGCGACGTGAATAGTGACTTCGCTAGGCGTAATCATTTAATTACGACGCGATGGAAAATTCGTTAATTTGGAATTAGCGAACCCGAGCCCCAGATTATTTGTGAGCGCATTCGCATTTCAAATTTGAGTGCGGCACGTCAAATGAAGCGTCAAATCGCTAGTCGCATCAAGCGTTAAATCACAAGTCACTTTGAGTGATGTGACTTGACAACTTGATGGATTGAGTGATGTGAGTTGTTGAGGCTTTAATTGTTTGACTTTTTAAAGCCAAATTCAAATGAAATTCATTTGAAATTCAAATTTGTGTATATATTACACAAATTTGTAACAACCAACATCAATCTCTCTTCTCTTTTTCTTTCTACCATTCACACCCATGGAGGGGCAAAAACCTTCTGGTTTTGAGTGAACTGCGGTGAGCAGTGAGGGGAGCAAGAGTGGATTTTGTGGCAAAATCACAAGTGCTAGCACACTTACGAGACATGCGAAGGTGATAGGGAAGTCCACCCATTCTTGATATTGGACTTCTTTTATGGCTCCATTTTTTAACAGTTTCAGAACCTCATCGTCGATGATTTGGTTCCTTTCTGGAGAAAAATTTCTTCTCTTCTGCCTGACTAGGGTGTAGTCTGGGTCCACGTGTAGTTTGTGGGTTATCATATCCGGATCTATACCTGACATATCTTTATGGGACCAGGAAAAATAGTCGTGTCACTCTTTGAGAAATCCAATTAGTTCAGACCGCAGCTTGGGTTCAAGGTATGCCCCAATTTGGGCTTTATGGTCTACATGCTGGGGATGGATTTGGACCTCATCGAGTTTTTCAATGTTGGGCTGATCATGCTCGACTCCATAAAATCTTTCATGTAATTGCTATGCCGAATGACACTTAGCCTTCAAAGTCGTTTGATAGCAACTCCTCCAGTCAAGACGGTCCACTTTGATCTCCTGGATACCCCACTTGGTAGGGAACTTCAATACTTGGTGGTGGGTGGAAGAGACTACCCTCATGTCGTGAATCCAAGGTCGACCAACAATCAAGTTGTAGGCTGAGGGACAATCCAATACCAAGAATGTGGTGATTTTGTTGATCCCTTCGGTGTAGATTGAGAGAGATATCTCTACCAAAGTGAACTTTTGTTCTCCACTAAACCCTATCAACGCATTTGACCGTCAGTTGATCTTATCTAACTCGCCCCCATGTCGGCGAGAGCAGTGGTGAAGATTGATGGTGTTGGTGCTTGGAGTGCCAATCCGATTTGTACATTTTATTATTTATTAATAAAATAACTATATTTTTCATTTCATTCCTTATTAATGGTATTGTCATTATGCGTATTAGATTTATGTATAGATATGTTAAGAATGACATCGACCTTAGAATAGTCTTGACACTAGGTGTAAACTATTCTTAAAGTAAATATTCCTAGTCATTGGTTTTGGAATACGGTTGAATTCCTATAACCAATAAGACTAGCACATGTCGTATATTGGAATTGGAGTTCCAATGGTTTAACCCGATGTACCATGAGTTTTGGAAACCCGTATAGACATGTGGGTTATCGTTGAAGCGAATACTGAATGACTCACATGCGATTCCTAATAGTTGGAAGTACACACCACCGTCAATAGGAATCTCCTCGAGTCGAGTAGCATATGTAATCCTTTGACTATAGGATAACATTGATTTTGTGTGAGATCCTCCACACTTTGATGTCATGTATGTCAGAAACCTTTCATGGTCTGGCCTGCAGATGTTCGTTGGGTGTGGATCGATGCACTCAGAAATCAAGTGCAAAGCAAGAAAGGATCCATTGGCCCGTATGTATTCCATAAGGGGTTTAGGTATACATGTAAGTAAAGTCACGATTCTTAAAGACTTTGGCCAAAGCCGATCACCTAAGATGGATCGCATCAGTTGTAAAGAACCGTGGACATGTCGATATGAGATGTGCGTCTTGGAAACTTGACGGTGTATTCTATGTTTCTTAAGCACAACTCGGATAGCCTACGACAGATGGATTGTTAAACATATGTGATGATCTCGACTTGTTGGTTTCTAATTAGGTCCCAAGATCAATATAAGCATGAAAAACATATTTGAATACATCAACGGAGGTAGCGGAATACTCACATCGATCGGTTGAGACGATTTGGTGAAGAACAAAACTGAAATTCTGCCCTCCAAAAACGCCACTGCTGTGCAGATTTTCTGCCTCCAAAAATCAGATTTTGCTTCAAGATTTCGAGCTCCAATCTTCGTCAAACGATTCCCGGCTCGTGGGTGGGTTTCCCTATCACCTTCGTATAACTCTCGGTGTGCTAGCACTCATGATTTTTGCCACAAAAATCACTCAAAATGGCTTCCCCATTCACGGCAAACAGGGGCTGAACCAGAAGCATAAAAAGCTTCAATGGGCGTGAGCCTTTTTGGAGAAGAAGGAGAGAGATGAAAATGTGTTAGGTTGGTTAATGGTGTAAAAACTTTTCTTTATATATTTTTCAAAAATATATAAATGTTTTACCATTTATTTAAGCTTTCAAAAAGTCAAATAAGTCAAGTTTAACCACCTTGAGTGTTCCACACTCCAACATCAATGTCCATCAAGTCATATCAAGTCAATCAAGTTGTCAAGTCACATCACTCAAAGTGACAAGTGATTTGACGCTTGAAGTGACTAGCGATTTGACACTTGATGCGACTAATGATTTGACGCTTGATGTGACTTGCGTGCCGTACTCGAATTCGAAATGCGAATGCGCTCGCAATCACTCTCGGGCTCGGGTTCGCTAATTCCTAATTAGCGAATTTTCCGTTGCGTCGTAATTAAATAATTACGCCTAGCGAAATCACTATTCACGTCGCTAACGAATTAATTCTAAATTAATTCGTATGCCCGAATTAAAATCTAATTTTAATTCCGCGTCGAAATCTAATTTCGTTTAATATATCGAATATATTAATTTACCCGATTAATTCCAAATTAATCGTTCTCTCTCTTTAGACGATATTTTATCCCAGATAAAATATCTTCGTAATTAATCCAAATTAATTTTCTCTCTCATCGAATTAATCCCAGATTAATTAAAGTGTGAGTCATACGTCATCGGTGAATCTTCGGGAAGAGACCCATGAGATCCCCGGATATGTTGGCAGTAAATTCGGTCGTCGGACTATCCGAACACGTAAGTATCTCGTACTACATTTTACCGATTTACAAGACAAGGTTGGCCTCTAGCAAAGCGCCATGCCTACCCAATTCTCCGGAAATATCCTTACAGGAATAAAGGATCTGTATCAGGCATAGTATACGTAGTATTGCGTATTTCTGTCCAGTATCGAATGATCACGTGCTAGGCCTGGGGCTGGAATTGTGTCTGCCCCGTACGAAGCACATGTCGGATGTCTGGTGACTAGTCTCTATAATCGGATAAACATGACCTTGTCATTTTATCCCGATAGCTGCAGCATTTAAGAGAACCAGTCCCGTATCCTACGTGACCATCATCTCCATATGACTGGAGTGACACTTCCGTCTTGACATCACACCCAACACACTACGATTCTCAATATACCCAGTATTGGCGTACACAGAACCTGTTAAAGCCCTGGACGACCTCAACCAAAGTATATTGATTGTCGCAAGTATTAGCGGTGCAAGTCTCAGGTTAAAACCAAATACACCTACCTTGATTTCGGACTTCCATAGACTCATAGTCATACTACCAATGGAATTCCGATGGGGTCTATCCAGAGCGAAGCTGTTTCCCGTACCATCGGTAAAACACAACCTCCTATTACACTTGCATGAGTATCCTATACCCAAATATATGAGAACTATGCTATTGTGCCCTCACAACACGCACAAATGTAATACTAGTCTTTTACGTATTTATCGATGTCCAATCTCGATAATACTCTGACTAGGGATATTTAATGATTTATCCTTCGTGGACTGATACCGTCTCATATCATTCTCTGTCCAGGAACAAATCATAGGGACCTCTCATCATTTATACATCTAGGTGATCTAATCACAAATGATAAGAGTGCAATATCCTTTGTCACATAGTTAGTTTGTACAACAACACCATGATCTGTACAAATAGTGACGCTATGGGTCATAATTTTCCAACACGACTTGTATAGTTCAGAAAGGTCGTTCATGTTCTTCATGAATTCAGAGGTGGTCGAACTGCGTACATATTAGCTAAGGTTATATAACGAACGTGTCTGAACTTAGAGAGTCCCAATATGAAGTGTACTCGTTGAGCACTTGGGTAGCCAATTATTTTTTTTATAAAAGATAATATTCGATATTATAATTATCAACTAAGATAATCAAGTGTTATTGGATAACATTGATTATTTACTTTGACCTAATTAGATTAATTGAATTAATTCAATAATTACACAATGGCTTAATTGTAAAATCAAAATTATACCTACCATTTGAGGATATTATGGTAATTGTAAGAATGTAACAATAGATGGTTTTGGCTTGATTTAATTGGATTAAATCAAAGTGGAAAACATTTAACTAATCCATTTTCTAATACTTGGCTTGATTTAATTGGATTAAATCAAAGTGGGAGACAATGGATATTAGTCACACCTAATTATACATATTTGGACAAATTGGATTAAGCCCACTTAAAAGTTGATTACAACTTTTATTAATTAAAAATTGCCTAAGTTTTGCTATAAATAGCAAGCTTAAGGAAGGTTTTAATTACAAGTACAAGAACAAGTATAAGCATAAGCAAAAGCTTGAGTAAGCTATTCACAAGTAATTCTTGAGAGATTAGCCTAAGTTAGAGAAGTGTTTAGAGAAGCTTGTGAGGTCTCTAAAACATTTTATTTAGGAGAAATCAAGATTAGATCTTGAAATGAAGCTTGCTAGCATTGGAAATCAAGTTTGGATCTTGAAGTCAAGCTTGCACACCTTGGAGGTTCTTCAACAATTTCAATAAAATGAGAAGTAGAATGGATCTTGCATCAAGCTTACTAGGTAATGTTTGATCTTCTCCTAAGCTATGTTCATTTGTGTATTAGATGCATGATCACATAGCTTAATGTTGAAATAAGGCTAATCAATTGTGTTAAGATACTTTAGAAGTATAAACAAAACATGCTTATATATTAGGTGACATGGAACAATTAATAAGAGTTTGGAATTATAAGTGTATTTGATGGTGGTTATGAAGATAAAATTGGATTTTAAGTGTATTTGATGTATTGGGAGAAAATTGGAAGTGTTTAGTAATGTTTTCAAATGAAAAATCACTCACTGCTTGAGCTGCGTTGAGACACAAACCATTTCGCGTCGTGACATAAATACAAATAGTGGATGGGTGTTAGACACTGGCAGTCCTACTAATATTTGTAATTCCCTGCCGGAAATGAGGGTTAGAAGAAGGATGAATAAATGGGAGATCCAGCTTAGAGTTGGAAATGGCGAGACATTGGATGTCAAGGCCATATGAACAGTTGTTATAGATCTTCCAAATGGATATAAATTAGATTTACATGACTGTTATTATATTCCCTCAATTATCAGACAAATAATATCATTGTCGATATTAGATAAAGAGAGATATAAAATAAACATTGAGGATGAAACTTTATATTTATATGATAAAAATAATTTATTGAAATGTGAATGTTCTTTATCAAACGGTCACTATGTTTTGGAAACATGTAGAAATGTCTTTAATATAGAGAAAAATACAAGTAGGAAGTCTGAATTAAATAATACTGAATTATGGCATATGAGATAGGGCCACATAGGTGTTAGACGTCTATTTAAATTGGTAAATGATGGTTTGATTGAAAATCGTAGTTTAGATCCTTATCTGATTTGTGAGTCATGTATCCAAGGAAAGATGACAAATGCCCCATTTCAAGGTATTGGACACCGTGCTGGAGATTTACTAGAACTAATACACAGAGATGTGTGTGATCCATTAAATCATACCGCTCATGATTGTTCCACATACTTTGTGACTTTCACAGATGACAAGTCTAGATATGGATATTGTAGGCATTGCATTTTTGCATATCAGCCCAATGATGAGCCTCGAATGGAGGCACTACTTTTTAGTTGCGGAAGTTACGGAAAGCGGTCGTCGGAAGGGAATAATCAAGAATTGACGTTTTGTTGGATTTTTGTTCGCTCGCTTAACCTCGGGATTTGCTCGTTGAGCCTCTGTATCAAAATTTATTCTCGCCCCGAACCTTAAAACCTACCCCTGTGACCCTTCACCTTCCATGCACAAACATAAAATAATAAGCCACCAACCAATTAAACAAATTCAAAGAAAATCAAACAATTAAAAAATAAAAACCAATTTAATAACAATTTTCACAAAACCAAAATCAAAGAAACTACTCCACACGCCTATTTCCATCAACCAAACCAAACACAAAAGGCCAAACTCCTCACAAATCAACAAACCTCCATTTCCTATCCTCCACAAATCAAACAAACACTAACAAACAAGAAAACAAATAAACAAATGCCCCACACACCAAAAGCACCTTCAATTCACGACCCCTAACCCACTCACATCAAATAATTAACAAAATTCAACAACAAGAATCTCCATTTTCCTCCAAATTCAACAAATCCCTTCAATCACCGAAAGTTCCTTTGTTTTGCCTCAATCATCCTCCATCATCTCACCGAAAAGTTCATCAAATCACACCTCATTTCTTCCTTCAATCATGCCCAAAATTAACTCATTTGTTCATGCCAGTAACTCACCCACTGCCTTTTAAATAAACCATCCTCTTCACACGCCAGAGACCCCTGGAGATTGCCCACAAACTGACCACAAACTAGCCATTTTAGCAACCCATTTGCCTCTTCTCACAATCAACCCGTGACCCTTAACTGCCCCTTGATCATTCACAAGACACACCTATTCCCTTCACGCCAAACGCCCAGCCATTGCCTTCAATCCACTGCCTCACGCCATTCAAACAATCAACCTCATTCACGGCACCCACTGAACACGTAACAGCCACTGCCATAGACCCTTCACGCCCTTGCCTTGTTCACGCACCACCCTCACCTGACCCTTAAAACCAGCCAACATCAGCCCTTAAGCCCACTTTCATCAACTGCCCCTTTACAGACCATTCCACGTCTCAAGCAACAACAACCCTAACAGCACTCACCAAAACCTTTAGACACTCATTGTCACAAAAACCACGCCCAGCCATTGCCTTCAATCCATTGCCTCACGCCTAGCCAACACCCCCACGGTAGCCACAAAACCCTACTGCCCTTGCACTTTCACATACCCACAAGCATCCACATAACCCTAAAAAATCATTCATTCCATGCACGTAACTAGCCCTCCACAACCCTAAATTGCCTCCAAACTTCACGCGTAAAACTGCCAGCAAACAACCCATCACGTGAAACCCATCAAAAACGCACTGCCCACAGTCACGTATAAAACACCAAAACAATCCACTCACTGCCAGCCGAGACCAAGTAACGCCAAGACTTGCCTCTTCACAGCCCATGCAGCCTCATGCACGTGTGATAAAGCCCCATGCATACAGCCCTCCAAAACAGTGAATGAAACAGAGAAAATGGCGAGTTGAAACAGTGAGAAAATACAGAAAACAGCGAGCAGAAACCGCGAGTGAAAACGGCGAAAATAGCGGAAACAGCGGACCCGTGAAAATAGAGAAAACAACTAAAACAGTGAACCTGAGAAAACAACGGAAACATCGAACAGTGAAAACAGCAGAAACAGTAGATCAGTGAAAACAGTGGAACGATAACCCTTCCGGCACTGTGAAACGCACTCCCGGAATGGGACTAAAAAGGTAAGACCTGAGGGCACATTTTGTTATATTTTATTTTGTTGTTCCGGACACGGCGTACTCGGTTGACGTGGAATACGTCCAACCGGGTATGCGAGGTCCTACATTGAAAATGGTCGAGTTCCTGGGCCACATGTTTATTTTATGTTATGAGAATTTACTTTCGAAGCATACAAACTAAGATATAGGATTTATCTTTATAAATGCAAATTAGAATAGGTTATTTTGGCCAATATGTATGTTGAGTAGACTTGGTTAAAATTGCACAAATCCATTCATTACAAGTGACATAAGTAAGGGACCATTCCGAAACCAACGGTTTGAGGTCTTCCCTTGCGAGGGGTGAGTGCGGCCTTAAATCATTTTCCCGGTTCACACCGGGTGGCGACTCCATTATTCTCCGGTTTAGTCCCTCGCGGGCTACTACGTACTCCTAACTAGGCCTTGAGTTTAGAAAAGCATGCGTCGCCCAGTTTCTGTGTCCTACAGATATGTCTATCTGATGAAACATAAGTCAGAAACATTTGACAAGTTCAAAATATTCTGAAACGAAGTAGAAAAACAAACCAGTAAATTCATCAAATACCTTAGATCAGATCGAGGCGGTGAATACATGAGTGAATAATTCAGAAATTATTTAAGGGAGAAATGAATTCTTGCCCAATATAGCCCACCAGGAACACCTCAACACAATGGTGTGTCTGAATGAAGAAATCGTACTTTATTAGATATGCTGAGATCCATGATGAGCTATACAGATCTTCCTTATTACATTTAGGTTTACGCTTTACAAACTGTTGCCTATATACTTAATAGGGTTCCATCAAAAGTTGTTTCTACAACTCCCTATCATATATGGTTCGGTAAAAATCCAAGTCTTAGGCATTTAAAGATTTGGGGTTGTCCTGCATACGTTAGAATTACACAGTGGGATAAACTAGCACCCAGATGGTATAAATATAGGTTCGTTGGATATCCTGATAATTCCATGGGATATCAATTTTACGATTCTGAGCAACGAAATTTATTTATTGTTCGCTTTTCAACTTTTCTTGAAAAGAAATTTTTGAGAGAAAGTGGGAATTGTAGAGAGATTAAACTTGATGAGTTTGATCCCAACATTAAGGAACCTGGGATGGAACCAGATATCCAAATAGATGAATAATCTACAACATAAGTTCTACTTAATTCGAATAGAATATCAAGGCCTCCTGAGAGACTGTTTTTAACATCTGATATAAGCCTTGATGTTCTCCTCTTGGAGGAAACAGATCCGACTACGTATAAAGAAGCGATATTGGATATTGATTCGGGAAAATGGCAGGAAGCCATGAAATCTGAAATGGATTCAATGCATGCCAATCAAGTCTGGGACTTAGTTGAACTTTCTGAAGAAGTTAAACCTATTGGTTGTGAATGGGTTTACAAAAGGAAGCGAGGGCCCGATGGAAATGTGGAAACCTTTAAGGCGCGACTGGTAGCGAAAGGTTACACTCAACGTCCTGGGATTGACTATGAGGAAACTTTTTCACCAGTAGCCATGCTAAAATCCATTAGGATTCTTTTAGCCATTGTTGCCTATCACGACTATGAGATATGATAGATGGATGTGAAAACCACTTTCCTAAATGGATTCCTTGAAGAGGATATCTATATGGAAGAACCAGAGGGTTTCGTATCCAGTGAAACTTCAAACTTGGTTTGTAAGCTCCAAAAGTCTATTTATGGACTTAAACAGACATCTCGAAGCTGGAATCGTCGTTTTGATGAGATAATTAGATTTTTCGGATTCATCAAGAATGATGAAGAACTATGTGTTTATAAGAAAGTTGGAGCATGATAATTTTCCTAGTCTTGTATGTAGATGACATCCTTATCATATGAAATGATATAGGGATGATGCAAAGTATGAAAGCCTACCTTTACAAGAACTTCTCCATGAAAGATATGGGTGAAGCTTCTTATATATTAGGTATAAGGCTCTACTGGAATAGAATTAGGAAGCTTATAGAGTTGTGACAATCGACGTACATAGATAATATATTAGAAAGGTATGGTTTTACTAACTACAAGGCCGCAAATGTACCTTTCCGATACGGCATACATCTTTCGAAGAAAATGGCACCTCAGATTGAGGATGAGAGAGTTAGGATGTATAACTTGCCATAAGTTTCTTGCATTGGAAGCATAATGTATAGAATGCTATGTACTAGACTTGACATCAGTTCCGGCATCAGTGTAATCGGCCGATATCAATCTGATCCAGGTAATGATCATTGGACAGCCGTGAAATATATCCTAAAATATCTTAAAGGCACCAATGATAAGTTTCTGATATATGGAGAAAATGAGCTACATGTTAAGGGTTATACAGACTCTGACTTCCACGGGGATCCAGATGATAGAAAATCTACATCATGATACATATTTACCCTTAACGGTGGTGCTGTTAGTTGGCGATGTTCAAAGCAAGGCTCAACAGCTGATTCCACCATTGAGTCGGAATTTATAGCGGCTTTAGAAGCTGCTAAAAAGCTGTTTGGATTAGAAATTTTATCACAGAACTTGCCTTTTGCCTAGTATTACGGATTTGATCCCATTGTACTATGATAATAACAGAGCCATCACGCAGGCTAAGGAGCCGAGGGCGCATTCCAAGTCTAAACACGTGGAAAGGAAATACCGCGTAATTAGAGAGATTATTGAACGAAAAGACATAGTGGTCTTGAAGGTTCAATGACAAGACAACATAGCAGACCCGCTTACAAAGGCCTTACCTCCTAAGTTATTAGATAAACATATGGAGGAGATGTGACTACGGTACCATCCAGATTGGCACTAAGCAAGTGGGAGTTTGATGGAGTTGGTGCTTGGAGTGCCAATCCGATTTGTACATTTTATTATTTATTAATAAAATAACTACATTTTTCATTTCATATCTTATTAATGGTATTGTCATTATACGTATTAGATTGATGTATAGATATGCTAAGAATGACATCGACCTTAGAATAGTCTTGACACTAGGTGTAAACTATTCTTAAAGTAAATATTCCTAGTCCTTTGTTTTGGAATACGGTCGAATTCCTATAACCAAGAAGACTAGCACATGTCGTATATTGGAATTGAAGTTCCAATGGTTTAACTCGATGTACCATAAGTTTTGGAAACTCATATAGACATATGGGTATTCATTGAAGCGAATACTGAATAACTCATAGGTGATTCCTAATAGTTGGAAGTACACACCACCGTCATTAGGAATCTCCTCGAGTCGAGTAGCATATGTAATCCTTTGACTATACGATAACATTGATTTTGTGTGAGATCCTCCACACTTTGATGACATGTATGTCCGAAACATTTCAAGGTCTGGCCTCTAGATGTTTGTTGGGTGTGGACCGATGCACTCAGTAATCAAGTGCGAAGCAAGATAGGATTCGTTGGATCGTATTGTTGGGGTTTTGGGCGATGGGCGCAACGGAAGCGCGGTTCTGGCGAAATCGTAATTTCAAAATTTTTCAAATTACCGAATAAATTATTCAATATCTAATATGAATAATTTTATTCATATTTAACCTAAACCTATTTATTCGATATCAAATAGCGACATAAATTCAATAGAAACTTCGCGAAACTCTTACGAAAAATATTTTTCCGTAAAATGGCCTAAATCGCGTTTTTGACCGAACCGACTACCAACACTTATGGGGACTGCCCAGGTTAGCCCCAATAGTGTCAGGGTAGTTCATGGGCAGCCCGAACAGTGACGAACTCACTATTTGGACAGCCGTCACCCGGTTGGCTCAAAATCCACCCGGTAACGCCGTTTTTGGCCGTTTTCGCTTATTTCAACTCGGAAACACTTTCCGGAAATTGTTCCAAATCCAAAAACACATCCATTACATTCATATGACATCAAATTCATCAAAAAAAATTCAGTTTCATCAGATCTGATCCAGAAGCCAAAAATTCCAATTCTCATGCTTTAAATCCAAATTTTCAAAATTAATCAAATTAATCAAAACACCAAATCAAGTCACCAAATATGAACAACCCAAGAACAATTCTAGGTGCCACAAGAGTGGTCATAACACTCTAGAATAGAAACTCATCAATAATTGATTAAATTGGACAATAATTACACTAATTACTTCCAAAACTACTTCACACATGCAATACAACCTCCAATCCATCATCCACAACCAAAAGCCCCAAAATTTATAACAAAGAAAAAACCATAGATCTCCAGGAAACATGAAACAAAATTTCTAAGCTTAGTAAGTAGAGGAATTACCTTTAATCCTTTATTTTCCAAAGCTTTTTCTTTGTTTTTCTTCTTTGTTTTGACTTGAAGCATCAAGTAAATTTGAAACCCATTTCATCCTGGGAACTCTCGGCAACGACTAATGGTGGTGGAAAAAGAAACAAGATTTTTAATTTATTTCCTTAAAGACCGATTTTTAGGGGCTTTTTTGTCCTTTTAAATTATTTAATCCAATTAAATAAATAAGTATACATATTTAACTTTATGTTATCCAATCAAAATTGCACACACATAAAGTTTAATTAATTCATTCCATATTGACCAATAATACTTGGACAAATTCCATAACATTTATGGAAAAAGTTTAATTAATTAATTATTCAAATATTTAACAATTAAATATCCAAATAATTAATTAATTTAATTATTATTATATATGTATTTTTATTTACAATAAATAACAAATACATATATTTATGGCATGTGTCAAAATCTCGTTTGACGAATAATTAATGTGTATCTAATCGTATTATGTATCAAATACAAATACACAATAATTATTATCGGACAAAATCCCCTAATGCATGTGTTATTGTTTAACCGATTAAACGATCTGAATTAACTCATTTAATCCAGTGAAATATTATGAATAATCCGTATTATTCATATCGAGTTTCCCAAGTGCTCAACGAGTACACTTCATATTGTGAGACTCTCTAAGTTTAAGTTTATCCGTCACGAAATCCAATTTCGTATCCATAATTCACCCACTCATGAATTATGACAACCATGGATAATCTCGCTAAACTATGCAAGCCGAGGTCATTGCATATGTATAATCCCTCCGTCACAGGCTATCCGTATTATACCTGGGATATAGATGAAAACGTCAAATCCGTTTGATATAATACAGTCGACTTGTAATTTACGATCTCTAAATAACACTCGGAACTAATTTCCGAAGTTATACCACAGCCATGGATTTACTAGATCGTAAACATGTGAGGATGCATATGCCCTGTACACAGGACTGACAGATCCTATCTTAATACACACTGGATATCATGAGCATCAGTCCACACTCAACGAACAGGCGGAGGTCTGATCATGACTAGATCGTTGACGTGACTGCCATCAAAGTGTGGAGGATAACTCATATATCCCATTGTGGTATCTCAAGTCAAAGGACCACTATGCTCGCTCAACTCGAGAAGGTTCCTATTGATGTTGGTGTACCATCTATTAGGAAACCTTCAGTGAGTCGTTCAGTGTCTAATTAAATAAACACCTACATGTCTATACAAGTCTCCCGAGACTCATGGTTCATTAGGATAAACCATCGGAGCAAGTCACGATATACGACATGTACTGGTCTCAACAGATTTTACTAACCGACCCATGTTAGTAAATCTTGACCTTGAACTTTATTTAAGGATATACAACTAATAATGCGCTTCCCAATGTCAATTACAAACTACATTGTAACTGCGCACTATACTGTAAATCCTAGGGTCTTTGTCTAATATACACGTATCACTGAACAAGATTCAGTTTCGATCTAATCGTAATCAGATATCTAATCGTAATTAAATCGAATAAGTGTATAAAAGACAAGGGTGCTACCATTAAATTAGTAATATTATGGAAAATAGAATTGCTCGTATTTATGAATCGGACATAAATATGATCCGGATTGGCACTCCGAGCACCAACCATAACAATTTCTCCCACTTGCTCTAGTGCCAATCCATGGTATCCTATACACATCTTAATGTGTATCGCATACTCATGGCCCTCAAGAGCTCACCAGCACTCAAGAGGTATGCAACAACAAGTAAGCATTCTCTAACAAATCGAGTCTGTCCAACAAACCTAACCATTTTCCTTAGCCAGCATCATTCATATTTTCTAGAATCCAAATTCCACATCAATATGACTCAGACGCTATATCAGTATTATGCTATAGCTACTAAGTTGTCTATGTATTTAGAGGTCAAATCCAAATACTATTTGACAACCGCAAGCACTACACTAATATGAAGACTTCTAATCTATGAGATCACTATGCAACTTCATAATTCAATACTTCATAAGTTGCAATTGATTCCACTAGTTTAGTAGAATCAACAGTGACATTCCCACTGCATCTTTTCTAACTTTATATGACATAGACCATCTAGTGTCATAATTAGAATCAAAACTAATCTGACCTTATGGTTGCAGACTAAATTCTCCATGAATAAGAAACTCGTTCTTAATATCTCAAAGATCAAAAAGAACATGTTTCAAGATCCATCATATGGTCTGTAGCATATCAAAAATAACTCGTAACAATTATGATTAAATTGATATCTTTAATCACACATAATATAATATTCATCACGCCATCATCATATGATACATAAGATTGACTAGACATTCTAATCAATCTCTTTTTCGACAAAGGAATCATCATTTACGAAAGATGAATACTATATATATATAAGACACGTTAACTGTCAAAAAGTTATACTAACTGTCATACAGATAGTATTATTGTGTCCTTTATTAGATCATATCTAATACATGATTAATGAGAGTATCTCACAAGTCTCTCAGTTTTATATTTTATATAAAACTTTATATCAAATATATTAGAGACTACTCCTACTACTTACACGGAGAAAAGAAGACTTAGGATATATAACACTAGAAACAAATTTATACGCTCCCACTGACCCTACTGAAAAAAACATATTCTCTATACTTCGATAAAACAAGACAATCTGACTGATATCAAAATCAGAGAACATGGATTTTCGGAAAGCTCACATGAGTCTACAATAGGCTCTATAAGCTAGTATATCAAACTGTGATCTTAGCAGAATACAAACTCTAGGGCCATTCTAGAATGAACTCTTCAAACAAAGAAATCACAATGGATCTCTCATTCGAAGAAATCACTCAAGAACGCCACTTTAAATTCTTTAGCTAAAATACATAGTTTAATATAAACATCAACCAATAGATCTTTAATTGTTTAATTAGTGTGACTGGAGACAAGCTTCCTTAGAATCTACAATAGACTACAGAGTATAACCTTTCTCACTGTCATACTATAAAGGTCAAACCTTTACCTAGCTCACTGTGCTTTTACTGCACAAACAATTAGCACATTTTATGAACGATTCATACCAAAAGCTTAATCAAGTTCAAAACTTGATCGTAGTAAGCCATGAACAATCTTAGAACTACGGTTCAATGCTAACTTCAGAAATCGATATCAAATATCGCTCTCACTATAAGTTTTAGGATAATTCTCTTTGATAAGGAAAAAACAGAACCAATAAGTATCAAATACTTTGTAAATGATTCTGACATCCTATTGGACTTATACGGAAGATATCGTAGGGTCTTTTCATCTTATTAATTACGTAGTTCCATTACAGTTTATCGCTCTCACTTTTGACTTTAATAAGTCACGTCTTTTCTGTAATCGTCAACATCCAATGTTAACCACCAAGTAACAAAATAATTTTATTACTCGGGATCGTAGAAAAGATATTCTATCAAATATAATACAATATTCCATTAAATAGAATAAATGATAAACCTTTCACTTGTACCTCCGAGACAAAGTTTCAAATCTCAAACTTTTCAAGATTCAAATTTTGTACAAAATAATGGAACCTTAATTGAATAGATGAACAAGTGTTACTGTAGCATAACCCCATGAGTATTGAAACTAATTCGGTAACACTCGATATCAACAAATCAAATCATACAAGATTCAATTACTCACACTGACCAATTCCATCAAAATGGAATCGTGGAAGTTTAATATTGAGTAAGAATTATATTCATTAAATAAATTCAGAACTAATTGCCATAAATTCATGTGTTTGATCATATTAAACATCTTCGAACAATTCAAAGACGCGTAATGAATTTCTTAAAGATACAGTTTTCAAAACTACAGATAGAATATCCTTGAACTATTCAAAATATTCTATCCGAGTTTCATTAGAAACATATTGACAGTTCTTGAACAATTCAATACGTTCAACATGTTCTCGATTAGAAACACGTAACTAAGTCATGACAATTCATCAACAAAGTTACGTAGCAAAGAAAACTATACAAGGCAATTTCTAATTCATTAAACTACATACATCCAATGTATTAGTTTAATAAATCTTGTGGTCCAATGACAATCATTGGTTAAATGAGATTTAATCACATCCTGAATACAATATTCATTAAATGGTTAAGGATATATGGTGTGAACTCGTATCAGACCATTCTTTACCATACGGAATAAGCATCTAATGCTTTAATGATAAAATCTCATAAAGTACAGTTCTAAGTTATTTATTTTACCGAATATTTTCTTAATGTTTATCTTTCATCAATGACACTACTAGTCATATTAAAATATGTAACAACAGTTTATACAGAACAAGTAACTATCCAATAGTCACAAGTTCCGATATCAAATATCAAAACAGTTATTCAACATTATTTCAAATAACCAGACGGGAGATCTGGTATCCAATACCTATAGTTGTCGTATTATAAGAATCGATATTCTCTATACACAACTATACGTATCTCATTTCTTAAGCTTTTATAATTTGCGTTCAATTATTCACAACAATTGCAAATGATTGATTAGTAAATTGTGTCAGACACATGACTTCTTAAAGTCACTAAAGCCAAGAAATGTCATTATAAGACAAACAAATACTAAATGGGTTTTCTTAATGCCAGTCAAGAATCTCGAGACATTAATTGATTCGTGTCAATTCTTACTGCATAAGAAACTATTCTCTCTAGAATAATATCCTTAAAACATATATCTATTTAGATTACCTATCGTGACTTAGAAATTAAGTCACAAACCATCTTGATTTTCAAGAAAATTGGAACAACAGTTCCCGACGGATTTAACTAATCTAACTATATCTAAGTCTACTGTCTTTCTACAACCTATTCTAGAATTACACAACCATAAGTAAAGTCAGAAAACCTATTCAAGTAATAAGAATGCAGTGGATTAGAAGTATAATTCTATAAACAATATAGAATAAAAGGAAAATGAAAGCAGTAAATTCCATAAAATTACACACTGTTTTAGTTATGGATTTTTAACCAAGTAGTGTCTCCCACTACTTTACGTAGTATCGTAATCCCCAACGGAGAACGGGAATTCAATAATTAAATCGAATTCCATAGTGAGTGTAGGATCCCATAAATATATTTCGACTCACAGCTTTGGCACGATCTCACCTACGTATATTCATTAGGTAGACAACCCATTGTCAATCACTCACCAGTGACTCCTGGTTTTGGTCCTGACCATTTCTTGTTATGACAGCTTTGGCACGTTCACAAGGAGGCGTATCAAGGCTTCACTTGTCAATGACAAACTCAAGCTACCGGTGTAGTCCTGACAGCTTTGGCACGTTCAGGATTTCCACTTTCACTGGAATTTATTCAGTATTAATATACAACCGGTATGGATAATAATTCTATAACCTATACCCTCACAGCTTTGGCACGATCTCAGATGCAGTTATAGAAAGATACACATAAACCGTACTGACAAGACGGACCAAGAAACATGTATCCAATACACGTTACTTTACAGCCATATTTAAAAACGGGGTTTTCCTATGGAAGCTATGATCTACATCAAATGCAGAATTTTAATCTAAATCATTTTCTAAAAAATTCAATTCTATCTATAGAAAACATAACTCAATTTAACAATTAAATTTCTGTTATATTTTCGTTAAAGTAGAACCGAAAAGTAAAGAAACATATCTAGATTACATGTATGTGCGAACATTAAAATTGAATTATATATCAAATAGCAAGCATGAATAATGTAATGGATGAAGCATCATACCTACTCTGATACCATTTTTGTTGGGGTTTTGGGTGATGGGCGCAGCGGAAGCGCGGTTCGGGCGAAATCATAATTTCAAAACTTTTCAAATTACCGAATAAATTATTCAATATATAATATGAATAATTTATTCATATTTCACTTAAGCATATTTATTCGATATCAAATAGCGACATAAATTCAATAGAAACTTCGCGAAACTTTTACGAAAATCGTTTTTTTGCAAAATGGCCTAAAACGCGTTTTTTACCGAACCGACTACCCAACACTTATGGGTGTTGGAAAATTATGACCCATAGCATCACTATTTGTAAAGAACATGGTGTTTTTGTACAAATTAACTATGTGACAAAGGAAATTTCTATTTTATCATTATGTAATTGGATTACTTGGATTATTAATGATAAAAGTCTATATGGTTAAATCAGATTAATTAGATATGATACAGTATTAATCCACGAATGGTTTAATCATTAAATATCACTAGTCATAGTATTATCGAGACTGGACATCGATAATGCGGAATAGACTAGTATTACACTTGTGCGCGTTATGTAAGCTTAACGACATAGTTCTCATATATTTAAGTATTGTATACTTATGCAAGTGTGATAAGAGGTTCTGTTAGGCGTTGGACCGGGAACAGCTTCGCTCTGGATAGACCCATTGGAGTCCCATTGGTATTATGACTATGTGTCTATGGGAATCCGAATCAGGGTAGGTGTATGTGATCTTTAACCTGAGACTTGCATCACTAATACTTGCGATAATCAGTTTGCTTTGGTTTTGGTCGTCCGGAACTTTAACAGGTTTTGTGTACGCCTCTTCTGGGTTTACTGAGAATCGTAGTGTATTGGGTGTGATGTCAAGATGAGAGTATCACTTCAGTCATATGGAGATGATGATCATGCAAGATATGGTACTAGTACTCTTAAATGCTGTAGCTATCGGGATAGTATGACAAGGTCATGATTATCCAAATACAGAGACTAGTTACGCGGGATCTGATATATGCTTCGTACGGGGTAGACACAATTCCAGCCCTAGGCCTAGCATATGACATCTGATACTGGATTGTATTACGCAATACTTAGTATACTACGTCTGATACATATTATATATTCTTCATTGAATATTTCTGGAGAATTGGGTAGGCACAGTACTTTGATAGAAGTCAATCATGTCTTATAAATCGGTGAGAATGTGGTACGGGGTACGCACGTGTCGGATAGTCCAACAACCGTATTTACTGCCAACATATCCAGGGATCTCTTGGGTCGCTTCCCAAAGATTCACCAATGATATTTGACTTGAACAGAATTAATCTGAGATTCTTGAATAATTTTTTTTCGAAAGAATAAATAATAACAGTTTTTGTTTTTGGTTATGGATTTTTGTTTCATAAACTGATGTAAACAACAAATACCAAGTTATTAAATAAAGGAGAAAAACATGAAAAACAATCTGTTAAATATCGATTTGGACATAACATTTAGTATGGAATGGTAACAAAACGATAAAATTTCATAGAAAAAAACATGAGAGTTGTAACAAGACGTGTGATTTATGTGGTGACAATTAATAGGACCATTTTATTTATTTTATTTTTTATAAAGTCGGCTCATGCCTTTTAGTTCCGAATAAAATAAAATAATCCTTAATGGCTTGGCATTTAGGTGCTAAATTTATTGCTTAAATAATTTCAAGGTTTGCTCTAAATAGACACTTCGATTTCATTTATTTTAATTAGAGTAAATCCTTTAATAGTCTTTAAGATGCAATAAATATAACTATAATTCCATTTACTCTAACAGGTCACATATCTACCCATATTAAATCTTACAAAATTAATAAGTTTTTTTTTTTTTTTTTTTTTTTTTGCAATCCTTAAAACTTATTTACACTTCTAATAATTTTTTTTTTCTTTTTAAAAAATGAGTATAAAATAAAAATTTAAATTAACAAATAATATCGAAAACTTAATATTGTAAGGAAACTCACAAGTAGCGAAGGGAAAAGCTGGTTGATTTTCGTCTCCCACAATATCTTTTATCATTACACATGAACTGCTCAAAATATCTTTAACCATATAAACTTTTAAAGGATACTGATTTGGGGGATAAAGATATAACAACATCCTGACAAAGTGCATATGTTCCAAAATTGCATTCACAAATCAACTTGTTTGATGTGCGTGAATTATTATAAACATACAACATGGCTAATATAAGCACACATATGTTACTCATTTCTTATAGTCATCACCTACTCAACATTAGCATTTCCAATTCACCAATAATCAACTGTGCCTCACACATCAACTTTGCAAACTTAATCATAATTATCTCACTTTTTATATATATATATATATATATATATATATATATATATATATATATATATATTCATATTCTATATTTTCACTTCTTCATCAACATTAGATTCATGACCAAGGTATTATAATATCATCCTCATGCACAAGTCTTTTCAAATCAAATAGAACATCCACGCTCTTCATCTAAAATTGTATTATATCACATTTTTATTAACCATGTTTAAAATAGAAATAACAATTTCAGACACATCAATCATGATTCATTGCTACGTACAACACATGCCATCACATGCCATAATCATAAACAAACATTCTCACAATGTAAATCAAGCATCCATCTTCTTCACCAATTTCATCCATAATGACCATTTCTCTCCATTGATCATCTTTAACCAACACATGCCATAATCATAAACAAGTATTCATTTAACATCATTAAGAAATTAAAATTTCTCAAAATAAAATCAAATTTTCACCCCTATAAAATAAAAATCCTAATTTTTGATTTTACATGCAGACAAATTTTGATGTTGTTCTGGTTCCAGAACAGCAACAATAAGAATGTAATATTTAAAAATGTATAGTACCTTTCAATGGGGTACATCCATTTGTAATGGACAGGACCTCCCTTCCTAGCTTCGGAAGGTAAATGCATGGCCAGATGTACCATCACATCAAAAAAAATGGGTGGCAATATTCGCTCCAGCTTGCATAGGATTATCACGATTCCTCGCTCAAGTTCGTCAATAACAGATGTGGTTAATGTCCTCTAACATAATTGGTTAAAGAAGCCACATAGATTAAGTACGACGTCGCATACATTCAGTGGCAGATAATGTCGAATGCCAATAGGAAGGAGAATCTCCAGAAGCACATGATAGTCGTGACTCTTTAACCCCGTTATTGTATCATCCATGACCCAACGTCCAATCTTCGATGCATAATCATCAGGAAATTTAACCATTTTCAGCCAATCACAGAATGATTTTCTCTCTGATTGAGTTAGCACGTAACTAGCAGGTGGCTTAATAAGACCTCGATGAGTGACCTGTAAATGTAATTCACTGCGAATTCTAAGATCTTGTAGGTCCAATCTAGCATTTACAGTGTCTTTCATCTTACCCGGAATATTGAACAGTGTGCCCACTAAACTCTCGCATATATTTTTTTCTATATGCATTACATCCAAATTATGTCGCAGATTCAGACTCCCCCAATAATCTAACTCAAAGAAAATATTATTTCATGTCCAATTCAACTCTTCAGGTTGACGTTTTCAATTTTATCTCTATTATTAGGATGTTTCCCTGGTGTGTTGTCTCTGAGATGTTGATGTTGGCAAAGTATGTTGAATCCAGACAATGGACTGGGCATACTCTGAGGTTCTTATTGACCGTTGAATAATTTACTTCTCCGCCAAGGATGACTCAACTCAAGAAATCTCATGTGCCATGTGTATCCTATTTTATTCCATAACTGTTGCGAATGTGTTTGACCCGCACAAACTGGACATCCCATGTATCCCTTAGTGCTCCATCCAGATAATGAACCATAAGCTGGAAAATCATTAATGGTCTGTAATAATGCGGCATGCATCTGAAAATAATGCTCAGAAGCTGCATCATAGGTATGCACACCCACATTCCATAATGTTTGTAACTCCTCGATCAATGGTCTCAAGTAAATATTCATATTTTTACCAGGGGAACGTGGACCAGGGATAAACAATGACATAAACATGAATGGATCTTTCATACATTTCTATGGAGGTAAGTTATATGGAATAACAATAACGAGCCACATGATGTAAGAGTTGTACATAATCCCAAACGGGTTAAAACCATTGGAGGCGAGACCTAACCTGACATTACGAGGGTCCTCAGCGAAACGGGGGTACATGTCATCAAATTCCTTCCACTCAGTTCCATTCGCATGATGTCTGAGTATGCCCTCTGCACCGATTCTCTTTTCATGATGCCACATCATGTCAGTCGCTGTGTGTCATGACATGAACAACCTCTGCAGCCTGGGCGTTAATGGGAAATATCATAATATCTTTTGAGGAACTTTCTTCCCATACCATGGACTTTGTACCGACTTTCACCACATATCGGACAATATTCAAGTTATTCATACTTGGCATGAAATAATACACAGTCATACTTACAAGCATGAATGGATTGATACCACATTCCCAGATCACGCAATATTTTCTTTGCCTCGTAATACGACTTAGGCAATTCACTTCCAACCGGTAACATTTGCCCTTGTAAATCTAGCATCATATCAATACTTTTGTTTTTCATTCTGTTGATCACTGTAATGTGTAATAATTTCACAACGAAATTCAAGATCGACATTCTAGCACCTTCAAATGGAATTTTTTTTGCCTCATCAAGTAGTTCACTAAATAAATTTTGATTATTTCCACGTAACACTGGTATGTCACCTCTAACACTATGACCAAGTTGTGGACCTTGTAAGTCATGCAAAGCATCGTTTATCTCATCATTTGTAGGTTGATTGTAAATATTGCTCCCTTCACCGGAATCAATAAACGTGATTGAGAATTATACTGCTCACCGTGATAAATCCACTTACGTTAACTCGAGAATTATACAGGGCCTGAGAAACAGTATGAGACTCCGTCATGGGGAGGTTGACTTACGCATGGTAATGGAACAAAACTAGCTGCATTGTGCATGGGGACTTATTCATTAGTTTTGCCGAATGGTTTAGTTTTAGACTTAGAAGATTGTGTTTATGTACCTTCTCTAGTAAAGAACATCATTTCAATTTCTTCTTTATGTAATAAAGGCTTTTCATGCCTAATAAGTTGTAATGAATGTTATATTTATTTCAATGAAATAAAATATGGAGATGGTATTTTGAATAATGGTATCTATGTCTTACAAACTAACAAAGAATGTTCAACCTCTAATATATACAACGTTAACTCGAATAATCTCAATGAATCACTTCTACGGTACAGTCGTTTAGATCATATCAATGAAACAAGAGTAACTAAGCTACATAAGGATGGGTATTTCAGACCCTTCAAATATGAACCTTATGGAACTTGTGAGTCTTGTTTACTTGGTAAAATGACCAAATTACCTTTCAAAGGTAAATGACAGCGTGCAACGGAGACATTAGAACTTATACATTATGATGTATGTGGACCAATATCAGTCACCGCTAGAGGTGGATTCTCATACTTCATTACCTTTATCGATGATCACTCGTGATATGGGTATGTTTACCTTATGCGGTACAAATCTGAAGCCTTTGAGAAATTCAAAGGCTTCAAAGCTGAAGTAGAAAACCAGCTTTATAAAAGTATTAAGTCACTAAGGTCTGACCGAGGTGGTGAATACTTAAGCAACGAATTTCAAGATTACTTGAGAGAAAATGGCATTGTTTCCCAGTGGACTCCTCCGGGAACTCCACATCATAATGGGGTCTCCGAAAGGAGAAATCGGACATTATTAGATATGGTCCGATCAATGATGCCAGACACGGATCTACCTCTTTCATTTTGGGGTCTTGCTTTAGAAACTGGAACACTACTACTAAACCAAGTTCCTTCCAAGACTGTTAGTCAAACACCATATGAGTTATGGTCTGAGAAACGTCTTAGTCTTAGTTATCTAAGAATTTGGGGATGTGATGCATATGTCAAGCTCACACAAACTAACAAATTGGATGATAGGGCAGTTAAATATAAGTTTGTAAGATATGCCTTGAACTCAAGGGCATAAGTGTTCTACGTCCCAAATGAACAAAGAACATTTGTCTCACGAAATGCTAAATTTTTAGAGAATGAATTCCTTCTCAAGAAATATAGTGGGAGTAGACTTGACCTCGATGAGGTACGAGAATAACAAACTAACATAGAATTAAACCTCAGGCCCCTCAAAAGGGTAGCGACGGAAAAACCACAAGGTTATGAACTCAGAAGGTCTGGTAGGGAAAGACATGAGCCTGAAAGATATGGTTTCCATATTGATGAGGAACATGATCAGGTCATTGATAATGACGATCCCACCAGTTATGACGAAGCAATGTGTGACATTGATTCAGTCAAGTGGCTTGAGGCCATGAAATCCGAAATAGACTCTATGTATCAGAATCAAGTCCGGGACTTGGTAGATGCACCTGAATGGATAAAACCCATAGGCTGCAAGTGGATTTACAAGCGTAAAACTGATGCAGAAGGCAACATCCAAACCTATAAGGCTAGGTTGATGGCGAAAGGTTGTAGAAAAATCCAAGAAATTGACTATGACAAAACCTTCTCACATGTTGCAATGATAAAGTCCATTCGAATTTTACTGGCACTAGCTGCACACTTTGATTATAAGATTTGGCAGATGGATGCCAAAACAGCTTTCCTTAATGGGAACCTCGTAGAGGAAGTCTATATGACACAACCTGAGGGGTTTGCATCTAAGGATGATCATAATAAAGTATGCAAGCTTAAACGATCCATTTATGGACTCAAGCAAGCCTCCAGAAGTTGGAATATACGATTTGATGAGACAATCAAAGAATTTGACTTCATCAAAAATGTAGACGAGCCTTGTGTTTACATGAAAAGTAGTGGGAGTGCTGTTGTATTTCTTGTATTATATGTCGATGATATATTAATCATCGAGAATGATATTCCCATGATGCAAGCCACTAAGCAATGGTTATCTCAGAATTTCTCCATGAAAGATTTGGGAGAAGCAGCCTACATCCTCGGCATTAAGATCTACCATAATAGATCTAAGAGGTTGTTAGGACTTTCTCAATCTACGTACATAGATAAAGTTTTGAAAATGTTCAAAATGGAAGATTCCAAAAGAGGTAATTTACCTATTTGTCATGGAATCAAATTATCTAAGGAGCAATGTCCACATACTCCTTCAGATAGAGAGCGTATGAGTAGGATCCCTTATGCTTCAGCAATAGGATCGATCATGTACTTCATGCTATGTACAAGACCTGATGTCTCTTATGCTCTTAGCATAACGAGCAGGTATTAGGCAAATCTTGGTGAGCAACACTGGGCAGCTGTCAAAACAATCCTCAAGTATCTGAGAATAACTAAGGATATGTTTTTGACATACGGAGATTGTTCTGAGATGAAAGTCATTGGTTACTGTGATGTGAGCTTTCAGATCGATAGGGATGACAGCAGATCGCAAATAATATATCTATTTACTTTGAATGGTGGTGCTGTCAGTTGGAAAAGCTTAAAGCAGTCAACTACAGCGGACTCCACCACTAAAGCCGAGTATATTGCAGCATCTGAGGCAGCTAAAGAAGCAGTCTGGATAAAGAAGTTCATCACGAAACTGGAAGTGCTTCCCGCGATAAAGAATGGCATCACGATGTACTGTGACAACACGGGCGCCATTGGTCAATCAAAGGAACCAAGGTCCCACCAGAAATCCAAGCATGTACTCAGGTGATTTCATCTCATCAGGGAGATTGTTGAGAGAAAAGAAGTTATTATAGAGAAAATACCCACAGAAGATAATCTTGCAGATTCTCTGACTAAAGGGCTTACTCAACAAAAGCATGATAGGCACACCCGAGAGTATGGTATCCAGATTCATACTAGTTGGCTATATTGTAAGTGAGCGATTGTTAGGGATATGCCATATACCCAACTTGTGGATGGGCTATATGTACATGTATTTGTAATATTTTCATTAATTAATAAAATGGCAATCTCTATTATACGTGTCTTACATAACTTATATGAATCATCAACACAGTAATAAAGCCATTGGAGTAATAAGACGATAGCTTCCACGCCTTATGAGAATCATTACTCTTAAATGTTCATATTCATAGTTTTGTGAATAATCTGGGCGTTCACAAAGCGGAGAGACTAGCATGATGATATGATCTGCCCTTAAGTGGGGTAGCTGATCTCATAGGCTACTAGCGGAGATCCTTCCGCTTGGTGTATCACATGGATGCATGACTTGCTCGTGTACATCGAACTGATAGCAGAAATTTTTCATATGGAGTGTTTATCCTATGTGTCTGTGAGAACTTTCATGTATCGATTATATGACTAGTCCTTAGACTTGAGGTCTTTACAATCTTATATGTGGATCAAATAACTTTGACATTCTCATTCCCCGGTTCAAAAGATCCAGTCATAAGGGTATGATTGGGTCATTTGTTGAAATACATGAAGTTTGTAAAGATACAACAACAGAATCGCCATACTCTCGGATAATATTTTCTTATAAAAGTAGTATTCAAGTTCGCGAGTTGATATGTGTGATCAATGCTTGAGACTGTTGCCACAGCGGAAGAATCATGTGAGATTCTTGGGTTAGCACGATTCATAACACTATCAACATCATACATTTGACCATATGGGCAGACACTTTATGTACCCTAGGTCAATAGGTGGGGAAACAGTGAGGCGAGAGACCGTATCATATGTAAATCTCATACGGAATGGGTATATATATATCTTTCCTTCTCATTTGGGGGCATTGGCATGTTGCTAGATATCAACCTTGGTCATTGAAATCGAACGACCATCTGATCGGAGGATAATGTATGTTCGATTAAATTATCATGATTCATTTCATGTCCAACTTGAGGGGAACCCAAGAGGTCACACACAAAAAAGTCGAAATCAATGGTTAACAGTGCACAATACATATTTAAAAACATATATGATTGTTGTATGAATTACTCATAAATGGTTCAATGTGTTTAATTATTGAACAGATCATTTATGAGGTTCCATATTGGCTTAAGGATTGGTGAATCACGATAGGGGAACTTTGGGAATTGGAATATATAGATAAAAAAAAAATTACTATTCACATGAAAAGTACCGCATGAATAGTAAAAATTTTATTTATTTATTTTTGTTATTTGTTTTGAATTCCAATTCGGCCCAAACTCTTATTAGGGTTTTATAATCTTATTAAACCACTAAATTAAGATCCAATGGCTAATATTAAATTGGCTTTTATCCCACATCGGATTCTTAATTAATTTTGTTGTCTTCGGAGCACTATATAAACCCAAAGAATTCTTCACAAATTTTTTACACCAAACTTTTCAAATCTTGGGTTTATATAAGTGAGCAACTCTAAAATTTTAAGAGTAAGTCACTGATTTTGAGGGTCCTTAAGTCTAATTGACTATAGGAACCTCAAGTTAAAAGTTTTGAGGTATTTGCCTAGGCTAGCACCAAGGGCAAAATACATGTGCACTCAAGGCGTAGTCTTGCCGTTGAGTTTTGGCTTTGGTGTGTGCATGTTTGGAGGCCACACACTTGGGTGGCTCTTTGGAACGTGGAAGAGCTTGTTGAGTTCGAGAAAAGCTTGTAGATTGGAGGGAGGACTGGAGAAGTCTTCGGTTCAAATAAGTCTTTTTCTTTCTTTATTTTAATTAGAGTTCTTATGATAGTTAGCATGTTTAGGTTTATGTTATTTGCATGTTTTATGAGTTTTATTCTTAGAATATATAGTAACATGCCTAGGCTTGTAGAATAATAAAAACAAATGGGTCTTGGGCAAAGGGAAAGCGGCATAATAATTTTGATTTTCCGCTGCGCACTCGCGGCCGCTTCCCAACACCTTTTGATTTCTCCAATCTTTTCTTCAAAATGTTCATTATTTTTTTGTTGGATGACTCGGCTTGACTATTAGCTTGTGGGTATCGTGGGGGTCGAAAAGCTTAATTTGATTCCCCAATTTTTACAAAATTCTTGGAAATGATGGCTGATGAATTGTGAACCATTATCAGTCACAATCTCTCTAGGTATGTCGAATCGACATATGATATTCTTCCAGACGAATTTTTGTACTTCTTTATCCCGTATCCTGGCAAACGATTTTGATTCAATCCACTTCGAGTAGTAGTCTGTAAGTGCTATCATGTAGACTCGTTGTCCCGGGGCGGTTGGAAGTTTTCCAAAGATATCCATCCCCCACTTCATGAATGGCCAATAGAAAAGAATATGGTTGAGTTTTTATGGTGGTAAGTGTGAGATTGGGGCAAATCTTTGGCATTTCTCACATTTCTTTGTGAAGTCTGCAGAGTCGGCTCTCATGTTAGGCCAATAATAACCTGTCGAGTGGGCACAACATGCCAAGCTTTTTCCTCCAGAGTTATTCCCACATTCTTCATCATGTAGTTTTGCCAACACGTGTTGCGCTTCTTCACGGGTGAGGCACTTAAGGTAGGGTCCGGAAAATGACATTTTCTGCAATTGGCCATCGCATATGGTAAACCTTGCAGCCCGCATTTAGATTCTCCTAGCCTCAATTTTGTCTTCTGGAAGTATGCATTCTTGCAGGTATCGTACTAGTGGTGTCATCCATGAGTCGACTTGAGTAATTGAGCCGACCTCTTTTGTTTCTTCCTTCCAAATAGCTTGCCAGTGCAAGTATACTACTGGAATAGATTGAGGTTTGTCCCCTTGCAATGTCGAGCCAAGGGTGGCCAATGCGTCTGCTTGAAAATTTTCACTTCTTGGAACTTGGGTTATTGTGAGTTCCTCAAATGTCGACTGAAGGTCATTTACCTTCTGTAAGTAGGATGCCATTTGAGGATCTCATGCCTGATACGACCATTGGAATTGGTTGACAATCAATTGTGAATCAGATTTTACTTCTATCTTTTTTGTTCCAAGTTCACTGGCCAAGGTCAGACCAGCTATTAGTGCCTCATACTCTGCCTTATTATTGGTGACTTTGAAACCACACTTGACTGCTTGTTGTAGCATGTCTCCTTCAAGAGTAATGATCACTATTCCCAAACGGAAACCTTTCTTATTGCTAGATTCGTCGACTGTAAGCTTCCAGGGAGTAGTTGAATGGATATAATAGACTTCTGATTCAGCTGTAACTTTTAGGCTGGGATTTAAATCGGCTATAAAATCTGCTAAGGCCTGAGACTTGATGGTTGTTCTGGGTTCGTAAGTGATGTCGTGTTCTCCAAGCTCCACAGCCTATTTCGTCAATCTCTCAGACAATTCCAGTTTATGGAGAATGTTTCTCAGATGATATGAAGTATAAACTGTGATTGGGTGCCCTTAAAAATAAGGGCATAGTTTCTGAGAAGCCATTGTTAATGCCAATACTAATTTCTACATTTGGGTGTAGCGTGACTCTGCATCCAGTAATGCTTTACTCACATAGTAGATTGGGAATTGTGTCTCATCCTCTTCCCTGATCAAGACTACGCTGACTGCTTGTTCAAGTAAAGAAAAAGCTTTTCATTATCAAGTGGTTTCGACAACAGAGGTGGAGAAGTCAGGTACCGTTTGAGTTCTTTCAGAGCTTCCTCACAGGCTGGGGTTCATTCGAGGTTCTTTACTTTCTTAAGGGCTGAGAAGAACAAAAAGCTTTTTCTGTAGACTTGGAGATAAACCTATTCAGTGCAGTAATTCTCCATGTTAGTCGCATGACATCTCTTGCGCTAGCAGGAGATGGGATATCAAGGATGGATTTGATCTGATCTGGATTTTCTTTTATTCCCCGTCGAGTGACCACGTATCATAAAAATTTCTCTGAAGCGACACCGAATGTGCATTTAGTGGGGTTCAACTTCATCCCGTACTTTTCCATTATGTTAAAGGCTTCTTCCAGGTGCCCTAGATGTTGCTCTGATTTTGAAGATTTCACCAGCATGTCGTCTATGTATACCTCCATGGTTTTTCCAATTTATTAGGAGAACATCTTGTTGACCAAACATTGATATGTGGCTCCAGCATTCTTGAGGCCGAATGGCATCACCTTGTAATAATATATGCCTCGGTTGGTGACAAATGCAGTCTTCTCTTGGTCGTCTGGATGCATGAGGATTTGATTGTAGCTAGAATATACATCCATGAAACTTAATAATTCATGCCCAGCTGTAGTATCAACCATTGAAGTAGAGGGAATGAATCTTTTGGACAACCTTTGTTCAAATCTGTGAGGTCGATGCAGACTCGTCATTTCCAATCATTCTTTCGAACTACCACCACATTGACGAGCCATTCCGAAAATTGAACTTCCTTGATAACTCCATTTTGCAATAATTTTTTAACTTCTTCATCAATGATTTGATTTCTCTCTGGAGTGAACTTTCTTCTCTTTTGTCTGACAGGAGGGTAATCTGGATCCATATGGAGTTCATGAGTAATCAACTCAAGGTCGATCTCACTCATGTCTTTGTGAGACCATGCGAAGCGGTCGTGTTGCTTCTTCAAGAAGTCAATCAAGTCGGCTCGTAGCTTGGGGTCTATATTGGCTCCAATATGTGCCTTATGATCTGCATGTTGTGGGTGAATTTGGACCTCATCAAGCTCTTCTAAGCTCGGTAGTTTCGGCTCTGTAGTACGAGATCCATTCTGTAATTGCTATACAGATTGAGTTTTTGCTTTCAATGTTGTTTGATAGCAGCTTCTGGAAGTGGCTATGTCTCCTTTTATTTCTTGAATCCCCCACTTGGTATGGAACTTCAAAACTTGGTGATAAGTAGATGATACTACCCTCATTTCATGAATCTAAGGCCTACCAATAATAAGATTGTAGGCTAAGGGACAGTCTAAGATTAAGAATGTGGTCATCTTATTGATTCCCCATTTGTAGACTGGGAGAGACACTTCTCCCAAGGTGAATTTTTATTTTCCTCTGAATCCAATCAGCACCGTCATCCGTCTTTTTATCTTCTTCATCTCAGCTCCCATGTCTATAAGGGTTGTGGTAAAAATGATGTTGGCTGAGGACCATGTGTCGACTAACACCAGCCCTTGAATGTCACTTGATAGCTGAATATGATACACCACTAACTTCTGATTCTCATGAGATAAAATTAATTGTGTTGTTAATTGGTGGAGGTGGAATTAGGCCATCTCCTTGGCCATCCCTTTCATCTCTTCGGGCTAATGTTGCTTTTCCTTTCTCAGTGAGTAAGTCTCTTAGAAATCCATTGTTCAATAACTACAGGACTTCCAATCTTAACACCATACAATCAGTTGTAGTATGGCCGTAATCTCGATGGAATTCACACCACTTACTGGTGTCCTTCTTTGTAGAGCATTCCCTGGAGCGTGGGGGCCATTTTACCTCATTCCCCATCTTTTTGAGGACCGAAACCAATTATTCTGGGGAAATTGTGAAATTGTAGTCTGAGAGACTAAGTCTGCTTGTTGGCGTTCTCTCTTGGGTTTTGTGAGGCAGAGGTCGTCGGTCGAAATCTTTATGGAGGGGTTGATTCTCTCTTCTTTGATGGTTCCTCATTTATGATGGATGAGAAGGAATTATGTTTGCAAATTCCTTGTGTCATTTAGGAACATTTTGCATTCTATCATTCTACAGGATGGAGGAATTTTCTTTTCTTTTGTTCCTCTTGTCTTCTTCCCACCTGATTTAAATTTGGGCATGTGTCATGGCTTGGTCCATTATGTAGCATCGAAATTTGGTGAGCTTTTTGTAGAGTCCACTTTCAGAGAGTAGAATATTTCTGAAAGCTTCCACGGCCGTAGGTTGATGGAGATCCGGGATAGTTATCCTCTCTTTATTGAAGTGAGCCACGTAGCTTCGTAATGATTCCCATTTCCTTTGTTAGATGGCATTGACGTTATCCGTGGTCTTTTCAAGTTTGCAAGAACTCACAAAATGTTCCACAAATTTACCTATTAGTTGTTGGTAAGATTCAATGGATCTGAAAAGGAAGATTAATAAACCAGGTGAGGGCCGGGGCCAACTAATGTTTCTTCAAATCCTATACACATTCCAGCCTCCCACTAGTGTGGAGCCAATCCAGTCGACATCATCTTGTATTTATAATGGATTACATGATCATCTGGGTCTGTTGTTCCATCAAACAACTTCATGTCCGGGGGATTGAACTTCTTAGGCAGCTCGACAGATGTGATGGTTTCCAGGTACAGAGTGTCAGAAATCGTTCCAGTTTTGCTCTTTCTTATTGGTAGTCTCACTCCTGGTAGACTAGACATAACTGCTTCCTTGAACTCAATCAATTATTTCCCTTCTCATAGTGGATGCAACTTGTTGTGCTTGGTCGACTGGGGTGATTTGCAGATTCTTTGGGCGATAGTCACTTGGTGGATTGTCATCTGACACTTCGTTAAATGCCCCCAAGAGGTTGGTTGGGACAACAGGGTGATCTGGGCTATCACGATGATCCAACTATTTTTGGAGGTTTAAATTGGAGTTTCACATGGTCAGGTTCTGTTCCTCCAAAGTTCTTAAACGTTCTTGGAGCATGGCTAACTATACTACTACATGGTCTGGTGTCTGCTCACTGCTTGAAGCCATGAGTTGCTGTGTTTTAGGAAACGTAGACTGAAAGATTTTTTCCTTGCTATCAATCGCTAAGGCCTCACGGTGGGCGCCAAATTACGAATGTAGATTTTCATCCGAGTTCCAGAATAAAGAATTTGTAGTATGGGGCACTAGCGATCCTGCAAAACAAAGGTAGAATGAGTGTGGAGGATACTGCCCACCGGTGTTGTGGGTGCCGTAGGCACTTCAACGCTCAAATCAGTAAAGAATAGTCAGTTATAAATAAGACGAATAAGAGAAGAAAGTTTGATATTACCTTGAAATTTTTGGGCTGCCGTGAGGGCGGAGGCGGAGGGTTAATGTTGATAAGCTTTGAGAGCTCTGATCGGTGAAATCACACACGTAACGCAAGCGCATGTATAGTTCAAGTAGTATAAAATGTATCGATCCCACGAGGACTTAATACCTATGTTATTAATTTATTCAACTTAAATTTCTACGAGTATCTAATTGATTGATTGTTGGTTGGATGGTGATTTTTATCTAAAACAAGTAAATAAAACAATGCGAAAGTACATTAAAGGAAAATTCAATATTATAAAGCTATCTAGGATTGTGAATCCTTTCAATATCTTTTAAAGATGAAGTGATTATCCTATGTTTATGTAATATATCGGTTTATTAACCTGGAACACGAAAATATGCAAAAGCTTATGTCGATGGTTAGATGCAAACACCCAAAGTAACCCAATTAATCATATGTCTATGTTAACCAAGTTACCTGAATTCATTAAGATTAAGTTCCAATTGTGGCTACCCCCGCCCGACAGGTATATGTCTATCCTGGAAGGAAATCTACCTTAAGTGAAATTTACCCTAAGGTGAGATCGTGAGCTATTGAGTCTAAAGCTGAAACCTAAAATCCATTCGTCAAGTTCATTTTAAGTTTACCATATCAATCTTATTAGTGGCTAGTTAATAAGAAGCATTAAGATTAAGACTCAATAAATAAACCAATATATTATCCAAGACACAAAATAACCAACTTATAAACCGGTGATATTAGAATTTATCAAAACCCTAGATACGATATTTAGTTACAACACATATCTTGGGATTATTAAAGACATAAATAAATAAAACAACATAAAACAAACTTGAAAATTAAAAAGGTAAAATAAAATAATAAAATAAAATATTGGGGTTAGGGGATCCACTTTTATTACTTCTAATTTAGAAATCTCACTTATTATAATATATAAATTTGCATGACATTACCAACCGACTATATAGGCAATATCCTGATTAAGTCAAATTTTTAATTACTTCCAACCGATCATAAAGTCGGTATCCAATTAAGTCAGGTTAAAATTAATTTAATTAAGTCCAACCGACCATAAAAAATGTATCCCATTAATTCAGGTTTTAAGATAATTTATATATTATAATTAAGGGAGATTAATCTAAATTATAATAATAAAAACTTTACATTTCACCCAGTAGAAAGAAGTTACCTATTCATACTTTAAAGTAAAACAAATAAAGATTTATTGCGTAAAATAAAAATTAAATACAAGAAATATGTAAATAAACAAACAAGATACTATCTTCTTAGTATTCTTAAGGAAATTCCCAGAAGAAAATATGAAAATTTCAAATGAATTCGGCCTCAATTTATAGGCAAATTTTGGCTCTGTGTGTCGTGACGTGCGTGGATTCTTGACACGTGGTATACTGCTTTGACGAGATGTTGACACATGGCACGTGGCTTTTGGAAATTGAATTATTGGCAAGGCGTTGCGATGCGTGAAGGGTTAACGTCGTGACGCTGACGTCATGTTGAAGCAAGGAATGACACGTGTCGGCAGACTGAATTATTGTGCTGACGTCATGATGACGTGATGATGACGCACGTGCTGACGTGGTGATGATGTGGCGATGACGAGTGTCAATAGCATAGTAAATGTGGCTCGTCGCGACGCGTAAGGTGTGCACTTCGCGGTGTGTGAAATTTCATTTCTGCCCTTTTGTCCGTTTTTCGTCGTTTTAGCCCTGATTTGTTTCCATTAAGTCCTAAATCTTATTTATCTACAAAATAACACAAAACACATCAAAATATTCATAAAACTCAAGAAACTATACAAAATATTAAGTAAAAGATGCAGTAAATATTGATATATTTTCCGCTTATCACACCCTAAAACCTAACATTTTGTTAGTCCTCGAGCAAAACAACAAAATAAAATACAATAAACAACTTTAAAATAAAATTAAACTAAGCCACTTTATTAGGGATCACAGTTGCATTTAGCGTATGCAACAAGCCTTTAAACCCCTAGGTGTCCCTAGTGGACGAGTTGTAGTCTCGTGAGGGCTTACAGCGACGATACCCACAAACGTCAATCAAATGTACACACAAAACAAGTTAGTGACTAAACAGGTGAAATTCTTATCCAAGTTAATAGTTGTTTTCTTTATTTCTAAATTACCAAATAAGAAAATTCTTCGATTATTTTTACCATTCTTTATATACACAACCAATAAGGTATTAATCAAATCATTGTGCCCGCAATATTCATAAGTGTAGTTGAAAAGAGAGTAATATTTTTGTCCTAAAATTATATCAGAATTCACACCTTTTTGGCAATGAATTTTTTTTATATATAACATCTTCAATCCATGTAGTGAGCTTTGGGCCAGTGACTCCCAAGCCAGTTGGTTTTAGGGCACTAGGTGTTAAGACACCCCTACAGACTTAATTACTCAGATCTCAGATGTTTAAAGGTTCTACCGTTTGACGCGAACAATCTCTGCTTACTGAGGCAAGATGCCCGGTTACTAAGTAAAAACTTTATTATTATTAACTCAAGCTTTTACCGTTTGACGCGAGCAATCTCTACTTACTGAGGCAAGATGTCTGGTTACTAAGTAAAAGCATGGTTAATTATTTATATACACAATTTTTCTTTTTCTTTTTTTTATTATTCCATTGCTTTCAGATGCTTCTTCCAATAAACTAGAGCACTGAATATTACAAACTTTTCACTTACAACTCATGTCCATATGTTACCATGCATGTTGATAATACATGTCAACTAAGCATATGAAGATCCAATTTAATCAGTATTATGGAGAATTCACAAATTTAAATAATTCAAAAGGAAATTAACAAAAATTAACTTGGTACAAAATAGGTTGAGATACGTCTCAGGAGTGGAAATTCCTTACACAGCTATCTCAAAACCCAATTTCACCTGGTTAGTCAAGTTAAAAACATAAAAATCAATTTTTTTTTAATTCTTAAATTTTTTTTAAAATTTCTGACTAAAAACCTAGCAAAAACAACACAATTAAAAATAAAAACAAGATACTAGTCAATTATTCCCCACCCCCAAACCTAATTGAGACATTATCCCCAATGTTTGAAAATAAGAAGAAGAGTTTAGAAGACAGTACCTGGTTAGCATAGAATTCTACGTCTAAAAAGAAAATTAAAGGTTAAGATCCAGATTTATCCGACGCTTCTTACAGTGATCATTTTCGGACCAGTTTATCTTGGAAAGGATAGGATCAATATATGGTTCAAAGGCTAAGAGTTGGTCAATTAAATCATTGGTTGTTCTGGCAGTGAAGAGGGTATCTTTTACGGGTTTTGAAAGGAACCCATTTCTACGGGCATCTTCAAGAAGCACATAAAGAAAGTCATAAAATCCATCAACATTAAACAGTCCAATTTTTTTCTGGTATATTTTCAAGTTTGCCCAAGATAACACTGTAAAAATTTCCTCCATTGTGCCTAAGCCACCTTGAAAAAAAAAACATTAGCATGGTTAATAATTTCAACAAGTCGTTCAGACATACCTGGTACGATGCATTCATCTTCGTTTGATTGTCCGATAAGATTCTTAACTCAGTCATGTCAACTCATTAACTAAGTTCGAAGTAAAGAAAACTATCTAAGGCAATTTATAATTCATTAAACTACATACACCAATGTATTAGTTTAATAAATATGTGGTCCAATGACAATCATTGGTTAAATGAGATTTAATCACATTCCTGAATACAATATTCATTAAATGGATAAAGATATGTGGTGTGATCTCGTATCAGACCATCATTTACCATACAGAATAAGCATCTAATGTTTATGTGATAAAATCTCATAAAGAACTGTTCTAAGTTATTTACTTAACCGAATATTTTTCTTAAGGTTTATCTCTATATCAATGACACTACTAGTTGTATTAAAATATGTAACAATTATTTATAAAGAACAATTAACTATCCAATAGTCACAAGTTCTTATATCAAATATAAAACAATCATTAAACATTATTTTAAATAATTAGACTGGATATCTGGTATCTAATACTAGTTGTCGTATTGTGAGAATCAATATTCTCTATACACAACTATACACATATCTTTTCTTTAACTTTATAATTTTCCTTCCACCATTCATAATAATTATAGATAATTGATTAGCAAATTGTGTCTGACACATTACCTCTAAAGGTCACTAAAGCCAAGAAACGTCATTATCAGATAAACAAATACCTAATGGGGTTTTCTTAATGCCAGTCAATAGTCTCAAGACATGAACAAATTCACGTCAATTCTTACCGCATAAGAAACTATTCTCTCTAGACAATTATATCATAAAACAAATATCTATTTAGATTACCTAATGTGACTTAGTAACTAAATCACTAACCATCTTGATTTTAAAGAAAATTGGAACAACAGTTCCCGATGGTTTTAACTAATCTAACAATATCCAAGCCTACTTTAAATCTAGAACCTATTCTAGAAATCTGCAACCTAAGGAAAGTCAGAAAACATATAGATAAATATGCATGTAGTGGTTTAGAAGTTTAATTCTATTAACAATATAGAATAAAGGAAAACAAAAGCAGCAATTTTCATAATATTACGCACTGCCTTAGTTATGGATTTTTAACCCATCAATGTCTCTCACTACTTTACGTAATACCGTAATCCCCAACGGAAAATGGGAATTCAATAATTAAATTGAATTCCATAGTTTGAAGTGGACCCCATGAATATATTTCGACTCACAGCTTTGGCACAATCTCGCCTATGTATATTCATTAGGTAGACAACTCATTGTCAATCACACTCATTGTGACTCATAATTTTGGTCCTGAGCGTTTCTCGTTATGACAACTTTGGCACGTTCACAAGGAGGCATATCAAAGCTTCACTTGCCAATGAAAAACTCAAGCTACCAATGTAGTCCTGATAGCTTTGGCAGGTTCAGGATTTCCATTTTCACTTGAATTTATCTAGTATCAAATACATCCTGCATCGATAAAATTCTATCAACTACACTCTCACTGCTTTGGCACTTTCTCGGATGCAGCTATAGAAAGATACCAATAAATCGTATTGACAAGACGGACCAAGAAACATGCATCCAATACATGTCACTTTACTGCCTTATTTAAGCGGGGATATTCCTCAAGAAAGCTTTGCTCTACATCAAATACATAGTTAAATCTAGATCAACTTCTAAATAGTTCAATTCTACCTTAGAAAACATAACTTAGCTTAACCATTAAATTTTCGTTAAATATCTAAATTACATGCATGTGCAAAAATCAAAATTGGATTATATATCATATATAAAGCATGACAAATTTAATGGACGAAGGATCAGACCTGCTCTGATACCATTTTTGTTGGGGTTTTAGCGCGAGCGCAGCGGAAGCTCGCGGTTAAGGTGAAATCATAATTTTATAAAAAATTTAAATTACCGAATAAATTATTCAATATCCAATATGAATAATTTATTCATATTTCACCTAAATATATTTATTCGATATCAAATAACGACATAATTAGTTAAGAAACATCGCGAAACTTTTACGAAAATGTTTTTCCGTAAAATGGCATAAAACGCGTTTTTGACCGAACCGACCACCCAATGCACATGAGGGCTGCCCAGGTCAGCCCCAACAGTACTAGGGCAGTTCATGGGCTGCCCTAACAGTGACCAATTTACTGTTTGGGCAGAAGTCACCCGGTTGGCTCAAAAGTCACCCAGTAACTTCGTTTTTCGTCATTTTCACTTATTTCAACTCCGAAACAATTTCTGAAAACTGTTCCAATACCCAAAACACATTCAATACATTTATATGACATAATTTTCATCACCATAAACCCAGTTTTCCATATCTGATCCAGAAACCAAAAATATTAATATTTCATGCTTTAATCCAATTTTCTTAACATTAATCACAACACCAATCCAAGCCACCACTAATAAAGCATCCAAGAACAATTCTAGACATTACAAGAGTGGTCATAACACTCTAGAATGGAAACATATCATCAAATGATTAAATTGAATAAATATTACAATAATATCATTTAATTCTACTTCACACATACACCAAGTTTTCTATTCCATCTTACAAATCAAAAACACCCAAATTCTAAGAAAAAAAGAAACCCTAGAATCTCTCGAGTCTCAAGAACAAGAAATATGCTTTCTAAGCTTAGGGATATAAAGAATTACCTTTAATTCTCTTAATTCCTTAAGCTATTTTCTTGATTTTCATCGCTTTTCCTTCTTGAATCATCAAGCAAATTTGGAGAGTTTTGGAAGATGTTTTATTTTCGGCCAAGGTAAGCCATCCACAAGGAAAAGAAAAAATTTCCTCTTTTAAAATACCATTGTCGACCTAGAGGGGGCATTTTTGTCATTTTTGGAAAAATTAATTTGATCCAAAATCAAATAAATAAATCATACCATATGTTACCACTTAATAATAAACATGTGTGATAAAAATTATCACAAATGAAAATTATTTAATTAAATTAAATATAAAGTTAAAGTAGTCAAAAATAAAATCTAACACTTTAACCTTAAATTTAATGCCATGTGTAACCATTAATAATTAAACATATATTTCATAACAATTATGAAATATATATATCAATTAATCATCTAAATATTTAACATTATAATTAATTAATATAATTATTAATCCATATGTATTTTATTTACATTAAATAAAATATATATAGAAGTGACATGTGTCAAAATCTCATTTGACAATTAATTAATATATATCTAATCAAATTATGTACCAAATACAAATACACAATAATTACGATTGACCAAAAAAATGCCCATATGCATGTATTTTCGTTTAACTGTTTAAACGATTCGAATTAACTCATTTAATCCGGTGAAGTATTATGAATAATATGTATTATTCATATGGCGTTGCCCAAGTGCTCAACGAGTACACTTCATATTGTAGGACTCTCTAAGTTTAGGTTTATCCATCACGAAATCCAATTTCGTGTCCATAATTCACCCACTCATGAATTATGACGACCACATATAATCTCTCTAAACTATGCAAGTCGAGGTCATTGCATACGTATAATCCCTCTGTCACATGCTATCCATATTATACCTGGGATATAGATAAGAACGTCAAATCCTTATGGTATAATATAGTCGACTTTCAAATTTATGATCTCTAAATAACACTCAGAAATCGCTTCCGAAGTTATACCACGGCCATGGATTTACTAGATCGCAAACACGTGTAGGAAACATATGCCCTGTACACAGGACTGACAGATTCTATCTTGATACGCACTGGATATCATGAGCATCAGTCCACACCCAACGAACATGCGGAGGTCTGATCTAAATAGATCGGTGACATGATTGCCATCAAAGTATGAAGGATAACTCATATATCCACTGTGGTATCTTAAGTCGAATGACCATTATACTCGCTCAACTCGAGAAGATTCCTATTGACGTTGGTGTACCATCTATTAGTAAATCTTCAGTGAGTCGTTCAGTGTTTATCAAATAAACACCTACATGTCTATACGAGTCTCCTGAGACTCATGGTTCATTGGGATAAACCATCAGACTAAGTCATGATATATGATATGTACTGGTCTCAGCGGATTTTACTAACCGACCCGTGTGAGTAAATCTTGACCATGAACTTTATTTAAGGATATACAACTTATAGTGACGCTTCCCAATGTCAAATACAAACTACGTTCTAACTGCGCACTACATTGTAAATTCTAGGGTCTTTGTCTAACATACACGTATCACTAAATCAGATTTAGTTTCAATCTAATCATAATTAGATATCTAATCGTAATTAGATTGAATATGTATATAAAATACAAGAGGTGCTACCATTAAAAAAATAATATTATGGAAAACAAAATTGTTCGTATTCAAGAATCGGACATAAGTACGATCTGGATTGGTACTCCGAGCACCAACCCTAACACCGCCAGTCTGTCTAGCATCTGGTCAATGAATGGTAACAGGAAATGATCTTTCCTTGTTGCTTTGTTCAGCTTCCTTTAGTCCATGCATACTCTTCATCTAAACACCGTCGTTGTTGGAATCAGCTCGTTCTTTTCATTGGTGACTACAGTCATTCCTCTTTTCTTGGGTACACATTGCATATGACTTACCCAAGTGCCGTCAGAGATGGCGTAAATGATGCATCCGTCCAACCATTTGATAATTTCTTTCTTTACAACTTCTTTCATGATTGGATTCAGTCTCTGTTGATGCTCTACTGTGGCTTTGTACTCGTCGTTCATCAAGATTTTGTGCATGAAAAATGATGGACTAATACCTCAAATGTCTGCTATAGTCCAGCCAATAGCTCTTTTGTGCTCGCGTAGCACTCTTAACAACTTATTTTCATGCGCCAATGTTAGCGACGAAGAAATAATCACAGGTAAATCAGAAGAGTTTTCCAAATATGCATACATGAGATGGATTGGAAGCGGCTTTAGTTCCAGCTGCAGTGGTCATTCAATCGAGGGATTGATTCTCTCATTTTTTGGTAATTCCAAGCTTTCCACCTATGGTGTCGACCTGAAGCTAGAGGCTTGTCAAGATAGTTGATACATTCCAGAATCTCATCATCTAATTCTATGTCAATCTTGTTGGTGATGCGAGCTTCAAGTTTGTCAGTGGAAAGTTGCATTGCATCTGTGTTCTGGATGATACTATCTATTACATCAAATCTGAAACATTCATCCTCATTTTCGTCATTCGAGAATTTCATGGCTTTGAAAATATTGAATGTTACTTCTTGGTCATGCACTCTCATGGTTAGTTCATCTTTTTGTACATCAATAATGGTTCGTCCTGTAGCCAAGAATGGTCTCCCGAGGATGATAGGTACGTCTTTGTCTTCCTCCATGTCAAGGACAATGGAATCTGCTGGGAAAATAAATTTGTCGACTTTGACCAGCACATCTTCCACTACACCTCTCGAAAATATGAGCATCTATCAGCAAGTTGCAGAGTAACTGAGGTGAGCTTTGTTTCTTCAATCTGCAGTTTCCTGTAAATAGACAAAGACATCAAGTTAATACTAGCACATAAATCACACAAAGCCTTACCGAAGTAATGTTCTTCTATGGTGCAAGGGATGGTGAAACTGCCAGCGTCCTTCAACTTCGGGGGAGTTTCCTCTGAATTATGGCATTGTATTATTCTGTCAATGCTACAGTCTCGTAATCTCCCAATCTTTGCTTTCGTGACAGAATATCTTTCATGAATTTGACATAGCTGGGCATTTGTTCCAATGCTTCTGCAAATGGAATGTTGATAAGCAGCTTTTTGAAGATCTCCAGGAATCGAGCAAATTGCTTGTCCAGTATATGTTTCTGGAGATGCTGTTGAAAAGGTGGAGGTTGAGTAAATCTTTCTCGATCATTTTCTTTTGCTTCTTTTTCCTCCATCTGTGGATCTGCTTCGCTGCTTTCTTGAGGAACTTCCTCAGTAGATGTCTTGACTCCAACATCTTTGTTGATTTCAGTTTCACTTTTCAAAGTGATGGCTTGACATTGCTCTTTCCCTTTGTTCCTTGGATTTGGTTCTGTGTTACTAGGAGGGTACCTTACGGTCTGTAACTCTGAGCATTAGCCAGTTTTCCTATTTGATTTTCCAGTGCTTTCATAGAAGCTGCTTGGCTTTGAATTAATGCTGTTTGGGATTGAAACATAGCATCATATTTGGCTTCTTGCTTTTTCAACATCTCTGCAAGTAAATCTTCTATTCATGGCTTCTTCTCATACTCCTGGCTTTTATTCTGCTATTGGAATCCTGGTGGTGCATTGTTCCTATGCCCTGCAGTGTTGCTCCATACGAAATTGTGATGATTCCTCCAACTGGGTTGTAGGTATTGGAATATGGATTGTTTCCCTGTCTATTGAAATTGCTGACATGGTTTACCATCTCATCATATTGGTTGTAAGATTCTGCCTCTGGTGCTTCTCCATATGGTGAACTTGTGGATCCAGCATTAATCTTCATGTTAAGAGTTTCCAGACATTTGCATATATGATCCAGCTTGGCATTCATTGCTGTGTTGGCTCCTACTTTATGGATTCCTGCTATTCGTTAGATCATGCTCCTTTCTGTTGGCCAACAATGTTGGCCACAAGGAATTATTGTTGGCCATTTCTTCAATTAAGTCACAGGTCTGATCTTATCCTTTTGCTATTAATGCTCCTCCAGCAGTAGCATCAATTGTAGTTCTCATTAGTCCAGAAAGTCCATTGTAGAAGGTTTAGACTTGTTGCCACTTTGCAATCTCATGGTGAGGACATTTTCGGAGAAATTCCTTGTATCTTTCCCAAGCTTCGCAGAGGGATTCTGAGTCATGTTGCACAAAATATGTGATGTTGTTCCTCAGCTTTGCTGTTCTGGCTGGGGGAAAATATTTTGCAAGGAATTTGGTGGCAAGAGTGTTCCAAATTGTGATGGAACCTACTGGTAGTGAATGTAGCCAAGCTTTAGCTCTGTCTTTCAAGGAATATGGGAACACACACAGTCTCATTGCTTCTTATGCCGCTCGGTTGTAATTGAATGTGCCACAAACTTCCAGGAAGTTACTGATGTGGGCATTAAGATATTTAGTTGCACTTCCCCCAAACTGAACTGATTGATGTATCATCTGAATGCATGTTTTGATGTCACACGCATTTGCTGGTAGGGGAGGAAGTACAATGCATGATATGAAGCCGTCAACCACTGAAATTATTCTGTCTCGAATGGGAATTGGTGGTACAACCTCCAAAGGTTCAGGTTCTTGATTGTTCATGTTGATCAGTGCTTCTTGGTCTTCTCGCATTTCTCTTCTCAACTGTCTGATAGTTCTTTCAATTTTTGGGTCAAGCGGAAGAATTTAAAAGCCTCTGGTTCTTCTCATGTAGTGTATGAGAACCTGAAACACAAGAAAACAAAAATAATAAGTAAAAACAAATTAGACACAAGTAAAGTATCTAACCCCAAAATTAATAGTAAAAGATAAATAAGTCCCTGATAATGGTGCAAAAAATTGATCGGTGAAATCACACATGTAACACAAGCGCACGTATCGCTCAAGCAATGTTTAAAAATACATGGCGGTGCCTCGAGGCGGTCGGCCATTGAGGCGCGAGGCGGTGAGGCGGGCGCCTCGATCCAAAACATCATAACAATAATCAAAATAGTAATATCATAATAATAAAAACATGTTAATTCCAAAATACATTCATTTCTTCATAATTCATAATATGTTCAAAAAACTATTGATAATTAATCCCTAAATAAGCTATCATTTGTATCTAGCTAGACCTGGCCGCCGGTTAACCGGCCGTTTCCCGGTTCCACAACTGTGGAACCGGAACCGTAAACCGAACCGGTCGGTTCCGGTTCGGTTTACGATTCCCGTTCCGGTTTTTTTTTTTTTTTAATAATAAATTTTAAAAAATAGAAAAAAATTTATAATCGTAATGTTTTTTCATACTATCACATCATTTTTATAAAATCTTTTTTTTATAAAATTCTTTTAACATATAATCCTTTTTTATAGCCAACTCTTGGCTAGTGCTTTCTTATATAAGCGATGTGGGATATTTGTTACTTTGCTATTGTGTCCCACATCGCTTATATAAAGAAGTCAATAACAAGAGTTGGTTATAAAAAGGATGTGGACATTCATGTTTTAGTAATGCAATTTTAAACCTCATTAAGTAATTATTATTAATAAAAAAAATTGAGATTTACTTGTGAAACCTTACGGTTCCAAGAAAATATTTTTTTTTTTAACTTCCGGTTCCAACCGGTTCGGTCAGGGTAAGAACCCTAACCGAACCGGTCAGGTTCCGGTTCGGTTCTGGAATCGGAACCGGAACCGTCCGGTTCCAACCGGTTCGGTTCTGGTTCGGTTCCGGTTCCGAACCGGAACCTTGGCCGGGTCTATATCTAGCGGCATGAAGCTTGGGTCAAAACTCTCTCATCATCAGATGTGTCATCCTCCAAAGAACCTTCTTCACTTGTATTGTCTTCATCCACGAATTGTGGAGCTTTTCCTTTCCCTAACAAATAACATAAAGTCTATTATTTTTTAATTTATATTATATAAATTGTATTATTTGTAATATTAACTTACTTTGGTCTCTGTTGCTTTTTTGTGCAGATGATTTACTTCCACTCGGTTGGTCAATGGAAGTATTCTCTACAAAGCTTTCTCTGGCCACCCATTCATCATCAGAAGGTAACTCATCCTCAATCAAAGGATCATCATCCGCTTGAAATGAATGTTTTTTCATGAATTTTTGCTTCAATCGCATATTGTACATTATGTAAACTAACGAGTTCAATTTCTCGGTGGATAATCTATTTCTCTTCTTTGTATGAATCTACAAAATATTTATTCAAATTATCATAAGTTCACCGAAAAAAAGTTATATTCACAAATTATTAATTATTATTAGATCATACCATATTAAATGTACTCCAGTTGTGTTCACACCCCGAGGATGAGCACGTTAGACTTAAAATCTTTATTGCTAAATACTGCAGTTGAGGAGTTTCATCGCCAAATGCATTCCACCAGTCAGCTATAATAAAAATAGAAAATTGAATATACACTTTTCAAATTCATATAATATCTTATAGTGAATAATAACACAAAAGTGATAATTCACATAACAGGACTACGATTGAAGACGATGTGTTTAGCAATACTGAGGCCAAATAATCCTCGCTTATTTATAAACGTATCCGCTTGTAGATCCGCAGCATATTGATCTTCGGGATTGGGCAACAGTTTGGCCATGCAATGTATAAACCCATGCCTAATCTCTGGATGCCTAGAAGGAGGATTGTCTGCATATTGGATATGAGGATTCAAAAAATAAGTAGCCGCTTGCAATTGGCGGTGCAACTGAGACTCCCACCTATCATCAATTATTTTCCATATCTCATTGTATGCACCAGCCTCATTTCCCAAATTTTTTGCTATCTCCTCTTTTTCTTTATCCATGGCACCATATAAAAATCCCATACAAGGAAATTTTTCTCCATATGTCATCCTCAACACATTAACTAGAGGTTTTGTTGTTTTCAAAGCATAAGCAACACAAATCCAAAACCTATCACTCAAAATTATTTTTGAGGCATCTTTCCCGTCTGACTTTTTGGAGAAAGTAATGTCATCCCAATCTTTTGAAGTAAACATTTGCCGCAAGGGTTGCTTCAAACCATACATACTTTCTAATGTTAAGTATGCAGTTGCAAACCTTGTCGAAGCGGGGCAAACTAAATATTTCTTTGTGAAACTTCTCATTAAAGCCAACAATACTCCATGATTATAAATGAAATTACTAACCTGTTAAATGACATCAACAATTACGAATTTATGATTTGAACTAAGAAGAAATTTAATAAAATATGTTAGTTTACCTTTTTTTGCTTTTAACAAAGAATTTTTATGTTGTGGTAGCTTTCCAATATCTTCAAGCATTAAATCAATACAATACGCCGCACACGGCGTCCACCACAATCGTTTCCTCTTTTCCATTAAAAGTTCACCCGCTTTCTTATAATTGGATGCATTATCTGTAATCACTTGAATCACAATGTCTTCGCCTACTTATTCGACAACATAATCAAGCATGTTGAACAATAAATTTGCATCCTTCACTACATCACTAACATCCACAGATTTAAGAAAAATAGTCCTAAACGGATTGTTCACAAGGAAGTTTACCAATTGTCTTCCTCCCATATCCTTCCACCCATCCGACATAATGCTCACCCCTGTTTGGCTCCATATTTTCTTTACTTCATCAACAACTTCCTTCGTATTTTCTAATTCCTTTTTCAGTATAGTTGTTGATAACTTATATGCTGTCGGTGGTTTTAGTCCACGGCCAAAATTTCCAATTGATCGCACCATATTGGCAAATGATGGACTGCTAGCAACATTAAAAGCAATGCCATTCTCATAAAAAAAAAACCTACCAATATCTTGTATTGTCTGATCATGAAGATCTTGAACACTTCCTTGTGAATGGCGTATCGGATTGTCCTCCAATTCTCCCTCTTCAATATTCACTACAAACCTATCCATTGGCCCTCTAATGGTTCTCTTTGATATACTCCCTTGTGAACTACCAAAAGATGAATGGTGTAGAGAGGCACCTTCATCAATTCTTTCTTCTCGATAAAGTTGTGCAGCCTTTTTTGTATCTTGTTTTTTCATCATAAAATCATTTATCTCGGATTGTACTTCTGGAGGAACCATTGTACATGGCGCGACGTTACCCTTAATACCCGCAAGATGTTCTTTCATTCTATACACACCCCCCATTTGATTGTCCTACTGCAAAAATTACATTCCATATATTTATATCCTCCATTCCCATCTTCCACAGTAATTTCATGCCCGTACTTCCAAGCCGGATCAGATCGAGTTGACATCTTACTACATGAAACCAAATTAAACCACAAGTTTATCAACAACACAATTGAAAAAAAATCCATTAAACTACATGATGCTACAATTTAATTCACTGTCATTAATAAGTTTATTGTCAACAATTTATAAAGAACCTACACTCATTATAAACCATCTTCCACACACATCATTCAACGGGTATTATTATATTTAAATAAAGGACCTACACCTTAATTTCATAGTTTTCGGTCTGCTATCTCAACCATGTTAACAATTACCCCAGAAGCATACACATCATTCAATGGGGGTATTATACACATACTTCGTATTATATTTCAATAAATGACCAACACTCATTATAAATTAACTCACACTGTCAATTTAATTGTCAACAATTAAATTCACTCACAAAAGCAACAAAGAGAAAAAACCAGAGAGAGACGAAATAGAGAGGGAGGCCAACCAGAGAGGGAAGCGAACCAGAAAAGAGAGAGCTGAACCAGAGAGAGCTACACCGAGAGGCGGTGACACGGCGCCTCGAGGCGGCCGCCTCAGCCGCTTTTTAAAACACTGTGCTCAAGTAGTATAAAATGTATCGATCCCACGAGGACTTCATACCTATGCTATTAATTTATTGAAGTTAAATGTCTATGAGTATCTAATTGATTGATTGTTGGTTGGATGGTGATTTTTATCTAAAACAAGTAAATAAAACAGTGTGAAAGTAAATTAAAGGAAAATTCAATATTATAAAGATATCTAGGATTGTGAATCCTTTCAATATCTTTTAAAGATGAAATTATTATCTCATGTTTGTTCAATATATCGGTTTATTAACCTGGAACACGAAAATATACAAAAGCTGTAGGAAACGCTTTCCTCGCGCAGCAGAAGCGGCTTAGGCACACGGATCGGACTTGAAAAAATTTTCTGCTTTCCCCTTCCTTTAGCCGAATCTGACCAGCAGGTGTACTGAAATTTTGCTTCTGTTTCAGACAAGATCTCAGCCCCGGAATGCTCCCGAAAAAAGTCCCTGAACATCCTCTGAACTGCAGTGAAATAATGGACTGTTTTGAACCCATTACACAACGGAACTGCACACAAATCAGCCCCTGATTTGCGTGAACTGCAAGGATGTTTTAGGTCTGATTTTTCACTCAAGATACAGCCACAATACATTTCTAAATGGTTCCCTAGGTGTTTCTCAAAATCCCAAATTAAAACGAAACAAACCGAGCCCCGAATCAATTATATGATTCACGGCAATGGACAATAAAATACTCCCACTGCCGTGAGATAAAGAGGATGAGAATAATGATTTTGGTTCAACGCCACAAGGTCTTCCGAGCTATATCTCACAACCAACGGAAAGTAGTGTGGGCTACACATACAAAATAAATCCCTAAACGATTTAGATATTTAATCACACTTAGTATATTTTTCATGGCTTTGTTAACATGGCTTTGTTCGTAGTAGTCTTGGCCTGGTACATGCCTTCCAGCTTCATCCACATTTCGTAAGCATCTGTATTTTGTGCTATGTGGTGGAAGACGATGTGGCCGATCAACTGCCTAATTTGACCGAGAGTTCCATAGTTGAGTTTATTCCAATCACTCTATTTGGCAGAATCAGGTCTCATTCCCTTCACCTCGATCATATCGAACGTATATTTACAGTGTAAATAATCTATCATCCAAGGTCTCCAGAGGAAGTAATTGGTTGCCGTCAGCTTGATCATCGCACCAGAAGAGAAATCTTTCATTTCCATTTAAAGTTTAAAATGAAAATATGATAAAATCAGGGCTGATTTTCACTAATCGGAGGTCACTATTACGTCCAGAAATGGTCAAAAATGGTGGATTTGATTCTTCGTTTGTCCAAATTATATATATGGGCCGATTTATAAATTTCTGAAACTTCTAGGGTCAAATTATAAATTCCAGAGATTTTATGGGACTCAATGAAATATATCAGAACACTGACATGGCAGACACATGGCTATTGATGTGGCAGAAATGGGACCGGCTTACTGATGTAGCGAATGACATGGCAGACACGTGTCGATGATATGGCAGCTGACTTGTTAGACTTCTTGCTGATGTGGTTGTTGATTGTGCACTGGCAAGACACTAACTGTGTGATGACGTGGCAAATGACTCAGCACTTACGTGTTGCTGATTGTGCTCTAATGTGGCCGACACGTCAGCGTCATCAAGCTCTAGTAGACGCGTGACAGCGTGTGACGAGAGTGGCGGCGCGTAGGAATCTTTTGTCTGACGTGGTCTGTTTCGGTCTCCGTTTTATCGCCAGAAAATACCATTGTACTCGTCTCGACGTGAAAAAACTGATGATATGCTCAAAATTTATTTTTGAGAACTTTCCTGAAACCTAAATTTTCCGAATCGAGATTCGTTCTTCACCTCCAGGAACCCCCAACGTATAACCAAAGCTATCGATACCACTTGTTATGATTCTCTAACCACTGAAAAGTATTTATGAGGAAAAGTTACTCTCTATTACTACTTGAATAGAATTTACAAATATTACAAATTTTGTTACAAAAAAACTCACACTTCCCTCTCTAAGCTCTCTTACTTGTAGTTTAAACTCTAAACTCTCTTATTTGGAGCTTCTTGTTAGGGATGCTTGAACTCTCAAATGAGAGCTCAATTTATAGTTAATGACTTTTCTTCTTACTCAACACAATTAGTGGGGTGGTTGTCATAATTATCCACAAATTGAGTGGTTAGAGGTGGTTACGCCAAAACCATTAATTGATTAATTGTGATTGTAACAATTTAATTATACTTGTTGGATTCATATCAATATTGTGTTTTTAAATTTAGTATCATGTAAAAGCAATCTTTTGTAATTAGTTAAAGAAAATGATGGAGAGTTGTGTATTTACTCTATAAATAGGCACAAAATGAGGAAATGTGCTATGTCATAGGTTTTATTAATATTCAATGCATTGATAATTTGTTTCTTTTATTTTCAAGTTGAGATGATAAGATTATGTCGATCTCATAAAGTCTTTATATATCTGAATAAATGTAAGTGTGAATCTGATTTACTATAGCTAGTTGATTTTAGATATGGTAATTCTACCCGGATCTGGCCTGGATCCGGAAGACCCGGAAGGATCCGGTTTCGTAATATATTTTTCGGATTTGGGTCTTGATTTTAAATACCCGTATGGATCAGGGTTTGGACCCGGGTTCGCATAATTCCGGATTCAAATACCCGAATCGAGTTAATTTTAATTAAAAAATAAATATAATTTAGGATATTTTATGAAGTTAATTGATAATTTTTACATATATCCGATTAATTTTTACATATATCCGATTAATTTTAATTATATTTTAATGAATTTCAGTTTTTGTATATTTTAGTGAATTTCAATTTGTGATAATTTAGGATTTTTCATGATATTAATTGATAAATTTAATTTTTTTTTATTTTTATACGGGTTCCGGATCCAAATTTGGGTATACCCGGACCTGCACCGGGTATGCAGGGGTCCGGATCCGGATAATTTTTCATGGGTCTGGATCCAGACCCGGGAAGTGAAAATCATTTACGTACTTGAATCCGGGTCCGGATTTTGCCATCCCTAATTGGTTTTGATAATTTACTAAATAAGATTTATTGCTTGGAAACTTCCGACCTGTCCATTTGGTTTGAAGACATTAAAAAAACATTACATATATGGCATGGGATCCCAAAATCCTTTATAGAAATGGTAATTTAAGTGTATTATATTGAATGAAAAGTATTATACAAGTTGAGAAATGTACATTTAGAGTAATTCTCATTTCACTACATACCACTAACCAATGGTTTATATAATATTTATTATGCGTTTATGTACTCGTAATCGCAATGAGATGGAATCGATTGGAATGAGATAAAATTGGAATGGGCTGGAACAGAATGATAAATCGGAATCAGAATAAGTTGTTTACTTAATTGTATGAATTAAAATCGGAATGAAGTAGTATTATCATTGATGTGTTTACTTTGTCTAGTAATCAGAATAAATTGTCAACAAGTTATAAAAAAAAACCCTTAGTTATAATTATATATTAATTTATTATTTATTATTAATTTCTAATGTATTAAATTACTAAATATTAATTTATTTTTTATTAAATTGTTATCTTATTAAACTATTAACTATCATTTTATTATTAATTATTGATTAATTTTATTAATTATTTATAATTTAAGTATTAGTTAATTATTAATGTATTAAATTACTAAATATTAAATTATTCTTTTATTAAATTATTATTTTATTATTAATTATTGATTAATTTCTTATTTATAAATTAATATTAATTAATTACTTTAGGGGAAATATTGTAATTGTTGGAGTAAGTACTTGGAGCGCCAATCCGAATAATATATTATACATTATATTTTATTATTGATTAATAAAATAACTATATTTTGTATTTCAAACCTTATTAATGATAATGTCATTATACATATTAGTTTGATATATAAATATGTTGAGAATGACATCGACCTTAGAATAGTCATGTAGTAATACTGGATACTGGGTGGTCCGACATTGGGATAGTATTACTATTATAACATATTGTTAAAGTAAATATTCATAGTCGTCGGTTTTAGAATACGGTCGAATTCCTATAACCTAAAATACTAGCACATGTCATATATTGAAATTGGAGTTCCAATGGTTTAACCTGATGTACCATGAGTAGGGGAAGCTCGTATAGACATGTGAGTATTCATTGGAGCGAATACTGAATGACTCGTATATGATTCCTAATAGTTGGAAGTACACACCACCGTCAACATGAATCTTCTCGAGTCGAGTAACATATGTGATCCTTTGACTATATGATAATATTGATTTTGTATGTGATCCTCCACACTTTGATGTCATATATGTCAGAGACCTTTCATGGTCTGACCGCTAGATATTCATTGGGTGAGACTGATGCACTTGTTAATCAAGTACGTATCAAGATAGGATCCGTCGGCCCGTATGTGTACCATAAGGGTAGGTATCCATGTGAGTAAGTCACGATTCTTAAGACTTTGGCCAAAGCTGACCACCCATGGTTGATCACATATATTAGAAATGGTATTCTGATTAGTTGTATATAATCGTGGACATATCGATAATATGAGATGTTCACCTCGGAAACTTGATGATGTAATCTATGTTTCCTAAGCACCACCATCAACAGGAATCTCCTCGAGTCGAGTAGCATATGTAATCCTTTGACCACACAAAATCATTGAATTTGTGTGTGATCCTTCATACTTTGATGCCATATATGTCAGATATATTTCATGGTCTGACCGCTAGATGTTCGTTGGGTGTGACCGATGTTGGATTTTTCTAAGGTCCCAAGATCAAACAAGACATGAAAACATGCGTGAATACACCAACGAAGATAGCGGAATACTTACATTGATCGGTTATGTCGATTTGAAGACGAATCATGCCCAAAAACGCACTGCCTTTGTAAGCCCACTGCAGCAGTTCATGCTCACTGTCTTGGCAGTTTCGGGTCTCAAAACGAAGCTCCAAACTCCGTCGGATGAATCCCGCCTCATGGGTGAACCTCCCTACCACCTTCGCAAGACTCGTAGTGTGCTAGCACTTGAATTTTCACCATGAAAATCCACTCTTTGCTTCCCTAAAGTCCACGCCAAAATTGGTTCCAAACCAGTAACATGTTTCAGTTTTGGGCGTGAGAAGAGGAGAAAAAATGAGAGAGATGATCTTGTATTAAGTTAAAATGATTTACCAAAAATCAATTTATATTTATGCCATTAAATTTATTAAATTAATAATAAAATTATGACACAAAGCATGCAATGGCTTAGAGTGTCAAACACTCAAACTCCATGCAATGACATTGAGTGCAATGTACACAATCTACATGCAATGCATTAGAATGACATGTGTCATGTGGGCCCCACACGTTTCCAAATGAAAGTGGGCCCACGTGCACTCACACGTTCGGGTTCGATATTTCCGAAATACCGAGCTTACGTCGCGACGTTAATTCAATCGAATAATTGCGGCTACCGAAATTATTATTTACGTCGCTAACGAATTAATTCTAAATTAACTCGTTTGCCCGAATTAAAATCTAATTTTAATTCCGCGTCGAAATCTAATTTCGTTTAATATATCGAATATATTAATACATCGATTAATTCCGAATTAATCGTTCTCCTCTCTCTTTGGACGACATTTTATCCCGGATAAAATATCTCCGTTATTAATCCTAGATTAATTTTCTCTCTCTTCTGTATAATCCCAGATTATTCAAGAGTGCGAGTTGTGCGTCATCGGTGGATTATCGGGAAGCGACCCATGAGATCCCCGGATAATCTGGCAGTAAATACGGTCGTCGGAGTATCCGAATCACGTACGTACCAAGTACTACGTTCTACCGATTTACGAGACAAGGTCGACTCCTAGCAAAGCACCAAGTCTACCCAATTCTCCGGACATATCCATTTAAGAATATTAAGATCTGTATCAAGCGTAGTATACTAATGTATGTGTATATCGGCCCAGTATCGGATAATCACGTGCTAGGGCTGGGGCTGGATAAGTGTCTGCCCCGTCCGAAACACATATCGGATGTCTGGTAACTAGTCTCTATAATCGGATATTCATGACCTGGTCATAATATCACGATTGGATGCGCATCACTTTAAGAGCACTAATACCGTATCCTGCGTGACATCATCTCCATTATGACTGGAGTGACACTTCCGTCTTGACATCACATCCAATACACTACAATTCTCAATATACCCGGCATTGGCGTACACAGAACCAGTTACAGTCCTAGACGACCTCAACTAAAGTATATCGATTGTCGTAAGCATTAGCGATGTAAGTCTCAGGTTAAGACTATACACACCTACCTTGATTTCGGCCTCCCATAGACACATATTCATAATACCAATGGGATTCCGAAGGGTCTATCCAGAGCGAAGCTGTTTCCCGTACCATCGGTGAAACACGACCTCCTATCGCACTTGCACAAGTATCCAATACTTATATATATGAGAACTATGCTGTTGTGCCCTCACAACGCGCACAAGTGCAATACTAGCCTATTCCGCATTATCGATGTCCAGCCTCGATATACTACGGCTAGGGATATTTAATGATTAATCCTTCGTGGACTGATACTGTCTCATATCATCTCAATCCAGGAACTAATCATAGGGACCTCTCTTCATTTATATATCTATGGTGATCTAATCACAAATGATGAGAGTGCAATTTCCTTGTTACATAGTTAATTTTGCTACAGCAACACAATGTTCTGTGCAAATAGTGACGCTATGGGTCATATTATCCAACAATCTCCCACTTGGCACGTAGCGAGTCACTCAAGTGTCCTACACCCGAACTATGTAAGGTTCGCTCAAATTGCTGAGGAAAGGTTTTCGTCAGCGGATTTGTTCGATTATCGTTTGACGCGATTTATACGATCATCAATCGCCACGATGTATGATCCGAACGAATCAGATGATATAGAAGTATATATCTGGATCGTCGATGAGACCTTTAATTCTTTAGCCTTGTGCTGACGCCTAGCTCAGCTGCTAACAGAACTATATCTAATCTAATTAGATTTATTATCGACCCAAATGGCTTCTATTGCTGCTGCTCAGCTGCAGCAATAATCCGCATTAGTTGTTTATTCGGCAACAGTTATCTTGCTCGGAAGATTTCCAGCTCACTGTCCCGTTATTCAAACTTTATAGTACCACAGTATTTAATCGTTTGGAAACTTGCTGCGGTGATCCCAGTCACTTCAAGTTCTCCTTCTCCATAGTAAAAGATAGCATCTTTAGTTCTCAGAGATACTAATAGATGTTCTTAACTTCAATCCAGTGACTATCACTTGGATTGACCCGATTGTGACTCCATATGCTCGAAGCGTATGAGATACCAATACAAGTACATTTTAAATGTACAATTTCCAGAGAGTGTTAACAACTCCAAATCTATCCCAGTAGATTTTATTCCTTGAATAAAGGTTGTTACTCCCCAGAATTCTACGGAGAATTTCTATGAAAGAATATCTATGAAAGCCAAGCTTTCACCAATTGCTATATGGGAATTTAACTGTCGTGCTCTCCCACTAACCTCCTTATATACACAAGAATTATTTCGTTTTGAGTCAAATCATAAACCATTATGATTATTTCAAAACGACAGTTCCAAGAACCTTATGCTTGCATCAATCCAAACATGGATCGAATAACCCGCAAACCTGGTTTGTCGGTTATACAAAATCGTCAGGATGTTTTAAACATCCTCCAAAAGGTTTCCTTTTCAGGAAAGCGATTTTGATTTGTAACTGACATATTTCATAAATGAAATATACAGTTATCAACAAGCATCTTCAAAATGGATTTACCATGGCAACAGGTAAAAAGGTTGAACCGTTATTAACACAATGTTGATAACGATACCTTTCCGTCAAAACCTTAGGTTTGCACGTTGGTATGTTGCCTTCCATGTATGTCTTCCTTGAAGACGTTTAATGTACCATAGGCACAATGCCTTGTGGTACAACAACTAGTATCCAAACATAGTTGTTATAACATGGAATCCATTTCGGACTCATGGCACTTTGCCATAACAGGGAGTCAATACCTCGTATTACTTCCTCATAACGTAGTCGGATGGTACACCTCCATAAGATTGACATCTTTATGAGGTTAGATCAGAAACCCATACCCTAGGTTGTTTTCTGACTCTAACCGATCTACTAGTTTCTTGTGTATTTGAAGATTAATGGTATAGTTTCATCATAGATGAACTGTTTGTGTTCCATTAAGAACTTCGTGCCTTGAACAGTATTACTCCGATTTTCATCGAGTATCACTCCTCCTCCCACTAACCACTGCATATCGGTATTCCTCTCAGGAAAACCGCATGGTGAGCAACAATTACATTGTTCTCTCTTGTGGGATTTATAAGTACTATATTTAAGGTTTCCCTTAGGATAACTTATATTGGCACTTATCCAATTTGGGTCCTTAGTTTGGTATCATCCAAACGCTATGCCTCGCATACCCAAATTATCAGGAATGAGAAACCTCGTTTCTTCCCTGTTCATATCCTATGATATCTGTCAAACAGATTTATATGGAACCTTATTCTAAATAAGTTTTGCACTGTTAATACATATCCTGTTGAAGGAAATTGTAGCTCAGAGCGACTCGTGATAAACCTTATCATGTCCAACAAAATTCGGTTTTAGTTCAGACACACCGTCTAACTGACGTGTCTCGGGAGGAGTCCTCACATGAAAGAACACCGTACTCTTTCATTTATATATGAAACTTACTGCTTAAGTATTTTCCATTTCGGTCTTACGGTGGCGGAATAACACTATAGCCGATCCCGTGTTTGTTGTCTTCGTGTCGAAACTTCAAAAGTTTCCGATCTGTGTTCTTCAAAAGAAACACATAACCACAACGTGATGCTACATCCGTTAAGGTCACGAAATATTCATGTTCACATCTAGCCTAGCTAGATATGGGCCCACTTAATTCACCATGAATAGGGCTAACAGATCGGTGCCCCCTTTACTATTACCAAGTAAATAGTATTTTAGGTATTTAACCTAATAAACTAGATTCGTAGACCTTATTTGAATAGTCAAATCAGTCCTAGTACCCACCTCTTAAAAGGTGTGGATATACAAGTCTTGTTTAATTGTGTCCTAGACAACAATGCCACAAATAAGTCTCCATTGATCAAATCAATTTAAGCTATTTATTTGTCATTTTATATGTTTGAGATTTTATTATATTCAAAATATAATTCTGTTATTTACATCCAATGTATTTATCTCAGTATCATCTTTATATAATGAAACACTTTAGTGTTCTAGAATATAAAGGTTTTATCCGCATCGGATTAAACACTGATATAGAGATAATGTCTCTAGTCAAACTAGTTACATTATAACATTTCCTAATTTAAGTACATACCCAAAGGGTAGTTCCTAAACTTAGGTATCTACGGTCGAAACAGCGACTTTCGTCCCGTTTCCAATTCGCAGAGAAATCTCGGCTTGAAGCCAGTATCCAGCTTACAGCGGATTCTGAACGTCAATACATATATGTATTATGTACCACACTAAGTATTTAAAATCCAATTTTAATACTAGTAGTAAACATAACTTTGACAAATATTTTTTTTTTTTTTTTTTTTTTAAAGTTAGAGCCTCGCCCTATCTTTAATTCCTTCGTGTCTTCCATATCCAAATGGTAGTCACTTTGGGATATGTCAATTATCTTTTCAATATTTCACAAACCTTTGGCCAAGCCTTGGGTTTTAGAATATCGAAATGATATGCACCTTGTGCTACATGCCCAATTGCAAACTTTGACTTTTCTCCACTAGAATAGTCAATTAATTGCAACTTTAATACTTTTAAATCTAAAGATAGATTTATTATAAATATATTAATTAAGCACTAAAGTCATCATCACATAAATCTTCCAAAGACTTTATGCTCTACTATTTGCTTAATAATGGGCTTAGTCATAATAAGTTATTTTATCAAATAAATTAACCTATTTATTATTCCCAATTGAAAATTAAATCATTTAAAGCATTTAATCCAATGATTATATATTTTAAATATTCAACTTTTCAGTTCTTTCTTGATTTCAATAGTCCAACTATTTAATCAATTAATAAGGTACTATTTATTATAATGATTACAATAATCCAATTATTTAATCAACTATAATTTTAATATTGATTACTATAATCTAATTATAAAATCAACTATCATTTTAATTCAATTATATTGATTACTATAATCCAATTACAAAATCAACTATATATTGAATGAGTTTGTATATAGTCCAACTATATATATTTTTAAAACAACATAAAATATTAGTCCAACTAATACTTTTGATTAATATGACGAGTAAAATAAAATGAGCGTGTTAGCGAGTATTCGAACGAATGTTGCAAATTCAATACTTGCCACCCGCCACTATTTTTCGTCGAGCCTCTAACCCTCTGTCGAGTACTCGGGAAACCGTGTTTCCTAGTGGGCTAGGATCCCGTTAAATATCACACAATCTTGACTTTGGCCAACAAATTGTATGATAATTAACTAGGTAGATCTCGAAGATCAATTGGATCTAATCCAACTCCTAGATCCAGTAGGTGGACATCCAAGTCCTAAACATATATTTATATATGTCTATACATCGAATGTATACCCTAACCTTTTTCCTCTGAATCAACTAGGCCTTGGCTTTGGCACAACAAACCTAATGATCCCAGTCAAGCGCGGACCCATTGACATGGAAGCTTCGTAATCAATGTCGTTGGACAAGAAGTGGTCTTGACTTTGGCCAACAAACCACAACTTGGACAAGACACCAATATGGAACAAAGCATCGTGATTAAAACACATCTTTGAAGGACAAGGGCTTGACTTTGGCCAACAACCCCTGCCAATCTAGGATCTTGAGTAAGAATCACTCAATGGAAGGAAAAACGCATGATTTTGATGAGGGCTTTTTCGCGTGCAAATTGGCTACCAATTTAATTATCTATGTTAAGGTCTCATCATCATACACCCTTAAACATGCATTCTAAATACATAATAAAGCGAGTATGAAAATAAATAATAATGGTATGCGGATGGATACTTAACACATTGATCCTAGATCAAATCTCTCCCTTTCACTCAAGCTAGCACTAGTATTACTTCTACCCGTTACACTACACTTCTAAAGAAACCTCATATACATAGAGGGGAATAGGTGAGAAGAGAATACAAAGAGAATAGAGGTGATAAGGCTGGACACGCAGGTCCAATTAATAAATCGAATTTATTACAACAATTTCTAAAATTGCCCACCCGTCTAATATCCATCCGATATACATTATTCATTCAACACACCACGTATTCACACACATAAGCATGCTATCAATCAATCTAATCAATTAATTAATCTGATAATTAAGTGATCATCCAATGTTCAAACAACGATTTGATTTTGTTCGAGTCAAACTCGTTTTTGCGAATAAGTACTTAAAGTACGATTCATGAATTAAATTAAACTACATCATTAAATCTAATTTAACATGTATTAATACTAATTCACCTATTCATTCCAAATTAAATATTACACTTTTATTTATAAACCTTTTACGATTTAAATTCCAAATCTAATCGTAACGCGTCTCAAGACCGATTAACGTCCAACGTCAATTCAATTAAAGTCCAATGGGCTTTTGATTGATTTCTTAAGGCGTGGACTTTTGGTCAACTCGGGTCAAACCGATAACCAAGTCCCATCTGGGATTTACCCCATAAGCCCATAAATCAATCTTGCCCATTAGGCCCAATTGAACATTAAAGGTTCATTAAGTCGCATTTGGGCTTTATGGTCAAGGTTTTGGGCCCAATTGGATCCAATCCATTTGGCCTAAACCAAACTTGATATATCAAGCCCAATTGGCCCAAATACAACATTTAAATCCAATTTCCAAAATTAGGCCCAATAATTAAATTCAAAAAATCCATTTTCCCAATTTAATTACCAAGTGTATTACAATGATCAATCAACTAATCAACATTTCTAAAACACCATATTAGTCCAATAATCATGCTTGATTCATTATCATATGTCCAACACACAAATTGAAAGATCAAACCCATCTACATGCTTAAAGGTCTCGGCCAAGGGAGTGATTTCATGTCCAATTCGGTTTTCAATCCAATTAATCCGCATTCGACATTAAATACATATCCCGAATGATTTCCAATATATCCAATTATCAAAATCAAAATTTACCAAGACATTAGGGCATTAGTCACATTCGGCCAACTCAAAGATTTTGTGGGTTTTTGTCCAATTCGAAATCCAATTCCAATTCGATTCAAATTAACATCACTACTAATCGATTCTAACTCATCAAATGAATTAAAAAACAAAAATCCAAGATCCCAAAAATGCATATACATTCGGCCAAGGTGAATAAATTGGGGAAAATTATTCCAAATCAATTTTCGTCAAATTAGTCCAACCAATATGAATTTAAACATGTTATAAGCATACTCAAACAAGCAATTTATTCAAATCCATGCTCAACAAACATTACCCAAATTTTAAGCCCTACATTTTTTCATGCTTGCAACATTAGCTCTTGATGCCATTGTTGGATTTTTCTATAGGTCCAAGATCAAACAAGACATGAAAACATGCGTGAATACACCAACGAAGATAGCGGAATACTTACATTGATCGGTTATGTCGATTTGAAGACGAATCATGCCCAAAAACGCACTGCCTTTGTAAGCCCACTGCAGCAGTCCATGCTCACTGTCTTGGCAGTTTCGGGTCTCAAAACGAAGCTCCAAACTCCGTCGGATGAATCCCGCCTCATGGGTGAACCTCCCTAACCACCTTCGCAAGACTCGTAGTGTGCTAGCACTTGAATTTTCACCATGAAAATCCACTCTTTGCTTCCCTAAAGTCCACGCCAAAATTGGTTCCAAACCAGTAACATGTTTCAGTTTTGGGCGTGAGAAGAGGAGAAAAAATGAGAGAGATGATCTTGTATTAAGTTAAAATGATTTACCAAAAATCAATTTATATTTATGCCATTAAATTTATTAAATTAATAATAAAATTTGATGACACAAAGCATGCAATGGCTTAGAGTGTCAAACACTCAAACTCCATGCAATGACATTGAGGTGCAATGTACACAATCTACATGCAATGCATTAGAATGACATGTGTCATGTGGGCCCCACACGTTTTCCAATGAAAGTGGGCCCACGTGCACTCACGCGTTCGGGTTCGATATTTCCGAAATAACCGAGCTTACGTCGCGACGTTAATTCAATCGAATAATTGCGGCTACCGAAATTATTATTTACGTCGCTAACGAATTAATTCTAAATTAACTCGTTTGCCCGAATTAAAATCTAATTTTAATTCCGCGTCGAAATCTAATTTCGTTTAATATATCGAATATATTAATACATCGATAAATTCGATTAATTATTAATCGTTCTCTCTCTCTTTGGACGACATTTTATCCCGGATAAAATATCTCCGTTATTAATCCTAGATTAATTTTCTCTCTCTTCTGTATAATCCAGATTATTCAAGAGTGCGAGTTGTGCGTCATCGGTGGATTATCGGGAAGCGACCCATGAGATCCCCGGATAATCTGGCAGTAAATACGGTCGTCGGAGTATCCGAATCACGTACGTACCAAGTACTACGTTCTACCGATTTACGAGACAAGGTCGACTCCTAGCAAAGCACCAAGTCTACCCAATCTCCGGACATATCCATTTAAGATATATAAGATCTGTATCAAGCGTAGTATACTAATGTAGTATGTGTATATCGGCCCAGTATCGGATAATCACGTGCTAGGGCTGGGGCTGGATAAGTGTCTGCCTCCCGTCCAAACACATATCGGATGTCTGGTAACTAGTCTCTATAATCGGATATTCATGACCTGGTCATATAATCACGATTGGATGCGCATCACTTTAAGAGCACTAATACCGTATCCTGCGTGACATCATCTCCATTATGACTGGAGTGACACTTCCGTCTTGACATCACATCCAATACACTACGATTCTCAATATACCCGGCATTGGCGTACACAGAACCAGTTATAGTCCTAGACGACCTCAACTAAAGTATATCGATTGTCGTAAGCATTAGCGATGTAAGTCTCAGGTTAAGACTATACACACCTACTTGATTTCGGCCTCCCATAGACACATATTCATAATACCAATGGGATTCCGAAGGGTCTATCCAGAGCGAAGCTGTTTCCCGTACCACTCGGTGAAACACGACCCTCTATCGCACTTGCACAAGTATCCAATACTTATATATATGAGAAGCTATGCTGTTGTGCCCTCACAACGTCGCACAAGTGCAATACTAGCCTATTCCGTCATTATCGATGCCAGCCTCGATAATACTACGGCTAGGGATATTTAATGATTAATCCTTCGTGGACTGATACTGTCTCATATTCATCTCATCCAGGAACTAATCATAGGGACCAGATTCTCTTCATTTATATATCTATGGTGATCTAATCACAATGATGAGAGTGCAATTTCCTTGTTACATAGTTAATTTTGCTACAGCAACACAATGTTCTGTGCAAATAGTGACGCTATGGGTCATATTATCCAACAACCGATGCACTCGTTAATCAAGTGCGTATCAAGATAGGATCCATCAGCTTGTATGTGTACCATAAGGATAGATATCCATGTAAGTAAGTCACGATTTTTAATGACTTTAGTCAAAGCCGATCACCTACGGTGGATCGCTTTAGTTGTATAGAATCATGGACATGTCGATAATAAGAGATGTGCGCCTCGCAAACTTGACGGTGTAATATATGTAACCTAAGCACAACTCGAATAGCCTACGACATAAGGATTGTTAAACATATGTGATGACCTCGACTTGTATAGTTCAGAAAGACTGTTTGTGTTCTTCGCAAATTTGGAGGTGACTGAATTGCGTACATATAAGCTAGGTTTATATGATGAACGTGTTTGGACTTAGATAGTCCTACAATATGAAGTGTACTCTTTGAGCACTTGGGTAGTCGATAATGTTTGATAATAAATAATATTCGATATTATAATTATCAATCAAAGAAATTAAGTGTTATTGGATAACATTAATTATTTACTTTAACCAAATTGGATTAATCCAAAATCACACAAGAGCTTTGCTGTAATTTCATAAATATCTCTACCATTGAAAGATATTTTGGTAATTAAAAAATATATAATAATAGGTGTATTTGTCTTGATTTAATTGGATTAAATCAAAGTGGTAGACAATGAACTAATCAATTGGTTAAACTTTGTCTTGATTTAATTGAATTAAATAAAAATAGTTGATAAAGGTGATTAGTCACACCTAATTATATATATTTGGACAAATTGGATTAAGCCCACCTAAAAGTTGATTATAACTTTTATTAATTAAAAATTGTATAAGCTTCACTATAAAAGGGAAGCTTGAGCAAGTTTTAATTAAAGCTTGTGAAAGCTAAAACAAGTAAGAATTAGAGATATTAGCCTAAGTAAAAGAAGTGTTTAGAGAAGCTTTGGAAGTTCTCTACAATATTTCAACAAAGAGAAAAAGATTGGATCTTGGAATCAAACTTACTAGGTAAGTTTGATCTTCTCTAAAGCTATGTTTTCATTAGTGAGTTGTTTTCATTAATAAAGCATATAATGATGTATTATACATAATAACATAACTTGATGTTGAAATTATGCTAATGAATTGTGTATGGATGCTTTGGAACCATAAACACAATATGCTTAATTGGGTCAAAATATTCATGTTGGACATGAAACATAAAATTAGAGTTTGGAACTCTAGATGATAGCTTGGAGCCATAGCTTGTTGGACAATTATGACTCATAGCATCACTATTTGTATAGATCATGGTGTTGTTGTACAAATTAACTATGTGACAAAGGAAATTGCTCTTTTATCATTTGTAATTAGATTACCGGGATATATAAATGATAAAAATCTTTATGATTAGTTCCGGATTGAGATGATATGAGACAGTATCAATCCACGAAGGTTTAATCATTAAATAATCCCTAGTCGTAGTATTATCGAGATTGGACATCGATAATGCAGAATAGACTAGTATTACACTCGTGCGCGTTGTGGGAGCATAACGACATAGTTCTCATATATTTGGGTATAGGATACTCATGCAAGTGTAATAGGAGGTTGTGTTTACCGATGGTACGGAAACAGTTTCGCTCTAGATAGACCCCTCGGAATTCCATTGGTAGTATGACTATGTGTCTATGGAAGTCCGAATCAGGGTAGGTGTATTTGGTCTTAACCTGAGACTTGCACCGCTAATACTTGCGACAATCAATATACTTTGGTTTTGGTCGTCCAGGGCTTTAACCGGTTTTGTGTACGCCTCTTCTGGATATATTGAGAATCGTAGTGTATTGGGTGTGATGTCAAGATGGAAGTATCACTCCAGTCATAGTAGAGATGATGATCACGTAGGATACGGAACTGGTTCTCTTTTATGTTGCATCTATCGGGATATTATGACTAGGTCATGTTTATCCGATTATAGAGACTAGTTACCAGAGATCCGATATGTGCTTCGTACGGGGCAGACACAAGTCCAGCCCCAGGCCTAGCACGTGACATCCGATACTAGATCGCAATACGCAATACTATGTATACTACGCCTGATACCGATTACATATTCCTTTAAGAATATTTCTGGAGAATTGGGTAGGCACGGTGCTTTGCTAGAAGCCAACCATGTCTTGTAAATTGGTAAAAACGTAATACTAGGTACGTACGTGTTCAGATAGTCTGACGACCGGATTTACTACCAACATATCCGGGGATCTCATGGGTCGCTTCCCGAAGATTCACCGATGACGTATGACTCGCACATTATTAATCTGAGATTAATTACGGAGATATTTTATCTGAGATTAAATATTATTTAAAGAGAGAGAACGATTAATTTGGAATTAATCGATAAAATAATATATTCGATATATTAAACGAAATTAGATTTCGACGCGGAATTAAAATTAGATTTTAATTCGGGCGAACGAGTTAATTTAGAATTAATTCGTTAGCGACGTGAATAGTAATTTTACTATGCATATTTATTTAATTAAATTTGATTTAATTACGTCGCAACGGAAAATTCGTTAATTCGGAATTAGCGAACCCGAGCCCGGGAGTGTTTGCGGGCCCACTCGCATTTCGAATTTAATTGCGGCCCACAAGTCACATCAAGCGTCAAATCACTAGTCAATCAAGTTATGGAAGTCACATCACTTTGAGTGAAGTGATGCTTGTCATCATTGATTGATGTGAATAGTTGATGGTGGTTGTTGAATGCATTTAATGTCATTTTTCCCTCACTTTTGCTTTTTGTTTTTTGGAATACAAAATGTGTAGAGATTTTGGTATATGTTTTATTAGGTTTTAGAAACCAAAATACACCAACACAACTTCTCTCTTCTCCTCTCTTCATCATCCGGCCTTGGGCCATTTTTTCTCTCAAAATTTCTTCTCTCTTTCTCCTTCAAAGCCGAGAGATGCAAGAAGCTTTAGTGAAGATTTGTGGGAAATTTTCACAAGTGCTAGCACACATTAGGAGTCATACAAAGGTGATAGGGAAACTCATTCATGAGCATGGAATCTACACACAAAGCTTGGAGCTTGGAGATTCAACAATGAGCACAAAAAGGAGCCATTGTCGAGAGCTTCATGGAGGAGCAAAAAGATTTTGTGTTCATCGCATCAAAATCCGATCAATGTAAGTATGATTCCTCCATACTTCTTTGTTGTATTCACATGTTTAAATGCTTAAAGATCACTTGGGACTATAGTAGAAACCCAACATAGCTACCATTCTTAAATTACTTGACCACCTTTGAGTGATATAGAATTGTTCATGAGTCACTCCATTATGGGATTCTATTTTGGTTTGTGTTTTGATTCAAAATATATATATATTTAAAATACATGTATCTTTGTTGTATAATATGTCTCGATGTTGGTTTTGATGTTAAAATTATTTTTGGGTATTTTTGCAAAGTATTCAAGGTTTTTTTTTTTCAAAAAAAGTATGAATCACAGAGGTTGATGTGTTGCAGCGCAGTGAGCAAGCAAGTTGCGCATGCTTACGCAGCATGTGTAAGCTGCACAAGCAGCATACGCAAGCGTGCGCTAGGCGAGCACCACACGCAGGACTCGATTTTCTCCCGTTTTATTTTTTTGGACTCTGATTCATCCCCGATTTTTCTCTATACACTCATAATGGAATATAGTATTCCATTAAAATATTTACAAATACACACATGCTCAATTACCACGGTTAGACACACTTCCGTTGCGCGGGGCACCGATCCGACTCTAGGGATCTTACAACAGCCCCAATAGTAATTTCTCATCAATAATGGGAATGAAAATCTCATTCTCATGGGTGTTGGGAATGGAACTTTCATTCCTCATTCTCAAATGTGTGTGTCTCATTCTCTTTCTCATTCACATTTTATTCAATTTTAAAAAGTAAACAACCTTAATGAAAATGATTCTCATTCTTCCATTCTCATTGCCCTCAAGTAAATATATATATATAATATATATATATATATATATATATATATATATATATATATATATGTGTGTGTGTTTTTATTAAGGGCCCTATAGGATGTGATTAAGTGATTTCAAATAATTTTATTTGTCGGAATTAGAAAATTCATATCATACTTTAAATACAAGGAATGAAATAAGATTTTTCACTTCAACAAAATCTGATTATGTGACAGCCGTTAGACTATAAAAATGATACCTTGAGGTACCCTAATCAAAGCCCAAATATTAACTATATTAGGCAAACATTTCACCATTAATTTGAAGGGGGGAAAAACAAAAGGGACGTTATTTTAAAGATAGGAATGGGTAAAATCAAAATTAAATTTATCTCCAGAAAATAATTTAGTTGGTTTAATTCTTACAGCGAAAGAAAGAGGTTACAGATTCAAGTCCTAAGGGATACGTTTAATTTGGGAAAATTAAAGTCCTAAGGGATACATTTAATTTGGGAAGGTTCAAATCTTAAATGATATATTTAATTTGAGATTTGGGTGGAAAAATAATACATTATATAAAAATAATCCTAAAATTAAAATATAAAAAAAAAAAAAAAAAAAAAAGTCAAATTAAATTTTTTAGCCTATATCCTCAAAATGTGAGCTCATGTCCACAGTAAAAGAAAATACCACGGGTCAATCCTTTAGAGATAAATAATCACCCAAACTTGAAACAGATAAAAAATTCTGAAACTTAAAAATCAATTATTTTACGTTGAGCTGGTTAAAGCATTATTGCAGTTTTTATTTTATAAAAAAAAAATGAGTTATTTATATTTATGTACATAAAATCATTCATAGCGAACATCAAAATTGTATCGAGTCAATTCAGAAAGAATTATATAAGCAAAATAAAGAAAAAAGAAAAAATCATTTCTTTCTTCCAAAATGTATAAAGTGTGTATTTATTATTTCATAATACTGTACGTATATTTATAATGATAACAATAATAAATTCATCACATCTAACTGAAATCACTAATTGCATTAGCAAAATAATTCACTTATAAATGATAAATACGTTTATTTACCTCCTATAAATGATAAATACATTCATTAAATCAATTTCATTCATCTATTAAAAACGACAAATACATTCATTAGATCAATTTCATTCACTAACTAAATACACAAAATATTTCAAAATTTTCATTAGATCAAGATTACTAATTGCATTGGCAAATTCATTCACATAAAAATTACAAATAGACTTAATATATTAAATTCATTTGCCTATTAAATACACCAAATATTTCAAAGTTTTTATTAGATCAAGTTCATTCATATATTAAATGTACCAAATATTTTAAAGTTTCAAAGTGACACATGACAACACCACAGAAGACGGAACAAAATATATGTTAGTGTGATATACATTATTATAAATGAATTTCGATAGTTAAATAAATAGATTCTGGTCGATAATAACTCAAAATATTATCGACCGATAAAATATATTATCGGTAAAAAAATCTTACCGATCGTTATTTTTGTCAATAATTCCTTAAATTTATCGACCGCATAATGTCATCTATAAAGTTTACACCGACCGAATAGTTGGTCGGTAATTATATTGTATTTGATTTTTTCTATTAAATTATATTTTGTTTTTCGATTAAAATTTAATGTTTTAAATAAATTAATAAAAAAATATTATATAATAATAAACATAAAATAATAATATTATAATAATGTATTGTATTACATTAAATAAAATATATTACACACTATGAGGAGGAGAATGAGGACCACCAGGAGGCAACTGTTGTATCTTTTTATAATTTTTATTAAAATTATTTCACACTTACTAAATTTGACATAATACCAACCTATTTATTCAGTCGGTAAAATGACTTTGTTTACCGACTGAAAAAACTCATGTCTTCTAAAATTATATTTAAATTTTTGATATTCAACGCTAAAAGATTGCACCTTTAATGTCGAACAACTATTTCGACGCTAAAGATGCAATATTTTTGCGTCGAATCTAATTTCAACTCTAAATGGTAGACCTTTAGCGTCGAAATTCAAATTTGACGCTAAAACGTTGACTCTTTAGGGTCGAAATTGTTTTTTGACGCTAAAGGGTTTATTAACGTCGAAAAATTTTGGACGCTAAAGGTTTATTTTTTTATAGTGGTAAGACGTCAGTAAAAAATTGGCGCCAAGAAATGCGCGTCTTTTTCCGATGGAATACTGACAGATTAGTCTGTCGGTAATTTATTGGTCGGTAAATAGTCAGTATTAGGTCAGAAAATTTCTTAATCTTTAAATGGTCGGTATTCGATCGATATTTACCGATTTTTACTGGCAGAATATTTTCGGTCGATAATATCTGTCGGTAATCCAACATTCTCTTGTAGTGATTATTATAACCATGGATAATTATATATTTTTTTGAAAACGTTGAAAACTATGCCGCCAAACTATCCAATCTGGACTTAAGCGGAGTAGGTAAAATCATCGACTGTCTCAGTCTCTTATAAGAAATACATCCCTTAAACTCTAACTCAAGAGGTGATAACCAAATTTTAAGTCTTTTATTATTAAGCCACACCTGTTGGGCATGAGTAATTATACATTTTTTAAAGTTTATCTTGATTATTTAAAGTTAAGAGTTAATTAAAACAATTACCATTATAAAAATATAATCGATATTCATTACGAGGACAAAATAATCGCATCGGCAGAGGTGAGAATATATGGGGTTTTTTTTTTTTTTTTGGAGAAATAGAGAATAAATATATATAAGTTTAAAACATTAATTTAAGGAGAGGCCAATGATATATCAACACGTGTCAAATAAACGAGTGGTACGTTTTTTTTTTTTCTGACAATTAGAAACGCCAAAATCTGACTTGGAAATATTTCATATTGGGACCCGGATTATCTTATATTCCAGTATACTTCCCAAACCTTTTGATATTTCTCTAATGCGCGTATAGAAAGAGAATGATGTTATATACTTAAAAGAACATGCTAATGTTATTTGCAACATATAGTCACACCTATAAGGCAAAAAAAAAAAAAAAAATAATAATAATAATAAGAAAATCAAGCTTTGAGATTGATGTTATAATCAATAAGTTAAATTTGGCTTTGGTCATAAACTTAATGTTACTCCAAGGAAAAGCAATAAAGGGGGAGCTTTCAAAAGAAATGATACTAAACTTTCAATCAAGGTTGTTGGGTATTATTATCACTTAAAAATCACAAACTAGAATTATGGTTTTCCCCTTATTTACTCAAATGAACAAATCATCCTTCAAATTTGACAAACTTAAAGTCTTTAAGTCCTGAAGGGGTGATTTTGTGGTATAAGGTTTAAGATTTGGTTGCTTAAGTCATCGGTTCGAATCCAATGAATGTATTTTTTATAAGAATCGGGGCAACCGAAAATTTTAAATGCTCTGCTTAAACCCGAATCGGGTGATTTAGTGGCGGGATTTTCAACGGTTGAAAAGAAAATTAAAGTCTAAACATATCTAACCTCACAAATTATCACCCTTTATCATCTTTGAACCAACCATCCAACTAATCATGGACATGATGTCTTACTTTTTCTTTTTCTTTTTTTTTTTTATTATTGCCTTTGCTTCAACGAAAAATCCTCAACCTCGTTTTCAATAGGAAAAAAATAAGACTTCAAATCTTAAATCTGATAAATAAATAGCGATATGCGAATTATATATATTTTAATGTAGTATGTTTTGTTTTATAATATATTTGAGTCTGGATTTTTTTGGTTTTCAACTTAATACTCATCTTTTAATGTTAGAAAACGTAATTCCTAATATATTTACATGTTTGTCCTCTTAGGATCTAACCATACATATATTACTAGTCCTAAATTTATTTACATGCTAATTTAAATAAATCTATATTAACCACAACACAATTGCATACTTTTTATGCTTGTAGAGACCTCTTAATCAAACTTAATTATTTGTTTAACTCAATAAGCAAATGATCTTATTTATAGAAGGGAAACCAAGTCACTATTAGCTCACATGCATGGATTACTATTAATCATTGATTACTATTTAATCACATGCATTGATTACTATGTAATCACATGTATTTGGATGCATAATGACTTTCTCTAACCCTTCCAAAAATGTTACCATCATGGGTGTACCATATGTTCCCCATTTAACATTTTACTAATTGTTGTCACTTAACAACTCTTGCTCTTACTTAATTATTTGATTAACAACTCTTGTTGTTTACTTAGTAATGAAATCATTACTAATTGTTGTTATTTAACAACACCACATAATTAACTTAATAATTTCCAACATGAAATTATTAGTAATTGTTGTTATTTAACAACACCAAATAATTAACTTAATAATTTCCAACATGAAATTATTACTAATTGTTGTTATTTAACAACACCAAATAATTAACAACAATTAATTTCCAACATCTCCCACTCACACATGATGGGATCAACAATTTTTATTATCTCTACAAGAATAATTCATATTTTGCAATTGTGTCGTGCGACCAGCATACTTCGAGAGCTCACTTGCTATACATCTGTTAGGAATATATAGCCGCTCGAAAAATGGATAGAACCATAGTGGATTATGTATGCAGTATCATCGATCATTTATCACATTAAATCTCTCTTGATCTCTTTTCGAATGTAATATTTATTTTGTATTCACAATCATATTTGATCACATAGAATAACATAATTGGTCGACCAGTGAATACAAGATAATGTGATATTATTCATATAATGATCTTTCTCCTTTCTCAAATCTCTCAACTTTGATTCAATTCGCTTTTCCAGAGATGTCCTTTCAGATCGAATCTCTCATGATCTTTCAGTAACATTCCAAGATAGCAATCATCAAATCTAAGTTTTAAGAAGCAGACAAGAGTCTAAAGGGTACAATGTGAGATTGAAATAATCTCAAGGGTCTCACACAATATCAAGACTGAGATCTTTACTTGTATTACCCTCAATAGCCGCAAATGTACACATTGTATGAAAACATGTGCTACGGTATTCTCTCATTTCCCATGGAGCGCATGTCTCATAAAATACCGTACAGATTATAGTTCAGACAAACACAATGTCTAACTCATAACTGACATTAAGACAAGTAAGGTGAAACGAACTTATTCACCTTAGGTCATATCACAGAGAAAGTGACCTCATAACGACATTACTTAATTTTCAAGCTTGAGCTTTCTAAATTATCACTCAGATAATTAGCTTAAAAATTTGTCTCATCTCCCATTAACACAAAGTAATGGAGGCGATTGCCTATGTGAGAGGGTCAATCATTCACTTGTCCGACATACTTCTCATACTAACTAATAGTATATTTGTTTAAACATGTATCAACATAATAACATGTAAGCATTGAATACAAACATCAATGAGTATTAACATTAGTAAACATTATTTGGGAAAAATACATATCATAATATGTAAGCACATTAACATCTACACAATCCCTGAGTTTTTACATGTCTAATAAAGACATCTCTAGGAACAGGCTTGGTCAATGGATCTGCTACCATTTCTTGTGTAGAAATGTACTTCATGTTTACCTCTTCTCGTGCAACTATGTCTTTCACAAAGTTATATTTGGTATCTATATGTTTCGTTTTACAATGGAATTTTGGGTCTTTTGTGTAAGTTATCGCTGCTTCACTATCACAGTTAACTAATACTGGACCAGAAGCTTCATTTGACATACCCAAATGATCCAATAACCTTTTCAACCACACAGCCTCTTGCACTGCTGATGAAAAGGCCATAAATTCAGCCTTCATTGTGGATAAGGCTATACAAGATTGTTTCTTACTGCTCCATGAAATAGCACAATTATTTAGCAAGAAAACAAAACCGGAGGTAGATTTTCTTTCATCTAAATCTCCTCCCAAGTCAGCATCAGTATAGCCTCTCAATTGCAGATCATTTCCTTGATAACACAATGAGTAATCAGTTGTCCCTCTCAGATACCTAAATATTCTTTTAACTGTTTTCCAATGTGATAGTCCTGGATTGGATTGGTATCTACTTACCATCCCAACAGCGAAACATATATCAGGTCTTGTACACAACATTGCGTACATTAAACTTCCAACTGCATTCGCATAAGGAACTTTCTTCATTTGTTCCTTTTCCGGTGGAGTTTCAGGACACAATCTACGACTCAAAGCTTCAGTTCTTGTGATAGGAGTATCAATGGGTTTGCAAGCCTGCATTTAGAAGCGTTCAAGAATTTTCTTTATATATGACTCATGTGAAAGAGATAATAAATTCTTTGAACGATTTCTTGAGATCTTAACCCCAAGAATATATGCAGATTCACCCATATCTTTCATCTCGAAGTTAGATGATAACCATTCTTTGATGTGTTTTACAAACTTCTTATCATTTCCGGCTATAAGTATATCATTCACGTACAAAGATAAGATAATGAACTTATCTTTATCTCTCTTGGTGTACACACAATGATCTTCATCTATCATTGTGAAATCATTCGAAATGATTATATTGTGGAATCGTATATACCATTGTCTAGACGATTGCTTGAGACCATATATAGACTTTAAAAGTCTACATACTTTCTCCTTTTCATTTTCTTTTATGAAACCTATTGGTTGTTCCATGTAGATTTCTTCATCAAGTTCTCCATTGAGAAAAGCAGTATTTACATCCATTTGATGTAATTCTAGATCCATACTTGCTACTATAGCCAGAATCAAGCGAATTGAGGTAGACCTTACAACGGGTGAAAAAGTCTCTTCGTAGTCAATTCATTCATGTTACGTATACCCTTTTGCCACAAGTCGTGCTTTATATCTTTCGATATTGCCATCGGCATTACGCTTTATTTTAAGAACTCATTTGTTCTTGACAGCTTTGCGTCCTTTGGGTAGATCAACCAATTCCCAAACTTGGTTGGACCTCATTGACTTCATCTCTTCTTCCATTACTTTCATCCATTTTTCCTTAGCATGACACTGAAGAGCCTCTCTTATGTTTCTAGGTTCTTCATCATCTTGAGGTAGAATCATAAAGGTTTCTCTTTCGATATCGAAACGACGTCGAGGAATGCCTATACGATTACTACGTCGCAATTGGGATTCTAGTGGTGGAACTGATTCCTCACTTTCGATATTATTCCCATTTGGATCGTACACATTGCTCCCACTTGGATTATGTACATCACTCCCACTTGAATCACGTAAATGAGACTCGTGTGAAACTAATTCATCATTTTGAGATTCATGTGAAACAGATTCATCATGTTTTCTCAAATTTCTCTCATCACTCCCACTTGAATTAGGTAAACCCGAGTGTTCACCAATCATGTGATCCATGTGATCTTGAGTTTCATATAGAGATAAATCTTGACCTATCTCTCCCTTCTTAGGAAAATCATTTTCTAAAAATGTGATATCTCGTGATTCAAATTCTGTCACGCCTCCACTTTCATGTTCACCTATGCAAACATATCATTTTGATTGTTCAGAATATCTTATAAAGATACTCTTTTTCCTCTTGGGCCTAACTTTCCATGTTCGTGAGAACGCACATGAACATAAGCCGCACAACCCCAAGGTTTTAGAAAGTGAATATCTGGTTTACGACCTGTCCATAACTCATATGGTGTGGTGGACACAGATTTTGATGGCACTCGGTTAAGTACATATGTGGCAGTTAATAATGCATCACCCCAATAGGTTATAGGCAAATTTGCTTGTGCCATTATAGACCTAACCATCTCAAGAAGAGTTCTATTTCTTCTTTCCACAACACCATTTTGTTGAGGAGTAGCAGGAGTAGTCAACTGACGACTAATTCCTTTTTCATCACATAATTCTCTGAACTGATCAGATAAGTACTCACGACCACGGTCAGTGCGTAGTGCTTTAATTTTATTGTCTAATTGATTTTCTGTAAAATTCATAAATTTCTTGAAACATTCTAATGCTTCGGATTTATGAGCAATCAAATAGACATAAACAAAGCGTGTAAAATCATCTATAAATGTGATGAAATAAGATGCTTCATGCCTTGCCCTGACATTCATTGGACCACAGATATCTAAATGAATTAATTGTAATGGAAATTCTGCTCTAGTCCCTTTTCCAAATGGTTTTCTCGCAGTTTTTCCTGCCAAGCAATATTCACAGGTTGACAATTCCACCTTCTCAATATTTCCCATAAAGCCTTCTTTGGCTAATCTGTTCATTCTTTGCTGGCCAATGTGGCCAAGTCTAGCATGTCACACAGTTACATCACTATCATCACTGACAGATGAAGTAACAAATGAAAAACCGGAATTGTGATTAAAATATTCTATATTTAATACAATAAAACCATCCAGAAAATAACCAGAACCATAGTGTATTGTACCTAAGTACAAATCAACACCAAATTTATGGAAGTTCAAATTGAAACCTAAATTAACCAAAACCAACACAGAGACTAAATTTCGACGAATTTGTGGAGCAAACAATACATCATGTAGTAGTAAAGTTTTTCCACCATGCATGACTAACTTGCATGTTCATATGCCTTTGACTTCAACCCGTGAGTTGTTGCCAACATATATCCACTTCACCCCAGGTGAAATTCGTCGAAATTCCACGAAGGCATCTCTATCATTCGTTACATGGTCTGTGGCTCATGAGTCTACAGTCCACAAAGGATTAGATTCAGTTAGAAAGATTGAACTTGAAACACATATTTCATTTAAATATGCACGAAAGGTATTCACCTTTTTAGGCTCAGTGCAGTCACGAGCAAAATGACCTTTCTTACCACAGTTAAAACATTTAACCTTTGCCATGTTTTTCTTTTTGGTAGGACGTTTTCCTTTCCCATGTTGATTGGTTTTCTGTTTCTTTTCTGGTTTGGAAGAATTTTGTTCTTTTCCGAACTGGAACCCACCACCATGAAATTTTCTTTTCTTCTTGAAACCCCCATGTTTGCTAGTTTCTGTCATATACACTTCAGTATTTGACTTAGCAGCCGCAAGGCGGTCGCTTTCTAATTCAATGTGACGTTTAGCATCATCAAAGGTTTTGATGCTCTCATTGTGGGTCAAATGCATCTTCATATGCTCTCAGCTATTTGGAAGAGAATGAATGACTGCTTGGACTTTCTGTTCATCTGTAAGAACATGTCCAGCATCTGCTAGTTCAGTAATCATGTTTGACATTTGCCTCAAGTGTTTTGACATAATGAACTCAGGACGTTTCTTGTATGTGTCAAACTTGATTGTCGGTGACCTGAGTTTGGTTATTGATGTACTACCAAACTTTTCAGCTAGTGTGGACCACATGTCCTTAGCCATGTCATATTTCCTGAACTCTTTCATTAGGTCATTATCCATACTGCTCAGCAACGTAATGCGGGCATTGAATTTCTTTTTCTTCCAGGCCTCATAAGCCTCTCGGTCTCGCCTGTCTTGGGCCGTAGTGCCCTGTTCAGGTTCATCCATGCTCATTTTCAAAGTTTCAAGAACCTCTTGTTCTTCTAGCACATATTGGATTTCCATGCTCCAAATTTCATAATTATCGTCATTCAGTTTCTCACCCTGTTGAGTTCAGCGATAATGTTCTTTGTTGCGGAAGCCATTAAAAAACACAAAGTTTCTACAGACATTCATGCACAATTGTTAATACTTTTGTTTATTTTATCATGAAACGAATTATGTTTAATAAAATTCTTCAATGGGGTTGGAGTCAAAAGGCCACTATGTGTCCAATCATCATCCAATTACCTAATGTAAAAATATTATCAACATAATCAATCATGTAAAATCATTTTCTAAAAATTACATAAATTCTTAGAACATCTTAATCATACGACTATTTTACATGACAATCATTGATTTAATTACATAAATTAAATTCAACGTAAAACATTCATACATATAAATACAATATTTACATGCCGTAAAATAACACACAAAAACAACATGAAAGAATTAATATTTTACAATAATAATTTTCCCAGTTGTAGAGTCCCAACTCATATATGTTTTTGGATACGAATCCTCAAACCGTTTGGGTAACTCGTAATTGATCTTGGACAGCCATGGAAAACCTATAGCAAATTTAGGATCCTTACAACGTTTCAGGGACATCGAAGGAAAAATAGTATTATTTACCTTATGCCGTAGATACTGAACCGCTAACCTCTCAATGGCTTTATTATAAGGAACATGTTTTTCCTCACGTTTTACTAATATCCAAATACGAGTAAATTATTTTTGTCATATCTTGGGGAGAGTGTTTCTCAGTAATCTGAATCTATTCGGCTGTCCTATCCAATTACCTGCCCAAATAGACTCCTGTAACATGTTATTGAAAGTGATGATATGCGAAATCATATCATCGCTTTCACTCATTCGATAGTTATCCATTTCCATCAACATGTCTAATATCATCTCCTGGTCTGTGGGTGTCGTAATCACTTTTACAATTCTTCGAATAATCGCCATGATTTTTCTGCAACAAATACAAGAAAAAATCAATACAATGAAATACAAAGTTACATTGACTAAAATAAACATCACAAAGATATTCATTTTCATAAACAAAAAGTTTATATGATAAAACAAATTTATCGTGGCTGATTAAAACGTTTTGCAAAAAGGATTAGACTTTTAATCATGACGGATCGGAATTACCGAAGCAAACCGATACAGACATGACCCACACGGGCCGACAAAAACTTCACGCGCCATACACGCGCATCAGGAGTGGCCCACGCGCCTCCACGCGCCGGCCACGGGCTCCCACTCGCGCCTCACGCGCTCTCACGCGCCGGCCAGTCTCGGCCGAGTTACACGCGCAGATGACATGTCGCCCGCGTGTTCCGTGACTGTATGACATGTCGGTTGTCAATTATTGGTAGAACTGACTTGTCGGTTTGGATGCTGTGGACGACATGTCGTCCTTCTCGGTGTTATGCGTACGACTTGTCGTACATAACTGGATGACATGTCGTCTATGACTAAGGGACAAGTACGACTTGTCATACGGTAAAATCGGACGACTTGTCGTCCTCTTCTCTAAATAGCGGATGACATGTAGTTTGGAAACGCGGCAAACGTACGACATGTCGTACAGAATCCGGACGACCTGTCGTCCTCTTCTCTAAAGACCGGATGACATGTAGTACGGTTCTTCTGGGAGTGTTTTTCTGGGTAAAAACAGATTCATCTAGCCAACTTCTAGGGTCCATATCTTTCTCAATTTTAATCCAAATTAAGCAAATAATATACCAAATTGAAGATCTCATGACCTAGTTTTCAAAACATATTTGAACATGCGATCATCAATTTTCTACAGAGAGTTATTACGGCCCAAAGTTGGAAGAAAATCTTTTTTGTAAAAACAAAAACCAGAAGCATTTTCAACATTTTTCATGCATGTTCATACAATTTTTTGTGTAATCCAACTAGAATACATGCATTTAAGCTACTGATACCAATGTTAGGAAACGTAATTCCTAATATATTTACATGTTTGTCCTCTTATGATCTAACCATACATGTATTATTAGTCCTAAATTTATTTACATGCTAATTTAAATAAATCTATATTAACCACAACACATATTGTTATGTCAAATCTAATTGTTGTTATTTAACAATACCAAATAATTAACAACAATTAATTTCCAACATTTAATTTTAAAATGAAAAATATATTGTTATGTCAAATATATTAACAAGCTATTGTTTTCCTAGGAGTCTGGGACCAAAACAACCTAAAGAATATTAGGTCAGATTTTTGCATGGGACATGCTGGAACACAAACTCTTATCCATTTCAATTGAATGGTTCCAAGAAAAAAGGTGATATGTGATCATGTGCCATCATGTACATGATTAACAACTCTATCAAATTTGGGTTGTTTGATTCATAATGATCAACAAATCAACGGTGTTGATGCAATTAATCATGCAATGATATTTAGCATCATTTAAGGGTCAGAAAAACATCGAGTAAATTTGCCTTCCAAATTCAAATCCAAAAAAAAATAGAAGATAAAAAATTAATTTAAGTTTATATCCACCATCCTCGGACTCGAATATTGAGATCCACCTAAAGTAGGCAAATGAAATATTTTCATTTATTGTCTTGCAAGCCAATGTTATATCTTACACTTATTTTCTTCTATTTAAATTTTTTAATAATACTCCCACTTGGCCACCCCATTACATAAAATATGGTTTTGATTATTGGTTTTAGATAAATTGTTCTCTCTTTGATTATTTTTTTTAACTATTTTTTGGAGTATTTTTCTTCTTTGTTGTAGTAAAATAATTTGGACTATATTCATTATTGTCGTTGTACATAGATCCTAGGACTGATCCCTATAGTTTTGTGATATATATAATATTTAACATATATAGTTTAATACGTACTTTGAATTTTTTTTTTTTTTTTAAAAAAATGATTTGGTGTCAATTAATTTGAAAACTTTGTAATCAAGTTCAATATATAATCTTGAATTAGACCCTGACTGATTTCTATGAAAATAAAATAGAAAAAAATACAACTCAGTTCACCAAGACACGAGCAAAATAATAAAATTCACATTTTATATTAATTGACTAGACAATCCATCATCAAAGACCTAACCACACAAGAAAAAAACTGTATTTTTAGACATGGACAGAACTAGAGATAAAAAATTAACAAGACAAATAATAATATATTTTACGAGTTAAGATATTCTTTAATTGTCATTTGGATTTGTAGTCTAGTAGTCGGCCTCTTCTCCATAGGTAGTATTGGGAAGAGTCGACATATGAGATTGATTAGGTCTCTAAAATTTTACTCAAAATTAAGATTTTAAATCTGATAAAATTTTAATTCTAAAGTAGATAATATGATTTTTTATATTTTTTAATCATTTATCAGAAGGATTCCATTTTAAAAAATCACTTAAAATCCTTCAAAATTTAGAGAAACTTAATGCTGTCCCTACTCTTTCCCTCACCAAAAGTGAAGATAAGGGTTCAAGTATGTTATGACTCATTCTCCATCTAAATATTTCATATTGGAGTAGATTTAGATTCCTCCCAAAAGTGGGAGCAGCCGACTCCCGTATGGACGAGAAAGTTTGGCAGTAACCAGAAAAAGATAAAACGTGAAGGGGCTTCAATAAAATAAACCATCAAAATCAAGACACAAACGAGCGATAGGAGTTGAAAAAAGAGGAAAAAAAAAAACAGAAAAAGGAAATAATATTAAATTCGAATCCAATCCAATAGAAAACATCTGAACATGTACCGAGAGCAAGCAACGGGCAACAAACAAATAACAGCTCTCTCTCTCTCTCTTTCTCTCATCTCTACGAAATTGTGAAGCTACTTGAAACCAGAAAAAAATTAAAAATAAAAAGAAGAAGAAGAAGAAGAAATAGATTTAAAAAAAAAAAAACGAAATAATGTTCAGCAGGTTACACAAAAACAAGTCTGATAAATTCGGAGATAAATTCGATTTCAAATTCTCTCACTTTCAAGCTCTTCAGGTTTCTCCTCACTATCTACATGTTGTTGTTGTTGTTATTAATATTTACGGATTTTTTTTTTCATTTTTTTTTTATTCTCATGAATTAGCGTCTGCACTTATTTTGCTTTTTTTATTTTTTAAAAAGTTTATTATAGCTGTTTGTTGAAATGCTGTTGATCAGAAATATTTATGAGTTTCATATATTATTGTTTTTGTTTATTTATAATTCGTTGACTAACGTTGACTCAATGTATGAGACAACAATGTTAAAGGATACATTGTTTTTATAAAAATAAAATAAAATGTGGATGTTTATTAAATCATAGCACTAGAACCTGTTAATTTGTATTTTTTTTCTCCACAATTTACTGAATTTATTTTTAATAAGAGAGATTATGCATCAATTTAACAGGAGCATATAGGTGTCAGATTTCCGATTTGTAAGATTAATTTGACCTCTAATTTCGTGGCATAATGGCTTTCGAGTAAAAGCAGTTGTTGGCCGAAAATCGGTGATTAATCGGATAAAAATCAAGCGATTTTTTGCTGAAAATTAAATCGCTAATTTTCAGCTAAATTGGATTACTTTGATAGTGATCTGCGATTAATCTGCCTGATTACGTTTGCAGTACTTAATGTACCATTAGCCTTGAGTTTTGATTACTGTTTTTCGGGTGCTTTGTAAGTTACTGGAACTAGCATTGGCTGTTAGGATAAAGTGACAAGACAATGCTTTATACTTTAGTTTCAGAGGCTCTGTTCTTGTATACTGTTCGCTAAGCAGCGGTCTTTTAGCAATTTTATGTTTGGTTATTTGGAAATTGCAGGTACCGAAAGGATGGGACAAGCTTGTTGTGTCTATTGTCTTGGTGGAGACAGGTAAAACCATAGCTAAGTCAAGTAAAGCGCCAGTAAGAAATGGAAATTGTCGATGGATTGAGAACTTTTCAGAGTCAATTTGGATTCCACAAGATGATGCTTTGAAAGAGATTGAAGAATGCCTCATTAAACTTGTTGTCACCATGGTCTGATTCCTATTTCAAAAATTTATTTGTTTTTGTTTGAATTGGTTTAAATTAGCTAATACAATCAATTGATGTAGGGTTCATCTAGATCTGGCATCCTTGGAGAGGCTTCGATTAACTTAGCAAGCTACATGAGTTCAAAAACTTCTGTTCCTATTTCCTTACCTTTGAAAAAATGCAACAGTGGAACGACCTTACAAGTGAGAAATCTTTCCAGTATTTTTGCTTCCCTTGATGCATACTTAAACACATCACTAGACTGACAGCATTAACAATATCGAAACATTTTTTTTTGGTGGCAAACGCCTATGATTTGGTTCTCTAAGTCTCAGGTTCGAGTCCAGAATGAGTATTTTTTGTAAGAGTCTGAGACAGTCGGGGGTTATTTAATGCTTGCAAATCGAGGACACACGTCATGTGCTTGACCACCATTTTTTTGTTTGGGACATGAAGTTAATAACTGTAATCTGCTCTGACATCAGCATTTTTCTCCTGGTTTACAGCTTAAAGTTCAGTGCGTGACACCAAGAGCAACAACCAGGTTTGCAGTTTAAAGCAAAGCTTCATACAGTTTTCACTTTCTGTTCTGTGGTTGTGAAAGAGTTGAGTTGCTGCACCTTTTAAAGGGATGAACAGTGGAAAAATGCAAATTCAGATATGGATGTTGATGACTATGATGAGATGGAAAACAAATCAGATGTTTCTGATGGTACATTTACAAGGAGTATTGGATCTTCATCTAGCAACCATTTAAGTAGCAGGGTATGTCACCTTGCTCTCATATGCTCCAATATTTGTGTCAAGACCTTCAGATTGGTTGTTGCCATACCTGAGACTCTGGATCATAAATAGTACATTGTCTAAGAGTTTGGCTTTGCTTTGTTAATTTATATTTTCATTTTAATGTCCCTTCAGAACATGAGTTTCTCACCATCAGGCTCTCGTAATAGCCTTGACTCTGTGGAGGGCTCCTTTGGCAGGGAAACTTATTCTCCTCTAAATTACTCGAGTGGGATCACACTAAATAATGTAGGGAGGCAGGATTCGACCGGTTCTCAAAGTAGTTCTTATGGATCTTATTCTTTCAATGATGCTTCAAGGTCAAATCAGTCGTCTTTTAAACCAAAGATCTCAAATCAAAGAGAGGACTTCAACCGAATTCCTCGTGCCGTAGCCTCGTCGCCTTTACAGAATGCCGGTTCTTCTAAAGACTTGCTAGAAGCTGCAGAAGTTACATTTGAGGACCTCCGCGCTGAGGCAAGGCTGTGGGAACAGAATGCTAGAAAGTTAATGATTGATTTGGAGAAAGTCCAGCAGGAGTCACTAAACAAATCAACACTTCAGGCAAGCCTTGAAACGGAGCTTTCAGAATCAAATGCTCAATGTGATAGTCTGAAGCAGGAAATTGAACAGCTGAAAAAATTGGTTGAAGAATCACAGGTACGACCAACTGCAAATGAGAATTTAAAGTCTCAGGCCAAAGATATGGACAATATTATAAACGAGTTGGAAGATGAGATAAAATTTCAAAAAGAATCAAATGCTAATTTGAAAGTACAACTAGAGAAGACACAGGAATCAAACATCGAACTTCTTTCCATACTTCAGGAATTGGAAGAGACAATAGCAAAACAGAAAATGGAAATCGATGATCTTTCCAAAATGAAATCAGAATTTGAAGTAGGAGTCCTTGGCCATGGATCTGGTGACATTAAGCAGATAAATACAACAAAGCAGGTTTTAGTAAAAACGATACGAGACAACTCTTGTGATTCAGATCTGGAAGGTATTATTGTTGAACGCCCAATAAGAGATTTAAATAAAGAGGATGAAGAAGAGAATGACAGAAACCTAGAGCTTGAGCTACAAAAGTTGCAGGAAGCCAAAAAGAATTTGGAGAGTGCCATTCAATTTCTGGAAAAATCTCTGGAGGAAAAGAACCATGAGATAGAGATGGAAAGGGATTCAAAGACGCAAACTTTAATGCACTATGAGGCAGAGTGGAGAAGTAGAATAGCTGAAAAAGAGGAAAAGATTATCAATTTGGAAGCAAAGTTATCTGAAGCTCTCAGTGCTCAAGGGTTGAAGGAAAAAGGTTTTGGAAATAAAGATGATCACTATCTAATTGAAGAGGTTGATGTTCTAAAACAGAAGGTGCTGGAACTTGAGAGGGACTGCAACGAACTTACTGATGAAAACCTAGAACTTTTGTTCAAGCTCAAAGAATCAAGAAAGGATATTCTGACAGGTGATGCCTCTTCATATGAGTGTCCAAACAGCAATTCTGTCTTTAAAACTGAATCTGAAGTGTGCCAGATGAAATCGCAAATATGCAAGCTTGAAGAGGAGCTGAAGGAGAAGAATGAACTCATTGAAAGACTTTCTATTTATGAAAAAAAATCTGATGACCTGGAGCTCCAGTTGCAAGCTTTCAAGGATAAGGCTTGTTATCTTGATGGTGGTATCTGCAATAGTCATTTCAGAGGACAAGAGCAGGAAGCTGAGATTGCTGCACTGCAACAACAGCAGGAATTTTACCAAGTGAATGAAGCAGAAAGCAAAGACCATCCTGCAGCTGTCTGTCCACTGTGCAAGATTCCTGCGTCGGACACTTTCATTGAAATATCTCAACTGCTCTCCGAGTTATATGAACAGATCCAACTCTCTTTAGCCAATCTGAAGAAGCAACAACAGAGTCTTTATTCTCCTGCAAAGACTGGGTGCACTTACATATCTGACAAGTCCAAAGTTCCTACAAGTACAGATTTGATTACTCAGAAAGAGAAAGCTGAGGCTACATTGAACAACTTTATGGAGCTGAAAATTTTGTATGCAGAGAAAATTAATGTTTCTGAAGATGAAATTCAATCTAAGGAAGAAATCAGAGCAATGGAGGCAAAAAAAGTTGTAGACCAGAATAGATTGCAGGATCCTGTTTTAGATGGAAAGAATCTGAGCACTCACATCCGGGGAGTCGAGAGTCAGCATATGGAATTTAAATCTGAAGTTACAGATGCAGCCAAGGAACTGTTAGAAAAGATATCTGAGTTAGACAAGCTCAAATCCGACAATTTGCAGCACGAAGAAGAGGTCAAGGCTCTTAGACATTGTCAAAAGGAGTTGGAAAATCAGATCTCTGATCTTCAAAGAGAAAAAAGTCAATTGGAGGAAAGTATGGCAATGATGCTAAGAGAAGGTACAGTTGCCTCTAAATGCTTGGATGATTTACAAAGTGAAATGATGGTGCTTCATAGGGATATGGACTCTCAGGTTTTGGTCAACAAGAATCTTGAAAGTAAATCTTCGGAGCTGGAAAGCAGCAAACATGAAATGGAAGTTCACTTGCATGAACTAGAAGAAGAAAATTTACAGTTATCTGAACGGATACGTGGTTTGGAAGCACAGCATCGATATTTGACTAATGAGAGGGAATCAAGTCGCTTGGAATTAGAGAATTCAGCAACTCTTGCTATGAGTCTCCAGGATGAGATAAGAAGACTGGAAGCTGAAATGGAGGCACAAAAGGTTGAAACGAAACAGAAGTTGCAAGGCATGCAAAAGCGTTGGCTAGGAGTTCAAGAAGAGTGTGAATATTTGAAAATAGCTAATCAAAAGCTACAAGCTACGGCTGAAGATCTCATTGAAGAATGCAGTTTGCTCCAGAAATCAAATGCAGAGCTAAGAAAGCAAAAAATGAATTTAAATGAGCATTGTGCTGTCTTAGAAGCGCAACTTGGAGAATCAGAAAAATCTTTTTCAGATTTGTCGATGAAAGTTGAAGCTCTTGAAGAAAAACATTCATTAATGCTGGAACAGATTTCTTCAAAGGAGAAAGCCCTTAATTTAGAACTAGATACACTGCTTCATGAAAACAGAAAACATAAAGATAAAATTGTTGCGGAAGAGAATCTATTAAATCAGATGTACATGGAGAAGATAGTGGAAGTTCAGAACCTTCAAAGAGAGATCGCACACCTCACTGAACAGATATCCGCCACTCATGATGAAAAGGATGGGCCAGATTCAGAAGCTGTTCTTGAAGTGTCTCAGCTACGTGCAGATAAAGCTGTGCTTGAAGCTGCATTTCAAGAAGTCCAAGGGAAACTAAAATTATCAGAAAGCAACCTTGATACCCTCCAGATGGAATCTCAGACAAAGATACAACAGCTTATGAGTGAGCTTGCTGCTGCAAGGCAAAACCAGGGAGTTCTGATGGCCGACCATGAAAAGCTATTGAATTTGTTGGAGGATGTCAAACCCAATGAAGAAAAATTTAAAAACACCATTCGAGGGCTTGATTTGAAACTCAAAGCTTCTGAATATGACAGGCTACAGCTTGCAGAAGAAATATCCAGCCTTAAAGTTCAATTGGAGAGAACGGTAGTGCTTCAAGATGAAGTTCTGAACCTCAAGAAATCACTCAATGAGACCAAATTTGAAAACGAAAGACTGGAAGCATCATTTCAGATATTATCTGGAGATTATGAAGAAATTAAAGCTGAGAGAATCTCATTTATACAGAGAATCTCTGCTAGTCAGCAAGCTATATCTGATTTGAAGGACTGCAAACGCAAGAAAGTTGCCCTTGAGGAAAAGGTTTTGCGGCTGGAGGGGGATTTAACTGCAATAGAGGCATTAGGTTCCCAGGAAGCTGCACTGAAGAATGAGCTTGCCCAGATAAGGAGGGAAAATAGCCAATTCCAGAGGAGGATAAAATGTCTTGAGAAGGAGAAGGAAGAGTGCCTGAGCAGAGCTCAAGCTCTTGAAGAGAAGTTGAAGCAGAACAAAAAAGTAAAAAAGGAAGGGCGTGAGTCTGTTGCTAATCTTCCTCATCATGACAACTCACATCCTCCATTGATGGTTAGTATCAGCAATTTTCAGATCTCATAGCAGTTGATGTCGTCATAATCAACATAAACTTGCATATGGATTTATACCTTCATCTTCTGAAATTGCAGGAGCAAGAGCAAAACAATCTTCAGGTCAATGACAAGCCGTCTACAAGAACCGATCAAGAAACATCACGCACTCATGAAATCCAAATACAGGTCAGTTTCAGTGCAATACCTAAAATATTTAGTTTCATACTTTCATAGATGGTCCTTTTCTTACTTTAATACTGTTAACATTCATGGTTCTATCTATAAATACCTTCCATTTCTTATTGTTTCAGGTTGATGATGAACAAAATTATAATCTTGGAAGATCCAAAGATAAGGAAACTGATCTTTTGTCAAAGATCCAATCTCTTGAGAACGAACTAGCGGAGGCTTTGGAGGCAAATGACATGTATAAAGCACAGCTTAAGAGGTCGGTACAAGTTGTCTCCTATCAGATTTTTACATTCCGATTACTTGTTCATTGCAAAATATCCGTGACACTAAAAATACTATTAAAATAGAATATAATTCCTTTTAGATCTGCTACAGCACTCAAAATTCATATTGAGATGAGGGTTCCTTCTTGTTATGCATGTGAACTATCCGAATATGTTCTCAAACCCGTTGGCCCTTGTGCTTTATTTATGGTCTTGTACGTTTTTATGCTTTCTGTGTCCTAACTTTTTTTAGAAATCACACCACATTAGGCTGTATAGCATATGCTAATCCGATGTGCTGTATTATTTTCTCAATATATACAGCAATGCTAACAGCTTTTGCAAACGTGTGCTTGTGTCCAGCTTACTGTCCAAGGAATTAATTGGTCCTTCAGATACTCCGGTTAAGAAAGATGAACACGATCGCAAAGCATCATCACTCGAAGCAGAGTTGAAAGATTTACAAGAACGTTACTTTCAAATGAGCCTGAAATATGCTGAGGTAGAAGCTCAAAGAGAGCAACTTGTGATGAAACTCAAATCTGTCAATAGTGGGCGGAAATGGTTTTCTTGAATCAAAGAGGACTTTTTGAGTAATGTTTTTATCATTTATATTTTGGCTTCTGTCTCATTCTTTTAACCTAATACAGTTTCACATCATCAATATTGTTCAGAAGGGGCATGATGCTGAACAAATATCCTCTTGAAAGTTGTTACAATAGATTAGGTTAGAAGTTCCAAGTTTTACAACATCGTGCGACTCTGCAAATAATCTTGTAGCACAATATGTTGTAACATTAAATTGCCAAATAGAGCTGTAAATTTGCAAGTGAACGATATGAGGAGGGTGAAACTGTTATTTCAGGCAAATTTTATATACACGGGTGGTATGCTTAATCCTCAGGATGGAGACTGTAAAAAGACACGAATCGAAATGAAACATATCTAAAGCTTTAGGTCGGGGTGGGCATAAAAATTGAAACCGTTTTCAGTTCAAGTTTGGTTTATATGAGAATTAAACCAATCAGTTGAACCGATGAACCGATCGGTTTAGGCATGAAAAACTAAAAGTGTGATATGTGGGCATTTTTTAATAAAAGCCAAAAGTTATGTAAGTTCATGAAACCAAAGTATTTATCAATATTAGATTTTGTAACTTCATATTTATCAATTTTAGAAATTATCAAGTTGGCAACAGGTTTGTTCTTCATTCATATTTAGTGGATACTGCTGCAACAAGGTTTCTGGCTTTCTGCAAATAAGGTTTCGGTTCGGTTTTGGACAGTTCCGAACCGAAATCAAAAACCGAAATTTAGAACCGAACCGAACTGATCTGTTCGGTTCCAAATTTCTGTTTTCGTTCGGTTCCGACAATTACGAATTCGGTTATCCGAAACCGAACCGAAACTGAAAATGCCTACCTCTAGCTTTATGTCCATTTCAGTAGTAGTTGCCTAAGTTAAGGACAGAGATAATTAAAGAATCTTTGAACTTTTATTTAAACATGAATGAAGAAGAATCGAAAGTGCCATTTGCTATTACACAATTTTACACTGCGTTATGTTTCACATTTAATCAGAAAAACAACAGAACAATGAACACTTCTACACATAAGAGCCCAAGGAGCATTTCATTCATGTACAAGAGCTGACATGGGCTCCGTTCATTCTATTGTACTTTTATTGTTCATTGTTTTTTTTTCCACCTGTCCTTTTTACAGTATTGAGTATGCTCGGATTACCTCAACAATTGGTGCTCGACACAATGGGCACTTGCCTCCGCCACGGACCAACTCATTTGCACATTTTGAGCAGGTGCACATGTGCCCGCATCTGCAAAGGAAAAGGGAAACAATACTAAAAGATCAGAACCTACAAGCAGTGAAATGAAAGAACTTGTCGCAGATACAAGCAGGCATACCTGTACAACAGAGAATCAATATGGCTATCGCAACAAACACAGCAAGTCCCTTTCCTCACATGAGTCCATTTAGATCCATCTTCCGATGTCATTGCAACCATTCCTGTAGCAAAAAGTTAATAATTCAGAATCGAAAACTTAAAAATGTTCCGTTATTAAAACTATGCTCTGCAAGATAGAGATGAGCAGTGATGATGCAGGAAAAAAAAGTGTACAAACCTTTTTCACCAGCTGATCGATTAAGAGCAGCAGACACTTCCTGTCTGACAGAACGCTGCAACTCCAGCTGCATATCCATGCAGGCTTCCAGCATCCTCTGCATGTGGCTCATACCTTGATGAAGCCTTGCCATGTCTGCTCTCAAATCATTAATCATCTCCCATTCCTGCATCGAAACAGTTCAAAGGTAAACAAATGAATAAATTAAAAACATGCCAGAAATGGGCAATAGCACTCAGGTTTGGGACAACTTTAAAAATAAATACAGTTACCAAACAACACGCGTGAAAAGATGAAATATCTCAGCCCTCTTCCCATTCATTTTTGTAATAAATTGAATACGTCTCATTAGCATTCAAAAAGAGGCCAACTGCCTATAGCAATATGAGTATATAACGATAGATGGACTTCACCCAGCAGCAGTCATCCCTAGGGAAAAAATCTCAAGAAATCCTACATTTATCCAATTGCTCCAATTTTAATATGATTCATAACGTCACGACTCATGACAGACATTACACTATGAGAAGAAAGAAATAGTGACAGCTATAACAAAGAGGCTCCAGATTTTTAGGAGAAAAACTCACAATTTCTGATCGGTGCATGCTGTGACGAGACCAGCTAGTATGATGTAAATCTTGGTGCCAAAGCGGCTGTGGTGGAGGCACTGGAGGAGATGGTAGCACCAGAGAAGGTCTGTTGACATCATTATTCTCATCCTCATTCTGCTCATCTGTCTGCTGCTCCTGATCCCTCTCCGGTGAAGTGGGAGTTGGAGTTGGCAAGTTTCTGTGCAGATCCCAGTCAATGGGAGTGTGACCTTGCCGTTCCACATATGACTGTATTAACTGGTCTAGACTTTCACGGAAACCGCTATGAAGAAGATTAGAAACGCTTCTCCTAAAACATGAGAAAAGTACAGGTGATATAAATTGTGAAAAGAAGTTTTTTGAGCATGAAAAAAGGGCAAACTGTAAAAGCTCTACTTACCTGCTAAGAAGTTCTCTAAGTTCCATGCTGTATACATTATCATCATCTGGAGGATGAAATCTGCTGAATCTTCTAACAGGAACGGCACGACGAGTTCTTGGGGGATCAGAGCGCCCTTCTGACCACCTTTCAACAACTTCTCTAGACTCATCATGATGCCAAATGCCCTGGGCTTCTTGTGGATGACCTTGTTCTCTGTCCACATTTCCAGGAGTTTCCTGAGGCCAATCATTATTAACTGGACTTTCTTGCCAGTTTGTATCCATGTCAGCTTCATCACCATTTCTTGACTCGTCAAACTGACTGTAAGATGGCTGCTGCCAATTTGCCCTGTCATCTTCAGTAATTTCTTCTTCAAGGTTCCCTCCTTGATTAGCAATCCCAACACCTGTGTTGCTTCCCAATCCGCCAGTTTGATCAGGCAACCTATGGATATCACTTTCCTCACTTCTAGGTTGCAAAACCTCATCGGTTTCATTCTCAGCATCCTGTGAAATATTTGTTCGACCCCACTCATCTCTAGATTCATTAATATTAGACATGCTATCAGAATTGCTGCTTGCTTGACCACGGACAATATTTTCTAATCTGGAGCGGAAACCTTCCCTATATGAGAAACGGAACTTATTATGTATATTAAATACCTGGCACTAAAAGTGATTGCTATGTTATAACTAATGAAAAGAAGTATCGTAATACTCTAAGCTAACTGGTTACAAGAAACCGTAGCTGCTAAACCCAGACAGAGAATAAAAAAGCACATTCTATTAAACAGAAGTGTAACAGCCCCATCAATCTCCTCTTTGCATCACTATATCGATGTAAATCTTTATAAAATCAACCCTATGTCAGAAAACAAATAACTCAGCTCAAATAACCTTATAGGCATAATATCCAAAAGTAGTATCACCCTAAATAAAGAATGCACCGGTTATCTAGACAGAAAAGCTCCACACAAAATGTTATTTCAATGGAAAAAAAACCATGAAAAGAGCAATTAAGAACATCCTTCAGGCTTGTGCATACCTTAAACCAGATACAGTGTGTCTTTGTCTTAATTGAACCAGTTCACTAGCCGCCATTGAAGGAGGCCTCTCCTCTGCAAGTGGTCTTTCATTATTTCGCAAGAATCTACCTCTGAGTAATGACTGGAAAATGTAAAAAATATTAGCAGTTAAGCCACTGATATACATGAAAACAGATTATCCCAATAATATACACTGTAGCTCTAAATGGGCCAGACAAGAAAAGCTTTTAACCACTAATACATGCAATTCATTTTAGGCTAGGGTCATTGGTCAGAAGTCAGAACTGATTTGCATATAAATAATGAAGTTTTATGATCCGATATGCAGAAGCAGTAAATACTAACTGAATCCACCAAAATTCAGTTTTTGCTCAAATTGGCAAGTTGTAGCCATCAGGAATATATAAAAGTGAACTATTATTTAGTGTCCAACAAAGTGTAAAGAATCAGTACTTGTATCATATAAATACATAGCACCTAAAGAAAGAAAGAGAATTTAGAGTCAATTGAAGGCAGCAACTATTTGAAGTAAAAAGAATCAGGAACTTAACAAACAAGTGAATTTATCTATTCCGCAAAATTGATATCTTCTTACGCCAACATAGACCATAAGCAAGCTCAACATATGATAGATTCAGAATTACTTATTGGACTACCACTCCAACAAATGTTGGAAATGTACAGTAAAAATCACTACTACCTACGAGCCTTTCAAATGATACTAGTAAGAATTAAATATGACTGACCCACTTAGGGAATAATGCAAGTCAAACTATGTCCCAGAGTGTGTAACTGAAATGGAATAAGGAAACTGATAAAACCTAGCAGGGGCAGAGGAAACTCACAAGTACAAATCCTAACATAACATCTTGAAAAAACAAGACTAATTAGAAATTCCAGCCGTAAATTAAAACATAAGGACTGGTTTATGATAGCCCGAACTTTACACAGAAAATGGCATCATTCAATTTAAAGTAGGAGAATCCGTATGTTATATAAATTGATGGGAAAAAGATTATGAATGCTACTTACTGTGGTAATGGTTCAGCGACTAGATCCAACTACCATGCCAACAACAAATCCACAAAAGTAAAAATGAAAAAGCATCAAAGCTTTGTTAAAAACAAAACTCAGACTCAAACACAATATTAGTTAAATTATAGCATGCACATTACATTAGTACACAACTATATTATACACCATATATACTTTAATCCACAAAACATATCTAAAACATTTTCAAGTTCAAACTCCAATTTCAAGTACTATGTTAATTTCCAAGAGTTGACTGGTGGAAATGCTATGAAAATATCTAGCATTTAAACAAGAAAGAAATTAGTACAGCAAGATACTCACAAAATGAACAGAAAATTTTCATGATAATCAACCAACCTGAATACGGTTGCGATGAGCAAAATCAGAGACAGCCCGATGTTCCAACAAACCCTGAAGTTCCCTTTGCCTTTCACTCTCAATCCTCACAAGCAAGTCAAGTAGAGCTTGCCTTCCACGCAGCCTCCGCATGTCCCGGCGAACATGCTCTGGTTGCCCTTCATCATGGTCAGCGCCTGACCCTTCACGAACTTGTTCTCCTTGTGCAACAATTCCAGCAGCTTGATTTTCTCTCTGCACTCCACAGACTCCACGTTGCTGACTTGTCATCTGTACCCACTCCCTGACAATTCTAACCCTTTCACGCTCAGTTTCACCAAGCCACTCAGCTCTTGGATTACCATTCCTTTGGACAACAGTAGATGAATGGTCACTAAGGCCACTCTCCATCCATCCCCGAACAATTTGTCTCACCCTCTCCCTCTCCACATCGGCGAGATCAGGAGATTGCTCCCGACTAGACCCGTTATTATCCCCACGTTCGTTTTGTGACTCCATATGATCATGTGACCAGGTACCATACTCATTCTCACTCTCACTTGGGTCCTCCAAACTACCCTGATTTTCACTTCCTCGACTCTCCGAAATATTGGTAGTTGAGACATTCGTACTAGACTCGAGACTTCTTTGCTGCCTCAACCTTTCTCTCACCCTCTCATGTGCCCTGGTCAACAAATGCTCATCCTCCAGCTCCCTCCACATTTGCAAAATCGATGAGGCCTGAGTACTTGGCCTCTCTGCAGCACCCTGCCGTCCGGAAGTAAGGGACTGTGATTCCCTCAAAAATGAGGAGTCAAGCATCGAAACCGTGTGCAAACCAGCCAGTGCCATCAACTCTGACTCATGATTCCTCCTCTCAAGCGTGGTTATCATCTCTTGTGCCTGCCTTGCAGCCCACCGGCTCAAAATGCGTGAGTGACGCCTTCTGGCAGCAGAAGACTCGGCCAAGTCATCACCCTCAAGGTCCGACCTTCGTCTCCTCCTAACTAACTGATCCCCTTCATCGTCCTCATCCTCAGGGTTACGTGTAGAACTACATGACGCAAATGACATACAATCATCCAAGTGCCCACGCATCAATTCCTCCAACCCACATTCAAAATCCACACAAGCATCATCAGCGGATTCTGGCTTTTGTTGCAACTGTTGCAAATCAGTCATACTCACCTACTATCCACCTCTCAACGCCACACCCTCAACCTAAATAATCCCTCTATCAATCCACAACAACACACATTCTAATCCCTAAGCCTGTATAACACCGGGATCATGTTTACAAGCCCTTAATCAATCCCTACTCCTAGTACACACACACCCCCACCCACAAAAGGAAAAAAAAAAACCCTAATTTAACTCTCAAAACTCATTCAAAAAAACCAAAAAACAAAAACTAATCCCCAACCATATTGTCGTTACAAACAGAATTTCCCAAATTCCAACCTGATAATAAAATTACAACACGAAATTAAAAAATTCAAAATTAAATTCAACAAATCGTTAGAAAAAAATAAATGGATGGAAAATAAAAATGAATTTTGGTTAAATGGGCAAAAGACAAATGTGAATGAGAAAAAAGACGTACCGTCGCAGCCAGTGTTTTGTTGGTGGTGTTTGTTTCTCGGCAAAGTGGGGGAGAAAATGAAAGAAAATCCTAAACCCTAACCACGAACAAAAAGTGTTAAGAAATGGAAAATGTTGATTGAACAAACAAAACGGGGAGAGAGAGGGATATCAATCAACATAATTTATAAATTACATTTCACACAGAGAATTTTCTTTTTTGATTAATTAAATTTTTATTTTTATTTATTTTGATCATTTGTGAAAGAAGCTAAAGACCGTTTAATTTTCTTTTTATTTTTGCTTTTGTCATTTGTCATTTTTATTTATAAATTACACGTCATCGTTTTGACTTCTATTTCTGTTTATGACTGTTTATATATCAATCATTTTACGCCACCTCATTAATTTTATATTATTTATAAATAAATAAATAAAAACTGAATTTAAGGATAATTAGGTATTTGTTTTATGAAGTAAATAAACCATGAGTTATGAATAGAAAATATAACGTGAAAGTATTTCTTTTAATTAAAAAAAAGTAGTCCAAGAATCAGTGGCGTATCCAGAAATTCAATCAGTGGGGGCAAAATTTTTTTCCTACCAAAATAATATATAATGAATTCATACATATTTTTTGAAATTACAAGATGATCCCTATACTTTTGAAAATTATGAAATAGCCATTAGTTTCTAAACTTATATATTAACTCAAAATTTTCAGAATTATAATTTTATTCATAATTTATAAAAATACAAATTTACCCTAAAAATTTAAGTAAGAAATTATTTTTAAAATTATGTATTTTAAGTTTATGTAGTATATTATATACTAAATTTCCGCTAATTTATTATAGATTTAATCACTTTTTTAATTAAATTATTAAAAGCCTAGTGTTAAAACGCAACATTTGTGCTTTGAACAGCTATAAATAAAAAATAAATATACAAAAAAATATATACAAATAATTATATTTATATTAATATGTGAATATTTTATACATAACAACTATACACCACGTGTTTTAGTAAAAGAATCACTACAAATATATCAATAAATTAGAAGATCAATAACCAAACCTAAGTATAAACATAGTTATTTTTATTTTTATTTTTATTTAAATGTAATGGAATATCTATTCTTTTGCAAATGGAAAAACACATAAATGAGTGGATTTAAAATGAAAAATAGTCAATTATATATATAAATATAAATTAAATATTACTATTTTAAATATGTTTAAGAAATAAGATTGATACAAAGATGTATTGGAATTTTTTTTAATTAATTTGGGCTTGGGCCTACATATTATATTAAAAAATACAACTCAAAAAATTAAAAAATAATGTATTTATATGTGTTGTTTAATTATTTATATTTTCTAATATAAATATATATATATAATTAAAAAAAAAAAACTAGTGGGACCAGTGGGGGCAACCTTAAGTGGCTCCGCCACTGCCAAGAATTGAAGAAGTTGGAAAATTATAATTATAATAATCTAAAATATTTATTAATTTTCATTTTTTAAATGCTTATTGATGTGTAATATGAGATTGGATGAATAATTGGATTAAAATTTTAGATTTTGCATTTTATTGATGGTTTTTGAAATTAGAATTATAAAGTGATTAATCATACATGATAAGATAAACTTAGATAATTAAAAAATGTAAACAATATATGTCATTAATAATTAAGAAATGTGTTTTTTTAAAAGGAAAACAAAAAAACCACATTCCCATAATTAATGTATTAAGTTAAGCTGTCTTATATTAGTTGAGAACATTTCAACCGATTTGAAAGAATTTAATTACAATATATTTAGGTGAAAATTATTTACTAAGAAAATACTTTTTTTCCTAATATTTGTAAAACGAAAATGAAAGACTTCGGCAATAACTATTACTCTTTGTATCTTATAATGACAATTATAAAGTTTCACACTTCAAATTTAATTTTATATTTTCGGCTCGATTCTGGTCATTTTGCCCACCCTTACAGAGAGACACATACATCATTTTCTCCTATAGATATTCGTACGAAAATTTAGTGCGGACGCATAAAAAAATATTCATAATTTCTCGTGTTGGGGAAAAAAACATATCAAAAAGTACGAGTATACACACATATATATAGAGAAAAAAAATTGTACTTTGATTTGATTATGATAAAATTTGATTTTCATAAAAAAAAAATGATAAACATTCTTAATTTTAGTTGAGACAAATCAAAATTATCTCAATAATAAATCATGTTTTTTTTTAAACTTAAGCGAAATATTTTAATAAAATTTCGAGTTGAAGCGTTGAGCAAAACAATTGTCTCACTCGACTATATGTGACTCCACCACCGTGTGTGCATATTTATAGCGTGCAATATCTATATACACACCTAATAATTCTTAATCTTATTCCTATATATATATATTTTTTTTAAAAAAAAAAAATTTGGTTGAAAATACCATTCTCAAATTTTACCTATTATTATTATTCGAACTCAAATAACCACTTTTGAACCTAGAGAATTTCAATAGGAAGATGGTGACTTGGGGCACACCCACCAAACAGTCTTAGAGAGTATGCCTTCTTGTTTGTTTGCTGGTGCCCATGTTTGTTGAACCTATGGAAAGCAAAAGTTTATCTACTGTTGACTTACCACAAATGATAATCAAGTACGGATTTTAAATTTTTATTTTTATGAGAAACAAATAAATTATTGATTGTATTGGATTGGAATCACTTGACAATATTTTTTTTTAATAAGGAATTATGAGATTAATGTTTTAAGATTTCTAAAGTGTTGTTATGATAAAAAAAAAAAAATTGCAAGTGGTCCCATGATTGTCCATTTACTAGGGCAACAAATTAAAAATTGGGGGATTTGTTATGTTATTATAATTTCAATGTTATAATTTCCTTTTGAATTGCTTTGTGTTCACCCTTTAATTTTTTATTTATAGTTTCTTTTCAGATCGTTTTCATACTGTTTATATGTATCTAGGCCATGTTAAATGCGACATTAATTTTTTTAATTTTTTTTTGGAATCATTGGAAAACTCTGTCATCAAACCATCTTTTCCGGGTTTAAACGGAACAGGTAAGACCATTGATTGTCTTAGACTCTTACAAGAAACATGTAGTAAGTATAGTGTCATTAAACAGAAAACAAACATGCTAAAAAAACAAATCGTATCCAGAAAATAATTGTAAATCTACTTTACATGCATGAACCCTAAACCCCTAAAACTTAGAGAATATGAAAAACTTGATGACAACGACGAATGCAGTGGTCCGGATCAAGAAGATTCTCTGTCCTTAAGAACTTATCAGCCCCGTCTCGGTATTCTACGGCTTTGTGGCTAATGTTCTCCCAGGATAACCCGGATTCCTCTTGTTCAAGGGGCACGCTTCAACAAGATCTCGAACTGGGAATGTGGTGGCACTCTCTCAGACTCAAGAAATCAATTTGAGACTCTCACTTATTGGATGAAATTCGGATTTTATTTGTATCTCTTTAAAGGAACGTGATGACTTCCTTTTATAAGCATGAAAGGGTGCCTCAAGGGCACCCTTTGGGTTAGAGTGCAGTCATCCAAAGGGTTGCACCCCTCCTATGCATCCCTTAGAGCATATGACCATGTTACACACAAATGGAGGACATGTCCCTAAGGGGTACCATCCAAATGACATGTCCATCCTCCATCTAAAACAATATATTTGAATATTTGAAGAATTTATAACAATCCCCCACAATTTTTCAAATATTCATGAAGACGCTTGAGGAGTTTCCGTTAACTAAAGCTGCATCGAAATAGGTAGCTTTCGCCTTGAACCTTTCCTAGTGAACCACAATCGAATTTACTTGGCAAACCAGTGACCCATAGTATTGACCTATTCTGCCGTTAGTGTAAACCAAGACAATTGCCAACACACAACTTTACTTCGACCATTTCTCGTTCTACGGTTGTGTTCATTTCGGCCCTGAACAACGGTCATGGATTCATCAAGTACTTTAGGGTAACCCGCCTTTAAAAGTTCCCATGGAAGCGGCCTCACTTCTTACTTGAAATAGGTGATCTACTATGAAGAGGTAATTTGTCTTTACCCCCATTAGGACTCATCTCCTAATATAGTGATCATTAAAAGCCTTAGCTTATCCTAACCATGACAGACAGCACTCAGCGTCATTATCGGAATGGGAAAGAGTACAAAACTCTTCAGTGCTTGTTTTGAATTGCACAAAGTTTCTGTTGTCCATTTTGAACCTAGATCTTGGGATCTCCAGTCAGCTAGGTTGGGTTTCCACAGTGACAATTCTTAGATTATAGGCTTCAAGCCTATTCCTCTCGTGACTTCTCAATTTGCTCTCGAGGTAAACCTTTAGTTAGTGGATCCGCTAGGTTTTCCTTCGACTTAACATAATCGATCGATATTATGCCACTTGAGAGCAATTGACGTATGGTATTATGTCTCCGACGTATGTGTCGAGACTTACCATTATACATTATATTTTGGGCTCTTCCAATAGTCGATTAGCTATCACAATGTATGCTAATCGACGGCACCGATTTGGGCCAACTAGGAATATCCTCCAGGAAGTTTCTAAGCCATTCTTCTTTTTCCGCTATTTTGTCTAAGGCTATGAACTCTGCTTTCATAGTAGACCGGGCAATACACGTTTGCCTCGAGGATTTCCATGACACGGCCGCACTACCAAGTGTGAAAATAAATCCACTCGTATATTTGAAATCCATTGTATCAGATATCCAGTTAGCATCGCTGTATCCATCTAGAACAACAATATATCTCTCATAGTGTAGCCCATATTTTGAAGTTTCTCTCAGATACCTCAAAACTCTTACTATGGCTTTCCAGTGGTTATGTCCTGGATTACTCGTATATCTGCTAAGCTTGTTCACAGCTTGAGCGATATCAGGTTGTGTGCAATTCGTGAGATACATCAAACTTCTGATGATTCTCAAGTACTCTAATTACGATATGCTTGAGCCAGTGTTCTTTGATAGATGAAGAGTTAGGTTAGCTACTCTCAAATCTTTCATATCAAATTTGCTGGATAACACTTTCTTGGTAGACTGAATCAGTTCATGATTACTACCAATTATCAGCATATCGTCTATGTAGAGACACACAATGACATATCCTTTTTGAGTTGATTTGGTGTACATACACTTATCACACTCATTGATTTTGAACCCATTTGACAACATCTCTTTGTCAAATTTCTCATACCATTGTTTTGGTGCTTGTTTTAATCCGTACGAGGATTTTACAAGTTTGCACACCTTCTGTTCTTGTCCAGTGACACTAAACCCTTCTGGTTGTTCCATGTAAATCTCTTCATCCAATTCACTATTCAAGAATGCCGTCTTTACATCAATTTGATGTATTTCAAAACCAAATATAGCTGCTATGGCTATGAGCATTCTTATCGATGTGATACGAGTCACTGGTGAATAGGTGTCAAAGTAACCAAGACCTTCCTTTTGTCTATAACCTTTTATGACAAGTCTTGCCTTGTACTTATCTATTGATCCATCCGTTTTCATCTTCCTTTTGAATATCCATTTGCAGCCCAGTGGCTTACAACCTGGAGGAAGATCAACCAACTCTCATGTATGGTTATGTAGGATTGAATCAATCTCACTGTTAATAGCCTTTTTCCATAGAGGTGTCTTCGGAGAAGACATTGCTTCTCTATAGCTTTGAGGCTCATTTTCTAACAAATATGTCAGAAAATTGGGACCAAACGACTTGGACGTTCTAGCTCTTTTGCTACGTCTAGGTTCGATTGTCTCAACGTTTGTACGTTGATATGATTATTGGTCAACTTGATTACTGTCTTTGACAGCATCAATCGTTCTTTTGAAAGACTCTGTTCTTTGTCTTTCCTTACAAGGAAACGTCTCTTCAAAAAATATCGCATTCCTTGACTCAATTATCATACTAGGATTGATGTCAGGAATCTCAGACTTGTGTACCAAGAATCGATACGCACTACTGTTGCGAGCATATCCAATGAATATACAATCAATATTTTTGGGTCCTATTCTAACCTTCTTATGTTTATGAACCATTACTTTGGCAAGACACCCCCACACTTTAAGGTATTTGTAGGAAGGTACGTGACCTTTCCATAACTCATATGGTGTCTTGTCAAATCTTCTATGAAGAAGCTTGTTTAGAACGTAGTTCGCGGAAAGCAAGGCATCCCCCCACAAGTACTAGGGTAAACCCGAACTCGTCAACATGGCGTTCATCATTTCCTTCAACGTTCGGTTTTTGTGCTCAGCAATCCCATTTTGTTGAGGAGAATAAGGAGCAGTGGTTTCGTGAATAATTCCGTGCACAGAACAATATTCACCGAATAGTGAAACATATTCACCACCTCTATCACTCCTGATTCTTTTGATTTTCTTTCCAAGTTGATTTCAACTTCGTTCTTATAGTGTATGAAGCTCTCAATAGCTTCAGCTTTGCTCCTCAGCAAATACACATAACATAATCTTGTGTTATCATTGATAAAAGTGACAAAGTACTTTTTACCGCCTCGTGTTTGCACAATATTCATGTCACACACGTCAGTGTGTACAAGTTCTAAAGGTTCAGAACTACCTTCTATAGAATGAAATGATGTTCTATGCATTTTTGCTTCAACCCATGCCTCACACTTATGTTGGCTATCAATTGCAAATTTAGGTATAATGTCCATGTTAATTAATTTACGCATGGTATCATAATTAACATGTCATAACCTCACATGCCATACATTTTATGACTCAATAATATAAGCTAGAAGTACTAGCTTTATTAATAACATGATTGACAGTCATTACATTTAGCTTGAAAATGCCCTCAGTTAGGTATCATTTTCCTACATACATATCATTTTTAGTCATTACAAACTTATCAGAAACAAACACAAGCTTAAAACCAGCCTTACTAAGGAGAGAGCCCGAGACCAATTTCTTCCGAATATCTGGAACATGCAGTACATTCTTCAATGTTAGCTCCTTTCCGGATGTCATCTTCAGAACCATTGTGCCTTGTCCAACCACCTGAGAGGTAGACGAGTTTCCCATTGTCAGATGATCGCCACCATCGACCTTCTGATACAAGGAAAACATCTTGCTATCTGCGTAGATATGACGAGTAGCCCCAGTGTCTACCCATCATTCTCTCGGATTCCCAACTATGTTGGCTTCGGTTACCACTGCTGATAGTTCATCTCTGAGATCTCATCAGTCAGCTGCTCACCTTCAGTGACATGGGCCTCATTTTTCTTTTTCTTACCCTTGTCCTGAAACTTCTTGTTTCTGCAGTCTTTTTCCATATGACCGCTCTTTCCACAGTTATAGCATTTCCCCTTGAACTTTTTGTTCGTTTGGGAAGAATCAGCTCCACTGTTCTTTCTCTTTTTGCTACCATTTACACCCTCAATGATGTTAGCCTTGGACTCTATAGTCTTGTAGCTGGCCTTCTCGGACTTCCTATTGTCGTCTTCGATTCTCAATCGAACCGCAAGGTCTTCAAGGCTCATCTGCTTCTTTTTGTGTTTCAGATAGCTCCTGAAGTCCTTCCATGATGGAGGCAACTTTTCAATTATGGTGGCAACTTGAAATGTCTCACAGAGTTTCATACCCTCATCCAGTATTTCATGAATGATCAACTGCAGTTCACCCAACTGAGACATCACCGTCCTTGAATCTACCATCTTGTAGTCCAGGAACCTACCCACGATAAATTTCTTTTGTCCGGCATCCTCGGTTTTGTATTTCTTCTCGAGAGATTCCCAGAGAATCTTCACAGAAGACATGTCTTGGTACACATTGTACATGGTATTGTCAAATCCACCCAAAAGGTAGTTCTTGCACATGAAGTATCCAGACATCCATGTCTGTTCTCGCTCTTCCTTGGCTATTTCTGATTCACCCTCCACAGGACCCGGAGGATCTTTGAGAAATTTAGCCAACTGGAGAGTTGTCAGGTAGAATAACATTTTTCTCTGCCACTGTTTGAAATTTGCCCCACCAAACTTCTCTGGCTTGTCTCCATGAGAGACCGGTACTGTGATGTTTCCGCTAGCCATTTGTAACTGGAAAAACCAACAAGGGTCAATTAGTCTACAAAAGACAAATTGCACAACGATCAACAAATGATCTTGTTCAAAGTGATATACTAGGTAACCACTTGTTGTTCTATTGGACAATGGTTCCAACAAACACAAGTCCTTGAATTTCAACTAAAGATTCTTTAGAAAAATGAATAAACGTATATTCCCATAGGACGATGGGGGTCCAAAGTAACCACTTAAATCCCTAACCACTTAGGCTTTTATCGCATTTTTGACAGAATATTCTTTAAACACTTTTTCAATATGATCTCTTAGCAATTCAAACCCAGTTACACTTATTCATAGCACAAACATATACATGTAGATAGAATGTCAGACCATGTGTATGATCACTTATTCAATATCACAATAATATATATACGATATGTTATCATATGTCAGATATTGTCACTTCAGATAATTAATTGAATCTAATTTTAACTTTCACACCAAAATTTTCAATATTTTAACTAAATTTCACCTATACAGAATTATATTATCACCATTACAATTTACTATTTCTATTTTTATATTAGTATTGATTATTGGTATTTATATCACTATTTCCCACTCATTTAACTTAATATTTTGTATAGTTTCTTGAGTTTTTGAACGTTTTGATGTGTTTTATTTATTTTGCAGATAAATAAAGTTTGGACAGCACTGGAGGCAATTTGGGGCAAAACCGGACAAAAATGCGTCAACCGGGTTATTTTGGTCTTCTGCGCGTCGAGACGCTGGAGAACTGCGCGCCGCGACGCCCAACGTGCGCCGGTTCTGCTAAAATGCGCCATGGTCAACGGGTCAACAATTTGAAAAGTTTGACTTTGCTAAAATGCGCCGTGCCACGTGTCACCATCACATCCGATCTGCTAACGTGCGCCGTGCCACGTGTCAACATCATATGCTGCCGACACTCAGACTTGACACGTGTCGCCTCGTCATCAGCCATGTCAGCGGTCAACGAGTCAACTTCGCCATGTGTCAAGCCACGTCATCAGACACGTCACAAGGTCAACAGAGTCAACGTGCCACGTCAGCCTCAGCCAATCAGAATTTGACACGTGTCGCCACGTGTCGCCATCCCATTGTGCCGACAAGTCAACAGTCAGCCGCCTCGCCACGTCAGCGCCACGTCATCAATGACGTCATCACAATAATTGAGAATTAGCCGCCTTGACACGTGTCAGTTGCACAGTTAGCCGCCTCGCTACGTGTCGCCGTCTCATTGTGCCACGTCGACATTTGAGCGTCGCGACGCGCAACGCCTTAGCGTCGCGACGCGGGAACAGTTCTGGAACAGTGAAAAACTTTTCCTATAAATTCAGCGCGAAATTTCATTTTTCAATGTACCTTTTCTCTCTCTTGATTTCTCTCTCTAGAGAGAGTTTCTCTCTCTAGAATTTTTATTTTTTTTACTTTTTATTTTTAGTTTTGTAAATAATTTTAATTACTTTTTGTAATAATAGTAATTTAATTTTTACTTTTTACAGTTTTTACTATTCACCATGTTGAAGTAACTTTTTCAGCTAGGGTGAAAGGTAATTCTTTTATTGTTACTATTTAGATTAATCTCCCTTAAAAATAATATATTCACTATTTAAAATATTGACTTAATAAGGAATACCGCTATATTGGTCGGTTGGTAATTTAATTTTAATCTGGTTTAAACCTGACTAATCAAGGATACCGCCAGACTGGTCGGTTGGTAAATTTATTTTTGGTTCCGCCTTAATGGCTGGTTGGACTTAATTTGACTTAATCCGGATACCGCCAGACTGGTCGGTTGGTAAATTTAACACAAGTTTATATATTATTTTATGGGAGATATCTAAATTAGTAGTAGTAAAAGTAATTCCTTTTACCTTAGCATTTTATTTTATTTTATTTTATTTTACTTTTCAGTATTTTTATTTTATGTATTTTATTTTTATAGTCCTAGTTATGTGTTAATTAATTAGGGGTTGTGATGACTTTTAATATCACCGGTTTATAAGGGATTATTTTATAGTTGGGTAATTTACAGGTTTATTTATTAAGTCTTAAGCTTAATGCTTCTTGTTGTCTGATCACCAATAAGATTGATATGGTAAATCTAAAATGAACTAGACATAGGGATTTTAGGTTTCAGCCTTAGATTTAATAGCCCACGATCTTCCTTGAGGATAGATAACCCTTTAATAGATTTCCTTACAGGATAGGAATATACCTGTTGGGCGGGGTAATCATAATTGGAACTTAGACTTAATGAATCCAGGTAATGTGGTTGACATAGGAATATGGTTCAATTGGGTTATACTGGGTATTTGTAGTTGACCATCGGAAGAGGCTTTTACATAATTTAGTGTTCCAGGTTAGTAAACTGATTTATTACACAAACATAAAATAATCACTTCATCTTTTAAATGATATTAAAAGAATTCACAACCTTATATCTTTTTATCTTTTATTTTCCTTAGTATTTTCTTTTATCTTTTATTTATTTATTTAGCAAATCTTCAATCAACCAAATCTATCAAGCAATCAATTCTATTCTCCCTTTAATTAGATATTTGTAAATAAATAGATTCAATAATTAATAACAACAGTAGGAATTAAGTCCTCGTGGGATCGATATTTTTATACTACTTGAACGATACGTGCGCTTGCGTTATACGTGTGTGTTTACGCCGGTCACTAAGTTAATATTAAATTAAACTAAGTCTTTGCAGTTTATAACAATTTCAGGAAAAATTTGTTAGTGTCACATTCGTATCTACATTCGAACGAGACTGTCCAGTGTGTGTACGTTCGTGTTGCGTTCGATAACGCGTTTGAACGAAATGTTCCAGAGAGTTCACGTTCGTGTAACGTTTGAGAACGCGTTCGAACGAAATAATTCCAGAGAGTTCACATTCGTATAGCGTCCGAGAACGCGTTCGAACGGAATGATTCCAGAGAGTTTGTGTTAGAGTTGCGTTTAGGACGCGTTTGAACGAACTAAGTCAGAAGGTCTGCGTTCGATTTGCGTTTAAACACGTGTTCGAACGTTCTTAGGCAGAAGCTTGCATTCGAGTTGCGTTTGAATACGCGTTTGAACATTCTTACAAATTTTCAGATTTTTGTCTTCGCGTTCGTCGGGCGTTCGAACGCCCTTTGGGTTTTTCATGCACAGTCTGTATTTTTCCAGAAAATTTTCTAACCTAGCATGCGAATTACTATCTAACAACACTAGATGATAAGTTCTTAAGATTGTAGTTCTATAGAATCATTAAATAGAAAACAAACATGCTAAAAAAAATCGTATCCAAAAAATAATTGTAGATCTACTTTACATGCATGAACCCTAAAAACCCTATAACTTAGAGAATATGAAAAACCTGATGACAACGACAAATGCAGTGGTCCGGATCGAGAAGATTCTTTGTCCTTAAGAACTTATCAGCCATGTCTCGGTGCTCTAAGGCTTTGTGGCTGATGTTCTCCCAGGATAACCCGAATTCCTCTTGTTCAAGGGGCACGCCTTAATAAGATCTCGAACTGGGAATGTAGTGGCACTCTCTCAAACTCAAGAAAGCAATCTTAAGAACTTATCGATCTAGTGTTGTTAGATAGTAATTCGCATGCTAGGTTAGAAAATTTTCTGGAAAAATACAGACTGTGCATGAAAAACCCGTAGGGCGTTCGAACGCCCGACGCACGCGAAGGAAAAAATCTGAAAATTCGTAAGAACGTTCGAACGCGTATTCAAACGCAACTCGAACGCAAGCCTTCTGCCTAAGAACGTTCGAACGCGTGTTTAAACGCAAATCGAACGCAGACCTTCTGACTTAGTTCGTTCAAACCCGTCCTAAATGCAACTCGAACGCAAACTCTCTGGAATTATTCTGTTCGAACGCGTTCTCGAACGCTACACGAACGTGAACTCTCTGGAACACTTCGTTCGAACACGTTATCGAACACAACACGAATGTACACACACTGGACAGTCTCGTTCGAACGTAGATACAAACATGACACTATCGAATATGTCCTGGAATTGTTATAAACTGCAAAGACTTAGATTAATTTAATATTAACTTAGTAAATCATATAATGTAACAGATTAAATCTTGGTAGTATAGATTTAAGTTATTATTAGGGTGTTCAATTATCACAAGCATACACTTAGTGATAAAGTTGAAACTTATTTGTGTGTTGCATAATTGGTTGAGAATTTAAGGTATGATCATACACAAGTAATTCCTTCCAATCTTGTTTAACACATACACATATATCTACACATATCGTATACTGTATTGTGACATCAAATACTGAGTTTGAATTGCTAAGAGGTTCTATTGAGTAAGTGGTTAAAGAATATTATGTCAAAAAGATAATAAGAGCCTAAGTGGTCAGAGACTTAAGTGGTTACTCTGGACCCCCCTCGTCCTCTGGGAATATTCTTGTATTTACTTCTCATAAGAAATCTTGGTTGGAAATTCAAAGACTTGTGTTTATTGGTACTACTGTCCAATAGAACAACAAATGGATACTTGGTATATCACTTGAACCAAGATCATTTGTTGATCGTTGTGCAATTTGTCTTTTGTAGACTTATTGACCTCTGTTTGTTTCCAGCTACATTAAACCACCCAAAACTGTTGATTGTATATTCATTGGATATGCTCGCAACAGTAGTACGTATCGATTCTTGGTACACAAGTATGAGATTCATGACATCAATCTAAATATGATAATTGAGTCAAGGAATGCGACATTTTGAAGAGACATTTCCTTGTAAGGAAAGACAAGGAATATAGTCTCTCAAAAGAACTATTGATACTGTCAAGGACAGTGATCAGGTTAACCAAGAGTCAGACCAACGTGGAAATATCGAGGGAAATGAACATAGACGTCGTCTAAGTCATTTGAACCCGATTTTCAATGTCTTCACCGGAGGCACCTTTGTGGAAAAAGGCTATTAACAGTGAGATTGATTCAATCCTACAAAACCATATTTGGGAGTTGGTTGATCTTCCTCCAGGTTGTAAGCCACTGGGCTATAAATGGATACTCAAACGGAAGATGAAATCGGATGGATCAATAGATAAGTACAATGCAAGACTTGTCATAAAAGGTTATAGACAAAAGGAATGCCTTGATTACTTTGACTCCTATTCACGAGTGACTCGTATCACATCGATAAAAATACATAGCCATAGCAGCTATATTTGGTCTTAAAATACATCAAATGGATGTAAAGATGACATTCTTGAATGGTGAATTAGATGAAGAGATTTACATGGAACAACCAGAAGGGTTTAATATTCCTGGACAAGAACAGAAGATGTGCAAACTTGTAAAATCCTTATATGAATTAAAACAAGCACCTAAACAATGGCATGAGAAATTTGACAAAATGATGTTGTCAAATGGGTTCAAAACCAATGAGTGTGGTAAGTGTGTGTATATTAAATCAACTCAAAAAGGATATGTCATTGTGTGTCTCTACGTAGACGATATGCTGATGACCGGTGCTTACACACACGCGTATAACGCAAGCGCACGTATAGTTCAAGTAGTATAAAAAATATCGATCCCACGAGGACTTAATACCTAATCTATTAATTTTATGAGGTCAAATGATTACTAGTATCTAACAGGTTATTTGATTGATTTGAAATGGTGATGATTCTAAATTTAAAAACAAGTAAATAAAATTTCACGAAAGTAGGTTTAAGAAAATTCAATATTATGAAACTATCTAGGGTTGTGAATCTTTCTAATATCTTTTAAAAGATGAAGTGGTTATTTCATGTTTGTGTAATAAATCGGTTTACTAACCTGGAACACTAAATTATGCGAAAGCCTCTGTCGATGGTCAGACGCAAATACCCAGTTTAACCCAATTGAACCATATGTCTATGTCAACCAAATTATCTGGATTCATTAAGTTTAAGTTCCAATTATGGCTACCTCCGCCCGACAAGTATATGTCTATCCTGTAAGGAAATCTATTAAAGGGTTATATATCCTTAAGGAAGATCGTGGGCTATAAGTCTAAGGCTGAAACCTAAAATTCATTTGTCAAGTTTATTTTAGATTTACCACATCAATCTTATTGGTGATCAGACAACAAGAAGCATTAAGCTTAAGACTTAATAAGTAAACCTTTAAATTACCCAAACTATAAAATAACCCCTTATAAACCGGTGATATTAGAATTCATCACAACCCCAGATAACTAACTTAGTTACGACACATAACTAGGGCTAGTAAAAACTTAAATAAAATAAAAGACATAAAGTAAAATGCTGAAAAGTAAATTGCTGAAAAGTAAATGACGGAAAGTAAATGCTGAAATTAAATACTGAAAATTAAATGCTGAAAAGTAAATGCTGAAAGTAAATTACTGAAAAGTAAATGCTGAAAGTAAATTGCTGAAAAGTAAATTGCTGAAAAGTAAATGCTGAAAGTAAATTGCTGAAAAGTAAATAAAGTAAAAGTACTATAAAAGAAAATGTTGAGGTAAAATGATCCATTTTTATTACTTCTATTTTAGATATCTCATTTAATATAATATTTTAACTTTGCATGATAATTACCAACCAGCCATATAGGCAGGATCCAGATTAAGTCAAATTAATAATTAATTACCAACCGACCAATCAGGCGGTATCCAGTTTAGTCAGGTTAAAACCAATTTAAATAATTACCAACCGACCAATATGGCAGTATCCTCGTTAAGTCAGGTTTTAACTAGTTTATATATTATAATTAAGGGAGATTAATCTAAATATTAGTAATAAAAGTTTTACCTTTTACCCCAGCAAAGGGGAGTTACCTCCTCATTACTGAAAAGTAAAAACTTGAAATTAAAGAAAGAAAAGTATTGTGCGTAAAAGTAAATTGCGGAAAGTAAAAACTGAAAAGTAAAGAAAAGAAAGTGCGAAAGCGGAAATTAATTACTGAAAGCTGTAAATAAACAAACAAGATACAATCTTCTTAGTATTCTTAAGGAATTCCTTAGAATAAAGTATGAATTTACAAATGAAATGGTTTGGTATTTATAGGCAAAATTTTGCCTCCATCAAATCATCCACCAAATCCATTATTAATTGCTCCACTAATTGCTTATCATGTTTGGTGGTGATTTGATAATTTTTATTATTTATTTATTAATTTATTTTTTTTCTTTGAAAATGATTGAAAATGACTTTAATAATTACACACAACACACTTTTGGATGGTTCATCAATTTCTGGTATGCAATCTTCAGAATTCGAAATTATTTTGTTTTTAAAAGTTGTAGATCTTTGAGTCTTCTTTAATCTGGAACTTGAATCAGCTCAATCCGATATCGGAGTAAAATGTTATGCCCAAAATACGACAGATGCGCAAAATTGGAATTTCCAAAACTGCACTTCGTTAAAACGCCATTTCAAGTTTCTAATCTCCAAAATTAATATGTCAAGTCCAATTTTTGCCCTTTTTTGACCCACATTTCGTCCTAAATGATTTCATTGTGTCCCAATATTATTTTATCTGTAAAATAAACTAAAACACATCAAAACGTTCATCAAACCCGAGAAACTAAACAAAATATTAAGTAAAATGGGCGGTAAATATTGATATATTTTCCGCTCATCAGCTGATAATTGGTAGTAATCATGAACTGATTCAGTCTACCAAGAAAGTGTTATCCAGCAATTTTGATATGAAAGATTTGGGAGTAGCTAACCTAACTCTTCATCTATCAAAGAACACTGGCTCAAGCATATCGCAATTAGAGTACTCGAGAATCATCAGAAGTCTGATGTATCTAATGAATTGTACACGACTTGATATCGCTCAAGCTGTGAACAGGCTTAACAGATATACGAGCAATCCAGGACATAACCACTGGAAAGTCATAGTAAGAGTTTTGAGGTATCTGAGAGACACTTCAAAATATGGGCTACATTACGAGAGATATCTTGATGTTCTAGAATGATACAGCGATGCTAACTGGATATTTGATACAGTGGATTCCAAATCTACAAGTGGATTTGTTTTCACACTTGGTAATGCAGCCGTGTCATGGAAATCCTCGAGGCAAACGTGTATTGCCCGGTCTACTATGGAATCAGAGTTCATAGCCTTAGACAAAACAACGGAAGAAGCAGAATGGCTTAGAAACTTCCTGAAGGATATTCCTAGTTGGACCAAACCGGTGCCGGCGATTAGCATACATTGTGATAGCCAATCGACTATTGGAAGAGCCCAAAATATAATGTATAATGGTAAGTCTCGACACATACGTCGGAGACATAATACCATACGCCAATTGCTCTCAAGTGGCATAATATCGATCGATTATGTTAAGTCGAAGGAAAACCTAGCGGATCCACTAACTAAAGGTTTACCTCGAGAGTAAATTAAGAAGTCACGAGGGGAATGGGCTTGAAGCCTATAATCTAAGAATTGTCACTGTGGAAACCCAACCTAGCTGACTGGAGATCCCAAGATCTAGGTTCAGAAAGGATAACAGAAACTTTGTGCAATTCAAAACAAGCACTGAAGAATTTTGTACTCTTTCCCATTCCGATAATGACGTTGAGTGCTGTCTGTCATTGTTAGGATAAGCTAAGGCTTTTAATGATCACTATATTAGGAGATGAGTCCTAATAAGGGTAAAGACAGATTACCTCTTCATAGTAGATCACCTATTTCAAGTATGAAGTTAGGCCGCTTCCATGAGAACTTTTAAATGCGGGTTACCCTAAAGTACTTGATGAATCCATGACCGTTGTTCAGGGCCGAAATGAACACAACCGTAGAACGGGAAATGGTCGAAGTAAAGTTGTGTGTTGGCAGTTGTCTTGGTTTACACCAACGACAGAACAGTTCAAGACTATGGGTCACTGGTTTGTCAAGTAAATCCGATTGTCGTTCACTAGGAAAGGTTCAAGACGAAAGGTACATATTTCGATGCAGCTTTAGTTCACGGAAAACTCTCTCAAGTGTCTGCATGAATATTTAGAGAATTGTGGGGGATTGTAGAAAATTCTCTTATTATTGTGTTTGGATGGAGGAGAGACATGTCCCTTGGATGGTACCCCCAAGGGGACATGTCCTCCAGTTTGTAAGAATGCTCTAATAACCCAAGTGGTGCATGATAGGGGTATAACCCTTGAAAGAGTTACACTCCAAACCAAATGGTCACTTGATGAATCAAAGACCGTTGTTCAGGGCCGAAATGAACACAATAGATTCGAACTCAATACCTGAAGGTCAAATCATAAGCCCTACACCACCAAATCACGCCCTTTGGAGACAATGCGTCATTAATTTCTTTATTAGTTTATATAAATATTGTGTACAAAGAATCTATATCTCTAATATTATTATTTTCTAAAACATCACTTATATGAAACTATCATCAAGACACCATTACTGATTGTAGATCAATATTTATTATTTTAGGAAATTATCATCAATTCACTCAAAATTTAGCCGAAAATATATCAAGTTTTTGAAAATTTTCATATGTCCACTCTAAATTATGACAAAATAGACACTTTACATTAAAAAAAAAAAAAAAAAAAAAAAAAAAAAACTAATAATGATGAACATTTTACACCCAAAAAATCAGGGGTGGACATATGAAAATTTTAAACAACCTGATATATTTTGAGACTTCAGATAAACAAAAAACTGAAAAATGATAATTTTCCTACTATTTATAATTAGAGCTCGCTTTCTTTTGAAGTCAAGAAAGTCATAAAATTGTCAAATATATACCTTGAATTGAAATTTAAAAGTTGAACTCATAGAATTTTCTTTGCTTAATTTTTAAAAAATATTTTTATTATTAGCAATCAATGGAAAGAAAAGGTACTTGAGTTGAGTTCATGAGCATGCCAATAATATTCAAGTGACAAAACAAAATTATTTTGGTCATGGACCCATTTGATTGAATGTTTTGAACTTGCCTTCACTGCATATTGCTTATGTCTAATTATTAGATTCAAAAGTTTGCCACACTCATTAATCATTACTACCATACCTTAGGGTTTGAAAATTTTGGTCACCTTTTCCCCATTAATTTGCCATGCTTGAATAAAAGATAAGGTAAAAAACATCAAGTAATAAGAAATTTAACTGTTATTCTCAATTTATTAATTCACAAGTATCAAAATAAGATCTGGATTTAATACTAAATCGAGTTTTGTATTGATTTTTTTTAATAAATTATAATTGATAGTTTTATTTATTTCTATTACTTCTTTGATTTAGTCAAGTACACATATATACAAACACAAGAGTTATTCTCTCTTGCGGAAGTTTGGATGAAAATATTTTGATAATGTTATATTTCATTGAGACATCATTAATCTTAATGAATTTGGATCCCAGTAAACTGTTTTAAGTTTTCATAATTTTTTACCATGTGTATTTTTATAATAATATAAGATTAAAATTCAGATATATATACTTTATTATATAACAACTATTAATCATAATTTATATATATAATTAAAAAAAAAAAACTAATATTGGTGCACATGACATAACATGCAATTACACAGCAAGCTCTTGTTGAGAAAGTCCATTGGAGCCCACGTTTTGCATGGCGACACACTGCGTTGCTTCTCCTCTCCGTCGCAATTGAGAATTGAGAATAATTGAAGCTTATGGAGGCAAAAAAAAAAAAAAAAAAAAAAAAACCTACACAATTTAAGATGAATCTTGAAAACAGTAGCGTAGTCAGAATATCGATTCAATATGGGATAAATTTTGATTTTTTAACGGTGGTAAATCGAAATGATCTTATTACTAAATCAGATTTTTCCATTCATTTATTTATTTTAATGAATCCGCCACCGCCTAAAACTATATGTGGGCATGTGAGATTAGGTAATGAGGATAAGAAAAGGAAGCCGTAAGGCAAGGTACAATATTTGTAAGGTTGCATATGTACAAAGACAAAGGCATAGAGAATAGAGATAGGGTTAGCCCAAAACTGTGTAGTTTTGTTAGGTTAAATGTCACCCATGCAATTTGTATCCCTCTTCTCTCAAATGACTCTCTAGGGTTTTCAGCAAAACTCCATGCCCAATAATCCAGAAAATCATGAGTCCCATCACCCAATATTGGAGTTTTTTGCATGTCTAGTTTATTGATTTCTTCACTTAATTAAATTGGTCACAAAATTGTGGGCTCTTTGGGAAGCAAAATCACATTGCTTCAATAATAAATTTGGGGTCAGAAATCAAACTAAACAAAAATATTTTCCCACTAAACAAGAGTCAGCTACATAAATTCTTTAACGTTATTATAAAATATTTGTCTTTTTTTTAGTGTTAGAAAATGAGAGAAAAATATTTTAGTTTTTTTTGGGTCCATGCCAACATATATAATTTTTGAGGTTTGCTAATGTCTAGTTCTTTTCAAAGGAATATATTTTTGTGCCAATTATTCAATCAATGAGAGAAAACTAAAATTTATAAACCAAATAAGATGATGTCCAGTTCTATTACTATGCATTATCAATTAAAGATGGAAAAAGAAGGATGTGAATTAATATTGTGTTGAAATGACACCTACTTTTTTGGCCATTTGGAGACCTCTAATTGTCTCATTCTATTTTGTTTTGGCATTTTCTTAAAAAAACAAAAAAAGGGAAACATTCATTGATTTTCTTGGATACTCACTAGCACCATCATATCATCATCATTCATTCTAGTGGAAATCTCATGAAAAGATTTTTACTTTTTTTTTTTTTTTTGAAATAACTATTAAAATCACATAAAAATATATTCCTAATAGATGGGTCGACTATATGAATCATTTACCGTTATTGTGTTAACATATTTTTAGTTATAAAAATTTGACAAGTTTTACATTGGTTACGGAGACTGAATACAAATCTCCTCCTTTGTCGGAGCTTAGGACCAACAATGAAAAATATTTCAACTTAAGTAGCCTGCGGAATTGAAATCTTGGCATAGGCAAGAGTTATCCAAAAATTGATAATTGTTTTTCGGACAATCAATATTATAAGAAGAGATATATTACTTAAACTCATCTTATGTTTTCAATGAAGAGGATAAATTATCCTTCAAATTTCAATAAAAAAAAAGAAAAATGGTCTTCAATTTTGTCTTCTTTTCAATTAAGAGAATTTCTCCTCTTCAGTAACAAGACCTTATGTTTATAAAAAATAAAAGTTCCTCATAATGAGAAAAAAAACAATAAAATATGTGTGTAAAGCTTTGGGTTGGGCCACTTTGAAATTTTGATCAATAATATGTCATTAATAAATTTATGCTCAAATGGGTCATGCTAATGCTAATCAGTAAATATTGGGGGCTTGGTTTCCTCTAAGCAGCATCTAATGGCTTAAATTCTTTATCAGTGAAAAGCTGCATAATAGCCATACTCATAAGAAGCACTCCCCTGAAATCTCAGGCCAGTTTTCATCAAATGGCAAGAATCATAGGATGGAATTTCATGCATGTAAACAAATACTTAACTCGAAAAAATAAAATAAAATCATAAACCTTCAACTGGCTTTCTGACCGTCAAGCCAGATCCTGGAGTAGAAACAACTGACCTGGAGCTCTCGAATTTCGTCACAGAAAGAGACTTTCAATTTTCATCTGTTGGCTTTAAATCATAGCGATATTTCCAGGAATCGCCTATGAAATCTCTTTTCCAAAAAGATTGACTGTAACCCACTGTATTTGTAGAATCTATATCCTGCATGACATGGGCACTTCAACAAAATGTTAATATTACTAAGATGACTCAAATATGACACCAAATACATGCTCATTACTTTTGTACATTGGCTTTTTCAATCCATGAAACTATCAATGGTTACACCTTCAGAATATAATTGCCACAAATTCAATTATACATCTCATGTCCAACACTCCAACTACTGTATTTTCACAGTTGCAGCCTCGAAATTTTGAAATATAAAACAGATTGCAAAGGAATCGTGCCTGCAGTGGTTTCTACAAAACGGAATGGCTAACAGTCTGGAGCAACGAGATGGGCAAGAATCATTTCTGCAAGAGTAACATATTTTATCTCTGAAAAAATCAATCTAAGGTATTGACAAAATGGTGTACTTAAAGCATTAAGGATCCTTGCTGCCTATATTACAACATGAATCTGCAGTGGCTCAGTTGAAGAAGCTCACAGATGTGGCACAACGGTAGTAAGTCATGTTCTTTGCAATATCAAATCTCTCCAGTTCCAAGGGGCTGCCTGGAGGCATCACCTGTAGCCCATGCTTGATAGTCTTTTACAAGCTGAAACAACAATTAAAAAAGGAAAAAGAAGAATCATGACAGAAACCGTGCATTTTACAAAGATGACTTCAATTTTACTTCAATTTTCCGGCATAGTCAGTAGTTTAGATATGTAAATCTGCAGAATGGGAAAATCAAAATGAAATGCCCAACTCAATAATGTTCTCGATAACTTGAATTTAAATTAAAATTTGTAACACTTTACTTTTATATCTAATTATGTGCCCGATACTATCATTCCGGCAGTTGGAGTCAATAATCAGCAAAACTATGAAAAAGGCGCATTTTGCAGGAGATGGTATTGGCACCTTCTTTTTTCCTTTAGTGCTCCATTTAAAAGATTGATTTTCACTGTCACACACTGAAAACACGACACTGTCATTTGTTTCTAACACAATACAGAAGAGGGATAGAATCTGGAAACAAGTTCTTTATCTGAGGAGAGGCATAAGCTTCAATGCTTAAGGTATTTGTTTTAATAATAAATCAACTTTCACAATGAATAAATTTGTAAAATTACCAATTTGATAATACAAAAAACTTATTTGAAGCACTATATATATTTGACTTTATTTTAGCTGCTCTATTTCAGACAAGTATTTGATCTAACACATGAAGCGTAACAAATTTTCAGAAGCTATACATCAAGTGTACGAAGTGGTCTCAACAAAAAGACAAATTTTAAGGATGATTGTATCATAAGTTGCTAGTATTTTGGTTTGATCCTTAGGTTACTTTCATGTTTCAGATCATATATAGGAACCTTGACTTGAGGAAAGTTTCCTTGTAAAAGTCTATAAAGTCATGAGCTCTAATTTTTACAGAGTCGACATACACAAATAAGAGAACCTAGAGAATGGTCCATTTCCAAACCAGCCATCAACAGTTCATCTTTAACTAGGTGCCATAAATGATTGGAATGGGTGTCCTCCTCTTTAATTGAAGGTTACAAATTAATACATGAGATATGGCCAGTCTCCTATTAAATAATAACCATTTTCACTATGTTATGATACCTAAAGCAATCACTATAAACAAAACATAACGTGAAATTTATTTGCCAACAATCCAACAAAGCATGTAAAGTGATGGTCTCTCACCAACAACCAAATACCAAAGTCGATTCTTTGGCATTATTTGTATTTTAGCTACCATGTTCTTCCCAGACCCTCAGCCTATACATCCTCTACCACTACAACTTTTATCTACTTTGAGATCTAAAAAATATAGAAATAAGTAGGAGCTATTGATTAATCATAAAATTTACAGGAATGTTGACACAACTAATTGACAACATATAATAGAATAAAAGAAAAATGCATGTGACCAAATGAACAACTAGAATGCATTCTGGTTAATTTAGTTCAATGAAAATGCAACAGATACTTCCACTGACCTGTGCCATGAAGCGTGGAAGCATAAGTTTAAGTATCTGCTCAAGGACTTGTGTCCCAGTTGATTTAATGGCATCCACTGGAAATGCTCTAAATGCAAAAGGGATCTCAATGCTAACCTAGAGTACCAAAAAAAATTGAGAAATTAAATTGAGAAATAATTGATGATCTGTTTATTATTATTCTACAATTTAAGTGATCAATATGCAAGCTCTACCTCGATGAATGCATCTGAAGTTAGTCGTTGTACTTCTGAGTTGCTATTGTTGCTGTCACATGATATTCGGTTTATCATAGAAGCTGCATTGCACAAGAAATGAGTGCCAAATCAGTCCTGAAAAGAGCATTGCTTGATGAACTTTAACTTAGAAAAGGAAACTCTCCATAATATGATCTGCATTGTTACAAAAATATATAAATGATGTTACACATCCTTTACCATCTTCCATTACAAGATACAATGATCATGGTACATGAGTGTCTTCTACACAAAGCAGGATCGAACAACAGAAAACTGCTCATTGGAGGAAATTTGAGAGGTATAAAGTATAAACAGTCTAGCATTGTATTACTATTTAAAGGAATATAGTTCCATTGTGTCAAGAGAAATAAATTTCATCAAACTTTCTTTGCCATGGATATATCCAAAACAAGACCATTTCTAACATATCCTATCTTGAATTACTTCTACTCTTCTTTACTCAAACTAAGATGAATTATCAAACCAGAGGATATCTAGTCAACTTGTTTCAATCTCAGATTGAATAAGCAATTTGGTGGACTCCAAGGACATTACAAAAATCTAAAGTTTCCAAATTAAAAAATGAATCCAAGTTGCTATAACTTTTTGAAATTTTGAATATACTTAATATCATCAAGTTATTCTTGTCAAATTGACCAAATAATAGCCAAATAACAATTAGTTCAAATCCAGCACATAAAAGCTCTCTGAGCCTCTCCCATCAAACAATTTTCACTTGCTTACTTATAACGTGTCATCTATCCTAACAAATACAGCACGGAACAACCAATCCATTTAGTTCTTCTAAGATGTTAAATCATGTTATTTTGCTTACCATCAAACTTGTCATTCTGCGCAACCACAATCGGTGAGCCCTCAAGCTGACACCAATCAACAGATACATGTCACAACATAATCATACAAGCATATCGCAATAACTCCATAAAACACATCCTACATCTAGCATATTTAAGGAAATTCAACTTTTAATTTATAAAAGGGCTACAGATAATTTAGCAGGTAAAAACACTTGCTGTCAGTGAAATTATAATTCCTTTAGTTCATTTCAATGTCATCTTAACCAAATAACATGAAAACACCCAACATTCCGAATCCCAAAAATCTATTTGTTTCAAATTTTCTCAGCAGCAAAGAGAAATCGAATAGACTAAAGAAGATGATTGAAAATAAGTAAGTTCAACATGCACAAACCTTACAGGACAAGAGCTTAATGCAACAACCATTGGGCTGCTCTTCAACTCTAACAAGCAAAACAGGGCAAACCTCAAACGCAAAGAACTTGAATCTATACACATAACACCTGAATGTGTTTTCATCCACTCTCTCTATCCTCTCTGCATCCAACACCGAGTACTGACTCGCTGGCAAGCTCATATACTCAACTGCAACCCATTACATGTATATACATTATACAAACATTCAATGATAATGCCAAAGTACTTGAGCAAAAATGCTTTTGTCTGTTTCTTAGAGTTTGGCTGAATAGATAAATTGGCTATTGGGGTATTTGGTATTTTTACTCTACCAGAGGTGTGTTTGGAAGTGCTTATCAAGCATTTTACGAGTAAAAGTGCCTTGTAAAAAGGCAGTTGAAAATGTTTTTAAATTGCTTAGTAGGAAAAGCATGTTTTTAAATACATTTTCCAGAAGCACTTTACTCACGACATTTCAGTTTAACACTAAACTATATGCAAAAGCAATTTAAGCTCACTTTTTGACCATCTGGACTGAAAGCACTTTTTCAATGCTAAAAATACGAGTTTCTTTCTTTACTCGGAAGCACTTCTACTCAAAATCACTTAAAACACACACACATCCAGACGCACAAACAATAACCAATGAATTAGTTTAAAATTGCTAACATTACTTAGAGGCCGCTGGAGCTGGCGAACCGAAACGGACTCTCTGCGGCGGGCAACAAAACGGGCTTTTGAGGGGGAGATTGCAGCCGAAACGCGAAACGGGGACTTTGCTGCAGTTAAGTAAAATAAAGCAGATTTTTTGTATGTGGAGTTTTTAATTTTATTATAGGGAAACGGAACGGGAGTTGATCTTGTACAAGTTGACGAACAAGAGCTCAACGCCATTTATATTTTGCTTCTTTTTTTTCCCCTTTTTAATGCTTTGATTCTTATCTGAAAGCAAGCAAAATACGACCGATACTGGAAGCTGGTTGTGGGAGAGAGAACTGAGAGAGATAAGAGCACGGGTTATGCACGTGACCTTCCACGTGAGCATCACGTGGTTACTTTGCATATGAAGGATTTTTAAATAAAATAATCTAAATTATTATGGGAAATTGACAAAACTAGTTAATTTTTTTTTTTTTTTTTATCATTTATCAAAATGAGTCATAACGTTTGAGTGTAGTCAAAATGACCATTTTCTCCTAAGTAGACTTCGAAGAATACGAATTCTCCAAAATCTAATTTTTTTTCTTATTATTATTTAAAACTTTGGATATCCGAAGTTACGATTTTGGATATCCGAAGTAATTCGGAGATCTGAAATAATAAATTTGGATCTCCGAAGTTTTAAAAATATAAAGGCTGAGGTCTCCGGAATATTCACATAATACGACAAAAATATTAGAATTATCCATCAAGACTTATGAAATCCAAACTTTTCTCCTAAGTTACTTATGAATCCGAAGTTTTCTCCGAACTTTCACCAAAATCCGAACTTGTCTCCAAGGTTATGGTTGTTATTGTTCCTTGTTACTTCCCAGATAAGGAGTATTTCAATCGATACCATAATGTCTTGATTGCACGACCTATTGTTTGGGCATATACAATAGATATTATATGATATTATATGATATGGACATATCGATCTTCTGCGCGATATGAGATAAGATAGCCTATATATTTTATACGCCCCAGTGTATGCTTGATTATGTCGGATGTTCGTCAGTAACATTTATCCAGAAACGATTCAGAAGCACCATTTTAGTTTTTTACTTGATTATTCAGGAGGAGGTTGAATATTACATCTGATTTGATATATGATGTGTTGGGGTGTCTGATTGTGGAGGCATGATGGTTGACAGTACAAAGAATGACTTTATCAGAGAGTTGTCATGGGTAGGGTACTGAGACCGAGACTTACGGAGAGTGAGCGCGCCTCATTTTATGTTGGCCGATTGCAAGCTCTGAGGCGGAGGCACACTAGGATGAGGTCAACATTTTAGACATCATTTTGCTAGACTGCATACTATATGTCATATTTTATATGATACATATTAATTTATTTTTATATTTTGTATTATAAAAAAATCCTAAAAATATATTTTTCCTTATAGGACCGTAAGGTAGACATAAGAGCTATTATTATAGGGTATTAGTTTTCAGGTTCATGCCCATAGTAGGATGAACATTTCCCATGACATGGTCATCACTCGACTCATGCAATATTTTTAGCTAAATTTGGACAACGAGCTGGTCTCATTGGAGCACCCGACTGTCATTAACTAGAATTTCTACGATTGATGAGCCTTTATTTTACAGAAACATGCGATATTTTCATTATAGGTATCGAAAAATTATATATATAATTTATAATAAAAATTGATAGTAATTCGAGTATTTAAATTTTTTATTTATCTGTTTGGTTAGTCGACATGATACGTAGAACGTTGATCCCGTTGTTGATGATCCACCAGAAGGCTCAATCTCGTGCTTCTCATGCTCTAGGTGATCCATTAGTGACTTTGTATGTGACCTCGTATTTGAGATAGAGGAATGACAAACGAGGATCAATGATCGTCTGAAGGATTTGTTGGTCTCTAAGACATTCCAAGATCAATATAAGCAATGAAAAATTGTGAATACAAAAGTAAAGTATGGCAGAATCATACTTACAATGAACGGATTTAGGATGCGTCAAATTCAAAACTTTTTGGCTCCAAGTTTTTGGCCAGGCTCCAAGTTTTCGGCCAAGCTCCAAGCTTTGTCCTTTGATTCCAAGCTTTTGGGATGGTTTCCCTATCACCTTGGATGATTCCTTGATGTGCTAGCAACTTAGAAACTTTACAACAAACTTTCTAATTTCCTTTGGAGAGTCACGGCAATGAAGAAAATTTTAGGAGAAAAAAATGCTCATTACCGTGAGCTTGAGAGAGAGAGGAGATGAAGTGAAGATGATGTTGTTGACTTGTGTTTTGATTTCAAAAATCTAATAATCATATACCAAACATTTGGTATTAGTCAATCAAGCCATCAACTTTAAGAAGTGTGTTGAACAAGTCTTCACTAACTTCACCAAAACCCATCAACTAAAGTGACAAGTGATGTGACTTGTGGGCCCCACTTGATTCAAAATCCGAGTGGGCCCACAACACATCCCGGGCTCGAGTTCGCTAATTCTGAATTAATGAATTTTCCGTTGCGACGTAATTAAATCAAATTTAATTAAATAATTATGTCAAGCAAAATTACTATTCACGTCGCTCGCGAATTAATTCGCTTGCCCGAATTAAAATCCAATTTTAATTCCACGTCGAAATCTAATTTCGTTTAATATATCGAATATATTATTTTACCGATTAATTCCAAATTAATCGTTCTCTCTCTTCAAATAGTATTTTATCCTAGATAAAATCTCTCCGTAATTAATCCCAGATTAATTATGCTCGAATCATACGTCATCGGTGAATCTTCGGGAAGCGACCCAAGAGATCCCTGGATATGTTGGCAGTAAATCCGGTCGTCGGACTATCCGAACACGTACATACCTCGTACTACATTTTTACCGATTTACGAGACATGGTTGGCTTCTAGCAAAGCACCGTGCCTACCCAATTCTCCAGAAATATTCTTAATGGAATATATAATCTATGCCAGGCGTAGTATACGTAGTATTGCGTATTGCGATCCAGTATCGGATGTCACATGCAAGGCCTGAGACTGGAATAGTGTCTGGCCCGTATGAAGCATATATTGGATTACAAGCAACTAGTTATTTAATCGGATAATCATGACCATGTCATATTATCCCGATGGTTGCAACCATTTAGAGTACCAGTTCTGTATCCCTGCGTGATCATCATCTCCATATGACTGAAGTGATACTTCCATCTTGACATCACACCCAATACACTACGATTCTCAATAAACCCATAAGAGGCGTACACAGAACCTGTTAAAGTCCTGGACGACCAAAACCAAAGCGTATTGATTGTCGCAAGTACTAGCGATGCAAGTCTCAGGTTAAGACCAAATACATCTACCCTGGTGCGGACTCCCATAGACACATAGTCATACTACTAATGGGATTCCGCGGGGTCTATCCAGAGCGAAGCTGTTTCCGTACCATCGGTAAACACAAACTCTTATCACACTTGCATAAGTATCCAATACTTAAATATATGAGAACTATGTCGTTACGCTTACATAACACACACAAGTGCAATACTAGTCTATTCCGCATTATCGATGTTCAGTCTCTATAATACCACGACTAGGGATATTTAATGATTAAACCTTTATGGATTGATATTGTCTCATATCTTATAATCTAGAACTAATCATATGGACTTTTATCATTTATATATTTAAGTAATCAAATTACAAAATGATAAAATGTAATTTCATTGCTACATAGTTAATTCGTACAAAAACCACAATGTCTTTTACAAATAGTGACGCTATGGGTTATAATTGTCTAACAATCTCCCACTTGGCCTATAGCCAGTCACTCAAGCATCTAATACATGAACTATGTACATGTCGCTCAAACTTTTGCTGAGGAATAGCTTTCGTCAGCGGATCTGCAATGTTGTCCTCTGATGCGACCTTCTCGATCTTCACATCGCCACGATGTATGATCTCACGAATCAGATGGAAACGTCGAAGAACATGCTTGGATCGTTGATGAGACCTCGGTTCCTTAGCCTGCGTTATAGCCCTGTTATTGTCACAATACAATGGAACAGACTCAGCTGCTAACGGAACTACTCCTAATCCAATTAGGAATTTACGGATCCAAACTGCCTCTTTTGCTGCTTCAACTGCAGCAATATACTCCGCTTTTGTTGTTGAATCGGCAACAGTCTCTTGCTTGGAATATTTCCAGCTTACTACTCCGTTATTCAAACAAAATATGTACCCGGATTGTAACTTACAGTCGTCTTTATCAGTTTGAAAACTTGCATCGGTATACCCAGTTACCTCAAGTTCTCCATCTCCATAGATTAAGAAAGCATCTTTAGTTCGTCTAAGATACTTAAGGATATTCTTAACCGCCATCCAATGACCATCACCTGGATCAACCTGATAGCGACTACACATGCTCAAAGCATACGAGACATCAGACGCGTACATATCATGGCATACATGATCGATCCGACTGCTGAGGCGAACAGTATCCGACTCATGTTGTCTCTCTCATCTTGAGTTTTAGGACACATGTCCTTAGATAGAGTGACGCCATGTGACACTGGCAACAGTCCCCTCTTGGACTGATCCATGTTGAATCTCTTCAACACTTTGTCAATGTACGTGCTCTTGGAGAGTCCAAGCAGCTTTCTAGATCTATTCCGGTAGATCTTTATTCCTAAAATAAAGGCTGCTTCTCCCAGATCCTTCATGGAGAATTTTAATGAAAGCCAAGCTTTCACCGATGTTAACATGGGAATGTCATTGCCAATAAGTAATACATCATCAACGTAAAGGACAATGAAAGTCAGTGCACTCCCACTAACCTTCTTATACACACAAGGATCATCCTCGTTTTGAACAAAATCATATTCTTTTATGATCTCATCAAAACGTTGGTTCCAAGAACGTGATGCTTGCTTCAATCCATAAATGGATCGATTTAACTTACAAACCTTGTTTGCAAGTCTATGTACGACAAAACCGTCAGACTGTTGCATATAAACATCCTCCAAAAGGTTTCCGTTAAGGAAAGCTGTTTTGACGTCCATCTGCCATATCTCGTAATCGAAATATGCAGCAATAGCAAGCATAATCCTAATGGATTTAATCATGGCAATGGGTGAAAAAGTTTCATCGTAATCGACACCATGTCGTTGACGATACCCTTTCACTACAAGCCTAGCTTTGTATGTTTGTATGTTTCCATCCATGTCGGTTTTCTTCTTGAAGACCCATTTGTAACCAATAGGCTTTACGCCTTCTGGTGCATCAACTAGTGTCCAAACTTGGTTGGTGTACATGGAATCCATTTCGGAATTCATGGCATCTTGCCATAAACCGGAGTCGATACCTTGTATCGCTTCCTCATATGTAGCCGGCTCGTCTTCCTCAATAAGATTAATATCCACATGAGGTGAGATCAGAAACCCATACCTCTCATGTTGTTTTCTGACTCTCTTCGACCTACGCGGTCCTTGTGTATTCGAAGATTATGATGCAGTCTCATCCCTGATGGACTGTTCATGTTCTGTTAAGGATTCCGTGCCAGGAACAATATCACTCCGATTTTCATCGAGTTCTACTTTCCTCCCACTTATCACTGCATTTAAGAATTCCTTCTCAAGGAAAACCGCATGTAGAGCAACAAATACTTTGTTCTCTTGTGGGTGATAGAAGTAATATCCTTTGGTTTCCCTAGGATATCCTACAAATAGGCATTTATCCGATTTGGGTTCAAGTTTGGTACCTTCCAAACGTTTGACGTATGCCCAGCAACCCCAAATCTTCAGGAATGAGAAACTCGGTTTCTTTCTGTCCATATTTCATCACGGAGTCTGTTGAACAGACTTTGACGGAACCTTATTCAAAATAAGTATTGCACTGTTCAATGCATATCCCCATAAGGAAATAGGCAGCTCTGTGCGACTCATCATAGACCTTACCATGTCTAACAAAGTTCGGTTTCTCCATTCGGACACACCGTTTAATTGTGGTGTTCCTGGAGGAGTCCACTGTGAAAGAATACCATATTCTTTCAAGTAATCAAGAAACTCATTGCTCAAGTATTCGCCACCACGGTCCGACCGTAATATCTTAATACTTTTGCCGGTCTGTTTTTCTACTTCGTGTCGAAACTCTTTGAATTTCTCAAAAGTTTCCGACTTGTGTCTCATAAGATACACATAACCATAACGTGATGCATCATCCGTAAAGGTTACGAAGTATTCATATCCACCTCTAGCCTGGCTAGACATGGGCCCACAAACGTCACTATAAACAAGGGCTAACAGTTCGTTGGCACGTATAACTTTACCGCTAAAAGGTGATTTAGGCATCTTGCCTAATAAACAAGATTCGCAGACATCATATGAATTTGGATCAAATCAACTCTTCGAAAGTGTGGATATACGTGTCTTGTTTATGTGTCCCAGACGACAATGCCACATATAAGTTTCATCTTTGTTACTTACTTTAAGCCTTTTGTTTGTTACATTATATGTTTGAGATTGATTCATATTCAAAATATATAGACCATTATTTACATCAGCAGTGCAAATTTCCATATCATTTTTATACATAAAACACTCAGTGTTTCTAAATACAAAAGTATACCCACATTGGGCTAACATAGATACAGAAATAATATTCCTAGTCAAACTAGGTACATAATAACAGTCTGAAAGTTTAAGTACATGCCCCGAGGGCAGTTCCAAAACAAAAGTGCCAACGGCCAAAACGGCGACCTGTGTCCCATTTCCAACGCGGAGGTCAATCTCTCATGAGGCCAGTCTCCTGCTAATCTGCAGATCCTGCACATCAGTACATATATGAGTTCCACAACCAGAATCAAAAATCCAATTTTTAAAACTAGTATTAGACATGTTTATTTCTATAACAAACATACCTGAAGCCGGTGCCTTGCCCGCTTTGATTTCCTTCATGTGTGCCTTGTACTCGCGGCAGTCACGCTTCCAGTGACCCCGCTTGCCACACTGGAGACATACATCTTAGGATTTGTCCTTAGGTTTCCCAGATCCCTTTGACGATTTGGCATTGCCCATCTTCTTATGCTTCTTCTTATTGACACCTCCAGTCGCCTTGGGCCAAGCCCTTAGAGTCTGAGATGTTGAAGCATATTGCGCCTCGCGCTTCTTGCTCTTTTAAAGCTTTTTCTCTGCTTCACGCAGAGTGGACATCAACTCTCCAAGAGTTTGGTCTTGGTTCAACATGTTGTAGTTCATGATGAACCCACTCCAAATGTCAGAGAGAGACTGTAGGATCAAATCTATTGAATTCTCAGCCTCGAAGACGATGCCCATCTGTCCGAGCTGCTCAATGTCAGCAATCATCTATGACACATGGTGCTCAACATACGTACCCTCTGACATGCGAGCGCGGAAGAGCTTCTTCTGCAACTCATATCTTTGCGATCTAAGATTAGATCGGTGAAGATCATGCAACTTCTCCATCATCTCATAGGGATCCAATCCCTTATTTTGACTACGAAATTGCGGAGTCATAGCAGCAAGCATTACCGATTGAGCAGTCGCATTGTCATCTCTATGAGTCTTCCAAAGCTCTAGCTCAAGCAACTGATCAGGTCGGGGCTTAGGCCCAAGAGGTCGCTTTATAGTGTAGAGTAACTTCTCGGATCTCAGAACAATTCTGAGATTCATATCCCAGTCCTGAAAGTTTGTGCCATTAAAGACGTTGTCACCCATGATAATATCCATAATGCTTAACTTTCCTGTCATCTTAACCGCAATAGTCCAACTATTCGATTAACGATGTATGGGTACAGTCTAACTGTTACAAGAAAAATAATAATATATTAGTCCAACTAATAAAAGTAATTAACGAAATAATTTTGAAAGCGCGTAAAGCTAAGTATTTGAACGAAATTGCAAATTCAATACTAGCCTCCCACTATTTTTCGGCGAGCCTCTAACCCTCTGTTGAGTATTCGGGAAACCTAGTTTTCTAGTGGGCTAGGATCCCGTTAAATAACACACAACCTTGACTTTGGCCAACAAGCTGTATGATATTTAACTAGGTAGATCTCTAAGATCAATTGGATCTCATCCAATTCCTAGATTCGGTAGGTGGACCTCCAAGTCCGAAACATATATACAATATATATGCCAATATATTTTCCTAACCTTTTTTCCTCTGAATCAACTAAGCCTTGGCTTTGGCACAACAAGCTTAATGATTCCAGTTAAGCGGAACCCATTGACTTTGGAAAGCTTCGTAATCGATGTCGATGGACAAGAAGTGATCTTGACTTTGGCCAACAAATCACAACTTGGACAAGACATACGATATGGAACAAAGTCTTCATGATTCAAACACATCCGCGATGGACAAAGGTCTTGACTTTGGCCAAAAAACCAGTGCCAATCTTGGATCTTGAGTAAGAATCACTCAATGGAAGGAAAACACTTAATATTTATTGAGGGTTTTTCGCATAAATTGGCAACCAATATATTATCTTTATTAGGTCTCATCATACACCCTTAAGCATGCATTCTAAAAGCATAATAAGGCGCGAAAATAAATTAATAATGATATGCAGATGGATATCTTACAGATTGTTCCTAGAACAAATCACTCTCTTTCCTCTCCCCGGCTAGCACTATTCTTACTTCTACCCAATTACATAATACAATGAAAGAAACCTCATTAACATTGAGGGGAATTAGGTTAGAAGAGAATTACAAAGAATCAAGAGAGATAAGGCTGGACACGCAGGTCCAATTTAATAAATTCTAAATTTATAACAATTTCCAAAATTGCCATTTCATTCTAATATCCATCCGATATATATTATTCATTCAACACATCCATGTATTCACACAAAGCATGTTATTCAATCAATCTAATCCAATTAATTAATCTTGAATAAAGTGATCATCCAATGTTCAAACAACGATTTGATTTTGCGCGAGTCCAACTCGTTTGAGAATAAGTACTTAAAGTACGAATTCTTGAATTATATCGAACTATAATTTAAATCTAATTTAATTCGTATTCAATACTAATTCTATATATTTAATTCCAAATTAAATAACTACACTTTTTAATGTGCCTTTACGACTTAGATTCCAAATCTAATCTAAATGGGTCTCAAAGCCCAATTAACATCCAATGTTGTTTAATTAAAGTCCAATGGGCTTTCAATTAATTTCTTAAGGCATGGACTTTGGTCAATATGGGTCAAACCCAAATACCAAAGCCCAATTAAGGAATCACCATATTTGCCAAGAAACCAATTTAGGCCCATTAGGCCCAATTAAACATAAAAGGCCCATTTGTCATATTTGGACTTAATGGAATAATTTAGGCCCAATTTGGATCCAATCCAATTGACCCAAACCAACTTGGCCCAACCAAGCCCATTAGGCCCAAATACAACATTATAAGCCCAATTCTAATTAAGCCCAACTAATTAAATTTTAAAATTCCAAATTTCATAATTTAATTAATTAAAGTGTATTACATTAATTAATTATCTAAATTAACATTTCCAAAATATCAATTTAATCAATTAATCATGTTTTAATTTGTCCAACACATGTCCAACATTATTGAAACAAAAAATCATCTCATTTCATGTTTCTCAAGGTCACGGCATTTTGGGGTTTTTTATATCCGATTCCGATATCAATCCGATTGAATCTTAAATCAATATAAATCAACATATATATGTCTTTCAACTCATCCAATGATCAAAAAACAAAAAAATACCATGACTTTAGGGCAATAGTTACATTCGGCCAAGCCAAAGAAATTGGGGAAAATTAATCCAATTCAATTTTCGTCAAATTGATCATATATAACTCCAAGTCATCCATATACAAGCATGCTCAAACAAACAATTTGGTTAAATCATGCTCAAATCAAATTTACCCAAATTTTAGTATATAAACCCTAAATTAATTTCATGCTTATTCAAGGCTCATGATACCATTATTGGTCTCTAAGACATTCCAAGATCAATATAAGCAATGAAAAATTGTGAATACAAAAGTAAAGTATGACGAAATCATACTTACAATGAACGGATTTAGGATGCGTCAAATTCAAAACTTTTTGGCTCCAAGTTTTTGGCCAAGCTCCAAGATCCAAGCTCCAAGCTTTGTCCTTTGATTCCAAGCTTTTGGGATGGTTTTCCTATCACCTTGGATGATTCCTTGATGTTCTAGCAACTTAGAAACTTTGCAACAAACTTTCTAATTTCCTTTGGAGAGTCACGACAATGAAGAAAATTTTAGGAGAAAAAAATGCTCATTACCGTGAGCTTGAGAGAGAGAGGATATGAAGTGAAGATGATGTTGTAGACTTGTGTTTTGATTTCAAAAATCTAATAATAATATACCAAACATTTGGTATTAGTTAATCAAGTCATCAACTTTAGGAAGTGTGTTGAACAAGTCTTCACTAACTTCACCAAAACCCATCAACTAAAGTGACAAGTGATGTGACTTGTGGGCCCCACTTGATTCAAAATCCGAGTGGGCCCGCAACACATCCCTGGCTTGGGTTCGCTAATTCTGAATTAACGAATTTTCCGTTGCGACGTAATTAAATCAAATTTAATTAAATAATTATGCCAAGCAAAATTACTATTCACGTCGCTCGTGAATTAATTCTAAATTAATTCGTTTGCCCGAATTAAAATCCAATTTTAATTCCACGTCGAAATCTAATTTCGTTTAATATATCAAATATATTATTTTATCGATTAATTCCAAATTAATCGTTCTCTCTCTTCAAATAGTATTTTATCCTAGATAAAATCTCTCCGTAATTAATCTCAGATTAATTATGCTCGAATCATACGTCATCGGTGAATCTTCGGGAAGCGACCCAAGAGATCCCTGGATATGTTGGCAGTAAATCCGGTCGTCGGACTATCCGAACACGTACATACCTCGTACTACATTTTTACCGATTTACGAGACATGGTTGGCTTCTAGCAAAGCACCGTGCCTACCCAATTCTCCAGAAATATTCTTAATGGAATAGATAATCTATGTCAGGCGTAGTATATGTAGTATTGCGATCCAGTATCGGATGTCACATGCAAGGCCTGGGGCTGAATAGTATCTCTTCGTACGAAGCATATATCGGATTACAAGTAACTAGTCTCTTTAATCGGATAATCATGACCATGTCATATTATCCCGATGGTTGCAACCATTTAGAGTACCAGTTCTGTATCCATGCGTGATCATCATCTCGATATGACTGAAGTGATACTTCCATCTGGACATCACACCCAATACACTACGATTCTCAATAAACCCAGAAGAGGCGTACATAGAACCTGTTAAAGTCCTAGATGACCAAAACCAAAGCGTATTAATTGTCGCAAGTACTAGCGATGCAAGTCTTAAGTTAAGACCAAATACACCTACCCTGATGCGGACTCCCATAAACACATAGTCATACTACCAATTGGATTCCGCGAGGTCTATCCAGAGCGAAGCTGTTTCCGTACCATCGGTAAACACAACCTCCTATCACACGTGCATAAGTATCCAATACTTAAATATATGAGAACTATGTCGTTACTGTAGGACACAGAAATTGGACAATGCTGTTCCGGGATCGCGGCCCAGTCGGGAGTACGGAGTAGCCCGCGGGGGAACTAAACCGGAGAAATAACATGGAGTCACCACCCGGTGTGAATCGGGAAAATAATTTAAGGCCGCACTCACCCCTCGCAAGGGAAGACCTCAAACCGTTGGGTTCGGAATGGTCATTTACTTATGCCACTTGTAATGATATGATTTGTGCAATAATCTAACCAAACCTAAGCAACATATATTTCCAAGGATAATCTATCCTAAGTTCGCATGTATAAAATAAATCATCATGACGGCAAACATACGATATCACACAATAATCTCATGAACATGTTGAATCATCAAACACGAAAAATAAATAACAACCTAAACATAAACATAAAGAGACACCTATTGCGAAAGGAGATAACAAGATCATGCATAGAGGAATAACATACTAATGGCTAAATCATGCTTGAGAAACAAGTAACATCCTAACGACCTAATCATGCTTGAACACAATCTTGCAAACACATCAAATAAATGAATGCGGGAATACAAATGGATGATAACAGCAAAAGTGTCAATAATGGAATGACATGGTTAATTACATAATACAAGAGAAATCACCCAAGAAACAATCATGCATGAAATGTGATGAAAATGACTCAGTTCAGTGTATGTGCGTTCGTGTAGCGTTCGTAAATGCGTTCGAACGGTAAACAGAAGGTTCGCATTCGTATAGCGTTTGAGAACGTGTTCGAACGGGACCAGACCTGATGCATGATAAAATAAAGAAAATACGTGCGCGTTCGAGTAGCGTTAGTAAACGCGTTCGAATGGTAAATAGAAGGTTCGCGTTCGTATAGCGTTCGAGAGCGCGTTCGAACAGGACAAGACCTGATGAAAAAAAATACATGCGCGTTCGAGTAGCGTTCGTTAACGCGTTGGAACGGGAAACAGAAGGTTCGCATTCGTATAGCGTTCGAGAACGCGTTCGAACGGGACATGACCTGATGCATGATAGACGACGCAACACATACATAGATAAGCAAATCCACAATGTAGGACCCCGTGTGCCCGATTGAACTCATTCTCATTCAATCCGGTGTACCTCATCCGGCGCGGCAAAACATCGTGGTAAAGGTAGCCTTTAGGTATTTTCCCTCGAATAGAGGACCTTGAATCCACCCTAGTTAGCCCATGCGCACAAGAATGCAATGCATGCGTAAATAAAACAACGATATGCAAAGGATAAATGACATAATAAATGGCGCGGTAAAACATCGTGGTAAAGGTAGCCTTTAGGCATTTTTCCTCGAATAGAGGACCTTGAATTCACCCTAGTTAGCCTATGCGCACAGGAATGCAATGCATGCATAAATAAAACAACGATATGCAAATGGTAAATGACATAATAAAAGGAGCGGCAAAACATCGTGGTAAAGGTAGCCTTCAGGCATTTCCCTCGAATATAGGACCTTTAATCCACCCTAGTTAGCCCATGCACATTATGTTACTGTGCATATAAAATAAAGACAACAATAATATAGGACCTCGTATGCTCGATTAAACATATCTCACATTCAATCAAACATACTCCGTCTGACGCGGCAAAGTATTGTCGTAAAGGTAGCCTTTTGGACTTTTTTTCCCTCAAATAGAGAACCTTTAGACCAACATACTAAGCCCATGCGTACTACATCATCAATACACAAACAAATAACATGCAGAAAGTAAAGCGAAAACGACTAAATCATGCTTAAACATAAATAACATACTAGCGACTAAATCATGCTCAAACACAAGGTTGGATGAAACGAAATATGTGTCTCTCAAGTGGTACATGGCGTTGTATCCTGAGTACAGACCGCGCTACCGTCCATTCGGATTCGGCTACGGAATTTACGTCCGGGTTTCCATCCGATATACCACAAGAGAGAACACATATTCCGTTCATCCAGAAATCACATCATGCACCAACCCACAATACTCATGCAAAATAAAGTAAGAAAATAAATAAAAGGAAGGGTTCCCTCGGGTCTAACCTCTTAGGTCGTCTCTCGAAAGTGCGTTACACGGCTGTCGGAAGGGTTGATGCTCCGTAACTCCTCCGGTCCACTGGTCCACTGCTCTCGTTCGCTACTTCACTATTTTGAGTCGTCGTTCCCTCTATTTTGCTGTTGTTTTGCTGCTGTTTTACTGTCACTATTTTACGGTTTTGGGGCTGCTATTTTTATGGTGGTTAGGGGCTGTATGGGAGCAGTTTTGGTCACGGCAATAGGGCTATTTGTGGACTGTTTTGTTACGGCAATGAGGGCTGTTTTGGTTTATGATTTTCGGTGAATGAGGGAGTTATTTCAAGGGTGATTTTCGGTGAAGGCTTATTGTTTTAGGGGTGTGATTTTCGGCTGTAGTAGAGAGGGAGGAGAAGAGAAATGTTTTTGTGCTTGTTCTTGTATTATGCGTGAATGTACTAGGAGATGAGAGTGTTGGTTTTGTGTCTCTTATATAGGCAAAGGCTAGGGTGAATCCATGTTTGAAAAGGAATAAGATTTGTGTATTAAAGAGATGCCATTTAATTAGTGTCACACAAGGAAATCATATATTTAATTGGGGACAAGATTTATTTAAATAAGGAAGATCATATATTTTATTTGTTTAATTTAGGTATGTGAATTATTTAAATTGGGATGTGATTTATTTAATCTAGGAATGATATTATTTTAATTTGTGACATGTTTTAAATGTTTTAATTATTTTTGGGTGGGTTTTGGTGGGCTAATTGGGCTTGGGCGTGAGGCTAGCAACAAAATCAGAAGTACCGACACCGTTCGAACGTGTTCACGAACGCAGCACGAATGAAAGCAGTGAACATGTGAATTGAATCCGATGACATACTTATTCTGAATTTCCCCTTCCGACATTCGTTTCCCGCGACTTCTGTGACTTAAAAGGTAGTGTCTCCAAATGAGACTCATAATAGAGACTTACATACAAAATGCAGTGCCTACAGTCGCCCCCACTTTGATGGGACTTGTGCAGTGTGTGACAATGACAATCCTATCAAAGTTGTGCAATGCATTTTTACTTACCTGGCTCGCCAGCTGCCACCTGACTTGCCTGCTGCTTCGAGCTGAGTTGATGATGCAGTGGACCTCGATCCTGGGATGCATCCCAATAACTGCAACCGACAACGGGGGCCCCGACCCTGGGACACATCCCAATACCGCTGACAATGTGGGTCACGACCCTGGGACGCATCCCCAAAACTGATGATGCAGTGGACCTCGATCCTGGGACGCATCCCCATAACTGCACCTGACAACGGGGCCTCAACCCTGTGACGCATCCCAATATGCTGACAATGTGGGTCACGACCCTGGGACGCATCCCCAAAATTGTTGATGATGTGGGTCACGCCCCTGGGACTCATCCCCAAAACTACTGATGATGATGTGGGTCACGACCCTGTGACTCATCCCCAAAACTGATGTTGATGTGGGCCTCACCCCCAAACCGATGTTGACATGGGCCTCGCCCCCAAACTGATGCGGATGTGGGCCTCGACCCTGAGACTCATCCCTCAACTGATGCTGACATGGGCCTCTGACCGGCGTAAACACACACGTATAACGCAAGCGCACGTATCGTTCAAGTAGTATAAAAATATCGATCCACGAGGACTTAATTCCTACTGTTGTTATTAATTGTTGAATCTATTTATTTACAAATATCTAATTATAGGGAGAAGAGAATGATTGTTTGATTGGTTGAAAGTGGTTATAAATAAATAATAAAAAGATAAAAGAAAATACTAAGGAAAATAACAAAATACACAAAGATCTAGGGTTGTGATTTCTTTTAATATCATTTTAAAGATGAGTGGTTATCTTAAAGTTGGTAATATATTGATTTATTAACCTGGAACACTAAATTATGTGTAAGCCTCTGTCGATGGTCAGACACAAATACCCAGTTTAACCCAATTGAACCATATGTCTATGTCAATCAAATTATCTGGATTTATTAAGTTTAAGTTCCAATTATGGCTACCCCCGCCCGACAGGTATATTCCTATCCTGTAAGGAAATCTATTAAAGGGTTATCTATCCTCAAGGAAGATCGTGGGTTATTGAGTCTAAGGCTGAAACCTAAAATCCCTATGTCTAGTTCATTTTAGATTTACCATATCAATCTTATTGGTGATCAGACAACAAGAAGCATTAAGCTTAAGACTTAATAAATAAACCTTTAAATTACCCAACTATAAAATAATCCCTTATAAACCGGTGATATTAAGAGTCATCACAACCTCTAATTAACTAACACATATTAGGACTAGTAAATTCATAAAAGTAAAAGACATAAAGTAAAAATGCTGAAAAGTAAATTACAATAAAATAAAATGCTAAGGTAAAAGGAATTACTTTTACTACTACTAATTTAGATATCTCCCATAAAATAATATATAAACTTGTGTTAAATTTACCAACCGACCAGTCTGGCGGTATCCGGATTAAGTCAAATTAAGTCCAACCAGCCATTAAGGCGGAACCAAAAATAAATTTACCAACCGACCAGTCTGGCGGTATCCTTGATTAGTCAGGTTTAAAACAGATTAAAATTAATTACCACCGACCAATATAGCGGTATTCCTTATTAAGTCAATATTTTAAATAGTGAATATATTATTTTTAAGGGAGATTAATCTAAATAGCAATAGTAGAAGAATTACCTTTCACCCTAGCTGAAAAAGTTACTTCAACATGGTGAATAGTAAAAACTGTAAAAATAAAAAGTAAAAATTAAATTACTATTATTACAAAAGTAATTAAAATAAATTACAAACTAAAAATAAAAAAAAAAAAACTAAAAATCTAGAGAGAGAACTCTCTCTAGAGAGAGAAATCAAGAGAGAGAGGAGTGTTGAAATATGAAATTTCGCGCTGAATTTATAGGAAAAGTTTTTCACTGTTCCAGCGTCGCGACGCCAAGGAGATCAGCGTCGCGACGCGCAATTTGTCGACGTGGCACAATGATACGGCGACACGTAGCAAGGCGGCTGACTGTACATGCGACACGTGTCAAGGCGGCTAATTCTCAATTATTGTGATGACGTCATGCTGACGTGGCGATGACGTGGCGCTGACGTGGCGAGGCGGTTGACTGTTGACTTGTCGGCACAATAGGATTGCGACATGTGGCGACACGTGTCATGCTCTGATTGGCTGAGGCTGACGTGGCAAGTTGACTCGGTTGACCTGCTGACGTGGCTGATGACGTGGCACAACACGTGGCAAGGTTGACTTGTTGACCGCTGACATGGCTGATGACGAGGCGACACGTGTCAAGTCTGAGTGTCGGCAGCATATGATGATGACACGTGGCACGGCGCATGTTAGTAGATCGGCTGTGATGGTGACACGTGGCACGGCGCATTTTAGCAAAGTCAAAACTTCTCAAATTGTTGACCGTTGACCAGACGCACGTTAGCAGATTCGGCTCACGCTGGGAGTCGCGACGCGGAATGTCTGGGCGGCGCGGCGCGAAAAAGACGAAAATATCCCTGTTGACGTATTTTTGTCCGGTTTTGCCCCAAATTGCCTCCAGTGCTGTCCAAACTTTATTTATCTGCAAGATAACAATAAAACACATCAAAACGTTCACAAAACTCAAGAAACTATACAAAATATTAAGTTAAATGAGTGGGAAATAGTGTTATAAATACCACTCATCAGCCTCGCCCCCAAATTGATGTTTGATGTGGGCCTCGCCCCCAAACTGATGCGGATGTGGGCCTCGACCCTGGGACTCATCCCCCAACTGATGCTGACATGGGCCTCGCCCCCAAACTGATGTTGATGTGGGCCTCGCCCCCAAACTGATGCGGATGTGGGCCTCGACCCTGAGACTCATCTCCCAACTGATGCTGACATGGGCCTTACCCTCAAACTGATGTTGATATGGGCCTCGCCCCCAAACTGATACTGATTCATTCCTAAAACTGATGACACTGTACTGTTGCTGCTTCTGGTTGGCTTGCTTTTGCCGCTTTCTCTTTTTCTTCTTTGAAATCTGTTATTACAAAACAGAACAAACACAAAAATAATGCAAATATATTACGTGTATGCATGAATGAGTTTCCTATCCCGTTGGGTTAGGTCTTCTGTCAATTCCCTTGGTGACTGCTCGGTCTTCTTTCCCTCAGGTAAAATACTACTTCAATCTATCCACGTTGATCGGCTCAGTGAACTCGTTCCCTTCCAAATCTGACAGTCTCACTGCCCCATTTCCCATTACTTTCTGCACTATGTAGGGTCCTTCCCAGTTAGGTCTGAACTTTCATCTTGGGTCTGTCGTCGACGGCCTCGACTACTTAAGTACCAAATCACCCTTTCTGATCTTAGTATGACGCACATTCTTGTTGAATGCTCAGGCTAGTCTCTTCTGATATATCTGCATGTGATGCAAGGACTTCAGCCTCTTTTCATCCAGTATGCTAACTGTTCAAATCTCTGTGCGGCCCATTCTTGTTCAGGTAATTCTGTTTCTGCTAATACCCTCAAGGATTGTATCTCAACTTCCATTGGCAGTACTGCTTCCATTCCATAGACCAAAGAGTAAGGCGTGGCTCCTGTTGCTGTTCTTACTGATGTTCTGTACCCCCACAGGGCATACGGTAGCTTGTTAGCCCAATCTTTGCAGTTCTCTGTCATCTTGGCTAATATCTTCTTTACTGTCTTATTGGCTGCCTCAACCACCCCATTTGCCTGCAGTCTTTAAGGTGATGACTTGTGATGTCTAATCCCATATCTCCGTAGCATTGCCTTCGTTTCCCCTTGAAACTGAACTCCGTTATCTGTCACTACATGATGCGGCATCCCATATTGACATATGATGTTCCGAGCTATGAACTTTGCCATCTGCTTTGCTGTGACATTACGAAATGACTCGGCTTCCACCCATTTTGAGAAGTAGTCCACTGCCACTACTATGAAATGATGTACATTCGATGCACTCGGTAAAATATCCCGGATCATATCAATTCCCCATGCTGAGAAAGGCCATGGCTCTGATAGCCCATGCAACTCTGTGTGCGGCAGATGATTCAAATTACCGTGTGCTTGACAATCATGACAATGTTTTACCAGCTTTGCACAGTCTGTCTCCATGGTCAACCAGTAGAAACCCTGTCTTACAATCTTGCGAGACAAATTCAACCCATTCATATGCGGTCCACATACCCCGGCATGTATTTCTTCCATTGCCTTCTGAGCCTCTTCTTTTCTCAAACACTTCAACTGAACGCCATTTACCTGTCTCTTGTACAATTCTCATTTCAAAATCACATACTGAGAAGCCAACTTCTGAATGGCTATTCTGTCTTTTCTGCTTGCTCATTCTGGGAATTCTTTGTGTTCCAGATACCTCTGAATGTCATGATACCAAGGTTTACCATCGTCGATCTCCATTTCCAGAACTCTTTCTATCTCATAAACGGGTCTGTTTTCTGTTGTCAGTACCAATGGTCTCATTACTAACTTCTCTGGATTTTCCTAAGTCGCTGCAAGTGTAGCTAATGCGTCTGCCATCTGATTCTCTTCTCGCGGCAAGTGCTGAAACTTACAATCGGGGATAGCCTGTGCCAACTTTCTGAGGTGAAAAATGTAAGGTTTCAACCGTTCTTCCTTTAATTCCCATTCTCCCTGCATCTGTCGGACTACCAACATTGAATCTCCGTAGACCTTCACGCTCTCAGCCTTCAAGGCTATCAATGCAGTCAATCCAAAAACACATGCTTCATACTCGACCATGTTGTTAGTTACTCCGAACGTCAACCTCTTGGCCATAGGCAAGGTTTCTCCCTCGGGGGTCACTATCACAATCCCAATTCCGGCTCCTTTGTAATTCACTGCGTCGTTGAAATACATCTTCCATCCTTGAACTGTTATTGCTTGGATCTCTTCATCTGGGAATTCAAACTTGTACTGATCCCCTTCAATAGGTTGCAATGCCAGGAACTCTGCTACGGCTCGCCCTTTGATTACTTTGGAGGTGAGATACTCAATGTCAAACTCTGTCAGCAACACTAACCATCTACCCAACTTCCCCACTAGCGAAGGCACTGAATGTAGATACTTCAAGGGATTTTCTTTGGCTACCACCTGGATCTTGTAAGACTGGAAGTAATGCCGCAGTTTTCTGGACGCCCATACCACTGCCAAACATATATTCTCTACTTCTTGATAGCGGGCTTCGTACGAAAGCATCTTCTTACTGAGATAGTAGACTGCATGCTATACCCCTGTCTCATCTGCCTGTACCATCATTGCCCCCAGTGCTTCTGATTCTATGGCCAAATACAATATCAAGGGTATGCCCGGTCTTGGAGGTTTCAATACATGGGGTTTTACCAAGTATTCTCTGATCTTGTCGAAGGCTGCTTGACATTGCTCATTCCATTTCACTGGCTGGTCTTTTCTCAGCAGTTTGAAGATAGGCTCACATACTGATGTCAACTTGGCGACGAACCGACTGATATACTGAATTTTCCCGAGGAATGCTCTGATTTCATTATCTGTCTTCGGTGCTGGCATCTCAATAATTGCTTTGATCTTCTCAGAGTCTACCTCTATTCCTCTCATTCCAACTGTATGTCCCAGTAATTTTCCTGATGTTACCCCAAACACACATTTCTTGGGATTCAACCGCAAGTTGTATTTGTCAACTCTCTGAATGAACTTCTATAATGCTTCTATATGCCCAATTTTTGTCTCTGATTTTACCATCATATCATCCACATACACTTCAATCTCTTTGTGCATCAAATCGTGGAATAGCTTAGTGGCCATCCGCTGATAAGTAGCTCATGCATTCTTGAGTCCAAATGGCATTACCTTGTAACAATATGTGCCCCACTCGGTGACAAAGGCAGTCTTGTGCTTGTCTTCTTCAGCCATGAGAACCTGATTGTATCCTGAAAACCCATCTGTAAATGAATACATGGCAGATAAGGCCGCACTGTCAACTAGCACATCTATATGAGGTAGAGGAAAATCATCTTTCGGAAAGCCTTGTTAAGATCTCTGTAATCCACACACATTCTGACCTTCCCGTCTTTCTTTGGCACCGGCACAATATTTGCTAACCACTCAGGATATTTCACCACTTCCAGGAACCCCACATCTATCTGTTTCTTGACTTCTTCTATGACTTTCTCGGCCCACTCAGGTCTCATCCGTCGAAGTTTCTATTTCACCGGCTTCATATTCGGATAAGTTGGAATTGTATATTGGGCGATGCTTCTGTCTACTCCAGGCATGTCCTCATAGGACCAAGCAAACACTTTGGTATATTTGGCCAATATTCCTTCTAATTTCTCCTGCTCCTCAGAGGTAACCTCACTTGCAATTAGAATTTCCTTGGGGCTCTCTGGCGTACCAAGGTTGAATGCATTTGTTCTGGTGGAACTGATATCAAATATACTCAAGTCATGCAAATTGAAAGGGAAAGACTCAGACGAGTAAGCAAAATGATTGTCTTTATTGCTAGCAGATGCATGAATACATTCAAATAAATCAGAGAGATAAACATCTTCATCCTCCACAGGTGCTTCATCTCCCACAGCTGGTTCTTCCTCATTTTCCTCGAGGGTCAGGCCCTCCAACTTCATCAGCTCTTTTTCCCATTTCTCTTCTTCCTTCTTCACAATTTCCGATGCCAGTGACTTCTCACTTATCACCTCCTGAAAGATCTCAAACCCAGGTACCACAATCCCATTGACTTCTACCGGTTCAGGTTCTCCATGATATCCCGTTGCCTTCACAAAGCATTCCATCAGCTTCAACCATTTTTTCTTGGCTTTCGGCTTATCCTCATCAGACATGTATCCCAACCCTCTCCAGGTAGTCTGCCCCTTAAAGTTTGGCAATGTCGAACCTTTACCCGGCTCGAACTTCATCTTCTCCATGATCCTAGCCACAATAGGATCCACCCACTCCTCAAAAGTTAGCGATACCTGGAACCTCGCGAAAGGTTGTATCTCTAAAGCAGCCACATTATTATCTACTTCAGCTCGGATGGTGACAATCTCTCCCCCGTAGGAAAACTTAATAACCTGATGCAGAGTGGAGGGCACGCCCCCAAGCTTGTGGAACCACGGCCTTCCCAATAACAAAACAAAAGTAGCTACGATATCCAGTACTATGAACTCAACCTCATCCTCAATCGGGCCAACCTTGACTACTGCGGCAAAGGTACCCTCAACTCATCGTTTGCTATCATCATAAACTTTGATGGTCATATTGGAGGGATCCAGATCCGTTGCCTTCATACCCAGCTTCCCCAAAATCTTCAATGGACACATATTGATGGATGAGCCATCATCTACCATCACACAAGATGTCTTATTGCCCCTCACTTCAGCTCTGATGAATAAAGGCTTGTTGTGATTTCTTCCCTCGGCCGGGAGTTCCTCCTCATAAAAGGTTATTATCTGCAAAGCTTCCTTTTGCACTGATCCGACAAACATCGCGGGGTTGTCATCCTCCGTTACCACTATCCTGCTCAAGGCCTCAACCATTGCCCGTCTGTGCTCCTGAGACGAACACAACAATTCCCAGATGCTAACCTGTGTCTGTGTCTTCCTCAACTGACGTAGCACTGCATCCCCCTCAGCATTCTCCATATTTTCAGACATTTCTCTGCCTTCGGTCAACACTTATTTACCTTTCTCAGTCGTATCACTGTAGAAACGCCCGCTGTGTGTCATTCCTCTTACCACCTCTTCATCACTACTGGAGAAATCTTCCCAGAAATTCTTCCCCTGTTCTGTTTCATCCTCGCTGCTACTATCCCAAATTCCCAGGCAAAAGGCTTGGTGCTCAAAGGATTTGAGGACAAGGCTTTCGGGTAGGCCAGAGTTTATCATATAGGTTGGTGGTGGGACATGGTAGTAATTCGGCAGGGGGTTTTTGTGTGTGTTAGGCTGTTCTGTTTCTGGGTCGGGTATCTTTTTGGAGTCTATAAGGTCCTGGATTTCATGGTGAAGGCGGGCACAATTGTCAGTGTCATGGCATTTCTGTTGGTGGAAATGGCAATATTGGTTTAGGTTGAGATGTGGTGGTGGAGGGTGTGGAAGTGGTTTGGTTTCTAAGGGTTTCAGAAGCCCATGTCTCTTTAATTTCTCCAATACCTTAGACAAGGGTCTACCCAGGTCGGAGAAACGCCGATTCCGGATAGCAGCAATCTCAGTAGAAACAAGTTTGGCACCTGATGTTCCTCCAATGGGCCTCCTGTTCAGGCTATAGAACTTTCTGTTCTCAGCTTATTCTTCTTCTTCAATATCCATGACAGTCTCCCCCAACTGTCGAAAATCAGTAATCATGGAGGTCATCCTCCTCAACTTGCCATAAATTGAGAGCTTAATACCCTTGATAATCATTTTTATCTGGTTCTTCTCTGAAGGCCGAGTCTGTATTTTCAAAAGCTGGCTCCTCCAACGGTCTACATATTCCTTGAAGCTTTCTTCTGGCTTCTGCTTGGTGTTTTCTAAGTCATGGAGTGACAAGTCGATCTCCAGATCTGTAACATACTGTTTCAAAAAGGCCTCTGCCAATTCCCTCCAATCCTCCTTGATCTTCCTCTCCAGGTTGTGATACCATACCACGGGTGCCCCCTCGAGTGACATCCCAAACATTTTCTGAACCTGACGCTTGGTTAAACCCACTGAACTCATAATTGAAACATACTGACAGAGATGTACCCTCGGATCCCCATTCCCGTTGAACCTGGCCATATCTGGCATCTTGAATTGAGCTGGCAACTGTTCTTCAAAGGTCATTGCCTCATAATCTAGCAGGTCTTCATGTTTGCCCATCATCTTACGGGTAACCGACTCTACCTGATCTCGGAGTTTCTGCAGTTCAGCTTGAGACCCTGCCACTTTCCCCGCAGCATATTCAGCCATAGTATCATCAAAACCTGGAATATCATCATTCAATCTAGTCGGAGGGTCTTCACACCTCTCATTCTCAGAGTTTCCCCCAGCACGGGGCACAACCATATTGGCCATAGCAGCAGTCAAGGCTTGCAACTGTTCAGTAACCTTGGTGAGATTGGTTTCCAACTGATTCATACAGGATGTTTCATTCTCTGATTCGCTCATGTTTGCTATCGATATTTTAACAAGTCTTCCATTTTCCCTAACCTAATGGATATCTATGATGGCTCTTAAGACACAAGAGAGTTAACATGATGTGTGTATGCATGAGATGCATGAGATACGTGCGATGTGTGGAACATATAATTTGGCCCATTGTCATTTTAAATCTTCAATCATATTATTGCAAGGTGCAAACTTGTCCCAGTTGAAAAGGCCCAACATGTTTACACATTTGCGACAACATGGTTAAACAACTTCAAATGATAAGGGGCCCCAACACAAGATGGCCCATCGGCATTTTAGAAATTTTGGCCCAATTGTCATAGGATACGAACTTGTCCCAGTTTAAATGGCCCAACAAGTTCGCATTTCTGACAAGAAGTCCAACTGCATCCAAATGAGGATGGTCCTAAACATAAGCATAAAGAAATAATTTCTACCGAGTGGCCCATCAACATTTCAGAAGCTTTTGGCCCAATTGTCATAGGATACGAACTCGTCCCAGTTTAAATGACCCAACAAGTTCGCATTTCTGACAAGAAGTCCAACTGCATCCAAATGAGGATGGTCCACAAGCACAATGAAATAGTTGCTATAGGTCATACAACTCTGGTCTACGTGTGGGTTTGTGGGAGTGTGGACAAATACTCTTGCTGGCGAAGGATTGCCCACAACTAGGTCTCCCCACTCAAGGGTTCGAGCGACCAAGTGAGCGCACCTTTTTTATACCTTACGGTACGTGCCAACGAGTTATGGTGTGTGACTGACTGTCAAATAAATTTCCCGTTGTAGATTCCCCAGAGGGAGGGCGGAGTGAACTCTCTTAAAAACCGAAGCCTCTTAGGCTCTTATCATTTGGTGACAGGAATAAACAACGAGTCCTCCAAATTATTCCATCACGGTAGGCTACAAGTACATGATTATCTAGGTGCCTTCGCAGCTTTTCCTTATAGAAAGGTAGTGAATAAAGGAAGACACCAAACCATTACCTAGCCTTAAAAGTGCCTTTGATTAAACCCTTTTCAACCCACGGTAAACACGGTTAATTAAAGCACAAATCACAATCATTACAAGGTATTATTTCGGGGCCAATTCTCTATCCCCAGTGGAGTCGCCAGACTGTAGGACACAGAAATTGGACGACGCTGTTCCGGGCTCGCGGCCCGGTCGGGAGTACGGAGTAGCCCACGGGGGAACTAAACCGGAGAAATAACATGGAGTCGCCACCCTGTGTGAACCGGGAAAATGATTTAAGGCTGCACTCACCCCTCGCAAGGGAATACCTCAAACCGTTGGGTTCAGAATGGTCCCTTACTTATGCCACTTGTAATGATATGATTTGTGCAATAATCTAACCAAGCCTAAGCAACATATATTTCCAAGGATAATCTATTCTTAAGTTCGCATGTATAAAATAAATCATCATGACGGCAAACATACGATATCACACAATAATCTCATGAACATGTTGAATCATCAAACACGAAAAATAAATAACAACCTAAACATAAACATAAAGAGACACCTATTGCGAAAGGAGATAACAAGATCATGCATAGAGGAATAACATACTAATGGCTAAATCATGCTTGAGAAACAAGTAACATCCTAACGACCTAATCATGCTTGAACACAATCTTGCGAACACATCAAATAAATGAATGCGGGAATACAAATGGATGATAACAGCAAAAGTGTCAATAATGGAATGGCATGGTTAATTACATAATGCAAGAGAAATCACCCAAGAAACAATCATGCATGAAATGTGATGAAAATGACTCAGTTCAATGTATGTGCGTTCGTGTAGCGTTCGTAAACGCGTTCGAACGGTAAACAGAAGGTTCGCATTCGTATAGCGTTTGAGAACGCGTTCGAACGAGACCAGACCTGATGCATGATAAAATAAAGAAAATACGTGCGCGTTCGAGTAGCATTAGTAAACGCGTTCGAACGGTAAACATAAAGTTCACGTTCGTATAGCGTTAGAGAGCGCGTTCGAACGAGATAAGACCTGATGAAACAAAATGCATGCGCGTTCGAGTAGCGTTCGTAAACGCGTTCGAACGGAAAACAAAAGGTTCGCGTTCGTATAGCGTTCGAGAACGTGTTCGAATGGGACAAGATCTGATGCATGATAGACGACGCAACACATACATAGATAAGCAAATCCATAATGTAGGACCCCGTGTGCCCGATTGAACTCATTCCCATTCAATCGGGTGTACCTCATCCGGTGCGGCAAAATATCGTGGTAAAGGTAGCCTTTAGGCATTTTCCCTCAAATAGAGGACCTTGAATCCACCCTAGTTAGCCCATGCGCACAAGAATGCAATGCATGCGTAAATAAAACAACGATATGCTAAGGATAAATGACATAATAAAAGGCGCGGCAAAACATCGTGGTAAAGGAAGCGTTTAGGCATTTTCCCTCGAATAGAGGACCTTGAATCCACCCTAGTTAGCCCATGCGCACATGAATGCAATGCATGCGTAAATAAAGCAACGATATGCAAAGGGTAATTGACATAATAAAAGGCGCGGCAAAACATCGTGGTAAAGGTAGCCTTCAGGCATTTCCCTCGAATATAGGACCTTTAATCCACCCTAGTTAGCACATGCGCATTATGTTACCGTGCATATAAAATAAAGACAACAATAATATAGGACCTCGTATGCTCGATTAAACATATCTCACATTCAATCAAACATACTCCGTCCGGCGCGGTAAAGTATTGTCGTAAAGATAGCTTTTTGGACTTTTCTTCCCTCAAATAGAGAACTTTTAGACCAAAATGCTAAGCCCATGCGCACTACATCATCAATACACAAACAAATAACGTGCAGAAAGTAAAGCGAAAACGACTAAATCATGCTTAAACATAAATAACATACTAGCGACTAAATCATGCTTAAACACAAGGTTGGATGAAACGAAATATAGTGTCTCTCAAGCGGTACGTGGCGTTGTATCCCGAGTACAGACCGCACTACCGTCCATTCGGATTCAGCTACGGAATTTACGTCCGGGTTTCCATCCGATATACCACAAGAGAGAACACATATTCCGTTCATCCGGAAATCACATCATGCACCAACCCACAATACTCATGCAAAATAAAGTAAGAAAATAAATAAAAGGAAGGGTGCCCTCAGGTCTAACCTCTTAGGTCGTCTCTCGAAAGTTCTTTACACGGCCGTCGGAAGGGTTGATGCTCCGCAACTCCTCCGATCCACTGGTCCACTGCTCTCGTTCGCTGCTTCACTATTTTAAGCCGTCGTTCCCTATGTTTTGTTGCTGTTTTACTGTCACTATTTTGCGGTTTTGGGGCTGCTATTTTTGCGGTGGTTAGGGGCTGTATGGGAGCAGTTTTGGCACGATAATGTGGCTGTTTGTGGACTGTTTTGTTGCGACAATTGGGGCTGTTTTGGTTTATGATTTTCGGTGAATGGGGGAGTTATTTCAAGGGTGATTTTCGGTGAAGGCTTACTGTTTTAGGGGTGTTATTTTCGGCTGTAGTAGAGAGAGGAGGAGAAGAGAAACTTTTTTGTGCTTGTTCTTGTGTTATGCGTGAATGGACTAGGAGATGAGAGTGTTGGTTTTGTGTCTCTTATATAGGCAAAGGCTAGGGTGAATCCATGTTTGAAAAGGAATAAGATTTGTGTATTAAAGAGATGCCATTTAATTAGTGTCACACAAGGAAATCATATATTTAATTGGGGACAATATTTGTTTAAATAAGGAAGATCATATATTTGATTTGTTTCATTTAGGTATGTGAATTATTTAAATTGGGATGTGATTTATTTAATCTAGGAAGAATATTATTTTAATTTGTGACATGTTTTAAATGTTTTAATTATTTTTGGGTGGGTTTTGGTGGGCTAATTGGGCTTGGGCGTGAGGCTAGCAACAAAACCAGAAGTACCGACACCGTTCGAACGTGTTCACGAACGCAACACGAACGAAAGCAGTGAACATGCGAATTGAATCCGATGACATACTTATTCTGAATTTCCCCTTCCGAGATTCGTTTTCCGCGACTTCCGTGACTTAAAAGGTAGTGTCTCCAAATGAGACTCATCATAGGGACTTACATGCAAAATGCAGTGCCTACAGTTACGCTTCCATAACACGCACAAGTGCAATACTAGTCTATTCCGCATTATCGATGTCCAGTCTCGATAATACTACGACTAGGGATATTTAATGATTAAACTTTTATGGATTGATATTGTCTCATATCTTATAATCCGGAACTAATCATAGGGACTTTTATCATTTATTTATTTAAATAATCAAATTACAAAATGATAAAATGCAATTTCATTGCTACATAGTTAATTTGTACAAAAACCACAATGTCTTTTACAAATAGTGACGCTATGGGTCATAATTGTCTAACAGGATTGATAAAAGAGCATCGAGGATCGGCAGAAAGAAATAGATGATCAACAAAAAAAATAAAACGGTCATTACATGAGGCGTTAGAGTTTCCGAGGAGGATGTCGGCTGAGAGAGATCTTATGCCTGAAGATGTATTGTTTGACATTGATTTTGATAAGTAGTTTTTTCATTTTGATGTATAGTTAACTGTTTTGTTGTATAGTTAACTGTTATATATATATAAAGGAAATATTATAAAAAATACTAAAAAAAGTAAGTAATTTCAGACTTCAAATTCGAATATCCGAAATCATAACTTGAGATCTCCGAAGTTTTAAATAAAAAATATATATATAAATTCGGTGTGGATTTCAGAGAATTTGAATTCTATGAAATCTCCTTCGGTGATCATTTAGGCAAAATCTAAATATTGTAACTCATTTTGATAAATGATAAAATATTTTTTATTTTTGTTGCTTCCCATTTATTATTCAGTTTCTTCTTCTTATAAAATATAAACCACTAGACCCGGCCGGCGGTTCGGTTCCGGTTCGGAACCGAACCGAACCGGCCGGTTTCCGGTTCCACAAGTGTGGAACCGGAACCGAACCGGTTAAATCCGGTTCGGTTCCGGTTCCACACTTAAGTGGAACCGGAAAGTCGAACCGAACCGGAACCGAACGGTTCGGTTCCGGTTCGGTTCGGTTCATTTTTTTTTTTAATTAATTAAAATAAAAAATTGAGAGGAGTCAAATCATTAAATAAAAAAAATTTATTAATTAAAAAAAATGAGATTAAATTTATAAATAAAAAAAAAATTATTACATTGAAGAGCTTGAGCTTAAATTTTTTAAAATTTAAGTTGCCTACGTATCCTCCAAGGGTGAGAGGAATCAAAGCTCACGTAGTTCCATTACAAGTTTAAGACATATCCCCTTTGTAAATTATAATTTTACATTTATCAATCATCATTATCAGTTGATCCTTCGGCTCCGGGTCCGCAGCTTCCGCTTGCACTTGTTGCAGAAGCATTATCGAACAAATCTTCAAAATCATCGGGGGCATCTTCTTGTTGTCTCAGATCAGCTCGAGTCCAATCATCCACACAAGCTGTTGCTTCTAGAGTGCTTGGATGTAATGAAGATCGCATAGCTTCCAATATATTACCTCCCAAGCTGAAGGCTTGCTCAACCGCAACGGTGGAAATAGGTGCTGCCAATATCTCTTTAGCAATAATAGATAAAACAGGATATATATTTTGATGCCGGTTCCACCATTCAAGGATTTTAAAATTTTTACTGCATAAACTTTCATTAGAAAACTCAAAATTTGTAGATAAATAATTATCTAATTCAGGGTTATTAGTTGTTGTCGTATCCCTAGATTTTTTATTTCGTTGTAATAACCAACGATCCCCTGCGCTAAGTCTTGGTTGAATTACCGGTTCGCTACTACTAGACTGACCTATTGTTCCTAAGTTATATCTTACAATATAATCATTAAATAAAATAATTAAATCACTTTTTAAATTCGTCATTATGCTCGTAATATCAATGTCATCTAATATTCCTAAATAACCATAGTAAGCTTGTAAACCACCATTCAAACCTTCTAATTTAAATCTAGGATCAAAAACAGCAGCAATAAGATAAAGTAAATGAATTTCTCTAAAATAATTCAACCATTTTACCTTCATAACAGTAATGGCTTCGAGCAAAACAATATCATTAGGGTCGTCACTGTCAACCTGTTCATCGAGAGTGCCAACAATATTCAAACTTTCAAGAAGAAATAAATGTGCAGTGGGATAATAAACACCGCTAAAAACTAAAGTAGCATCATTAAAAACTCTTAAAATATCTAAAATTCTTTCACAAATATCCCATTGACTAGGATAAAGTGTGATATTTTGAACATGTTGAGAAAAAAAACTACATAATGCATCTTTGTATTGAAGTGCTTGACATAAAAGAAAATAAGTAGAATTCCAACGTGTTAGAACATCTCTAGAAAATTTAATCGGTTTAATACCATTTATTTTACAAAACTTGGTCCATTCCCTCCTAACTTGAGAATATGACCAAATACAGTTAAGTGCCGTTTAATAGGATCAAGGAAAGGAGATAATAATTTTAGACCGTCTTGCACACATAAGTTTAGGACATGACATGTACAACGAATATGAAAAAATCGACCCCCTAAATTTGGTTGACATATTTCTTTTAAATCATTGATGGGTCGGCATATTTGACATTATGTTCTCGGATGAGCTTGCCATTTGAATAATTGCGATGCGAATGCCGAATGTGATAACAAATTAATTAACAACTAAAATAAGAGAATTGTATTGAAGTAAGATTGAGAATAAGAGATTTATAGAAAATGAGAGAGTTGAGAAATTGGTGTGATGAAATTATGAAAAATGAATCCTATTTATAGAATTTTAGAATTTTTTTGATACCAAAAATGCCCCTAAATATAACCGTTTTATTACCGTTATTAGGGGTACATTAGTAATTTTTTATTTTATATAATAAAAAAAATTTTATAATTTTTTTTATAATTTTTTTTTTTGGCAGCGGCTCCCTGCTTCCCCCAACGGCAGTAGCCGTTGGGGGAATAAGGCCCCCAACGGCTACTAGCCGTTGGGGGCCTTAGGGTTCCTGTTGGAACCCGACGGTTCCAACCGGAACCGTTCGGTTCCGGTTGGAACCGTCCGAACCGGTGGAACCGTACGGTTCCACCGGTTCGGACCGGTTCGAGTTGGGGTGGAACCCCAACCGAACCGGTCCCATTCCGGTTCGGTTCCGGAACCGAACCGGTTGGAACCGGAACCTTCCGGTTCAACCGGTTCGGTTCCGGTTCCGAACCGAACCGTGCCAGGTCTATAAAACCACCACTATCAAATTCGAACCTCAATTAAATATTAATTCACAAGTAACAATCTCTCTTAGTATCTCAAATTTTTTGTATTATAAATTAATCAGTTAATTATTTTATAGCTCTCTGTTTAAAAATTATAATGTGAGTGTTGTTGTAAATTTATTTGTCTCTATCGTGGTTTGTTTATTTTTGAAGAAGAGGAGGAGGAATGGAGTCGAATGAGTCCTCTTACGTGTCGTCACCGGAGGAGGTTCATGAAAATCGATCTCCGGCGCCGGTCAAGCAGCTTCCTTCAGGTCTTGGATTCGACCGTTTCTCTTTTATTCTCTGTTGCTTGTTTTTTTCGACTATTGTGAATCACTGAATCGTTTTGGTTTTGAATTATGCATTTGTTTTTTGTTTTGTTTTTTTTTTAAATTTCAATTGGAACCCTAGCTCTTGGCATTTTGAGGTGTAGGCTCTGTTTGGATGCTGATGTTAATTATTTCTGTTATTGTTGTATTGAAAATGTGTGTGTAGATTTCTGTTTTTTGAATATTTTGCATGAACAAGGCATTGGCGTAGATATTGAGTGAATTTGTTGAATAAATGACGACGCTAACCATGTTACATGAATTTCTTCGGTTTTTTTTTTTTTTGGGCATGAATGTGATTGAAACTGACAAATGAGAGGTCTTCAAACTCTAGAATTTTAAGGTTAATGAAGCGGCTCTTATTTAATTTGGTTGAGATTTTCTTATTTAATTAGGCTGTTGTTGGTATTGATAGGAGGTGTTGGAATTAGTTGGGTGTTGGAATTAGTATGTAGTTGATAGTTGTGTTGTTTTGTATTTAATATGGTAGTTGTATAATGCCTATATAAAGGCCTCTCATTGTAAGTTCTAAATCAAGCAAATGTTTATAGACATTTTCTTCACAAATTCTCACATGGTATCAGTAGGTTGATCCTAGGGTCTTCTTTTCTTTTATTTCCGGTGATACCACCGCCACGCCACCACCGACGTTACTGTTCCGGTATGCGTCCGACGACACCTCCGGCATCCTTCGCTCCTTGTCAGCCGCTGGTCTCACTTCCGCCGTCGGTCTCCTTCTTTGGCGTGTCTATCTCACTTTTTTTTTTTCCTGAAAATACACTCGGAACCCTAGATTTACCCACCACCACTTCCGCACTTTTTTTTTTCAAAAACCACCACTACCCTCAGAGGTCACCGATCTACCTTCGCCGAGCGACGATCTGCTCAGTTTTTTCCGCGATATTATTTATGGATCGCCCGTCAGAAGACGACACTCACCCCCGAGCTCCGATTTTGCCTAAATCAGGTTCCTTCGTCCCAACTCTTTCTGGTTCTCCTGTTATTACAACTGATAAGTTACTTGGTTCTATAATTATTTTTCTTGGTCGGCTTCAGTTGAATTATGGTTTATGGGGCAAGGGTGTGAAGGTCATTTAACCTCCAGTGAGGATTCTATACCTGAGGCCGAGCGCCGGTCTTGGAGGAAGCTTGATGCTCAATTATGTAATCTCTTATGGCAGTCTATTGATTCTAAACTTCTTGTAATGTTTCGACCTTATAAGACTTGCCATAAGTTATGGAGTAAGGCTACCGCTTTGTATACTAATGATATACAAAGATTTTATAATGTTGTGTCCAATATGTTTCACTTGAATCAGCGTGATCTGGATATGTCTGAGTATATTGGTCAGATTGAATCATTGCAAGAGGAGTTCAATTCTATCTTGCCAATTACCACTACAATTGCTGAACAGGAACGCCAGAGAGAACAGTTCTTTATGGTGTTAACTTTGATTGGGCTCCGATCTGAGCTTCAGCCCGTTCGTGATCAGATTTTGGCCAGTACTACTATCCCCTCTCTGGAAAATGTTTTTGCTCGACTTCTTCGAGTCTCCTCCACTTCCGTCATTGACTCTGAGTCCCACTCCGCAGAGCCTTCTATCTTTGCAGCACATGGCAGTTCCACGGGCAATCGTGGATCCCATATTCACCGATGAGTGCGTCCCAAATGTAGTTACTGTCAAAAGGTTGGTTACACCCGGGAGCGTTGCTATCAGCTTCATGGCAAACCCTCTCGTCCCTCTCTGCCAAGGTTGCTCAAGTTGATGGCACTGCCTCGCCTATTTCTTCTGAGCACTCATCTCAGCAGGTTACCTTATCTGGCCCGGATTATGTTGCTTTCCTTCAGTATCAGGCCTCACAGCAACCATCCTCTGCTTCTGTTGCCCACACTGGTAATTCTGTGGCCTGCCTCACTCAGTCCTCTCCTCTCGGCCCCTGGGTTATTGATTCTGGAGCCTCCGATCATATTTCTAGTAATCCACACATTTTCTCATCTTTAACCGGTTCAGATTCTCTCCCTATGGTTACCCTTGCTAATGGCTCTAAAACCTTGCTAAGGGTATCGGCGAGCTTCTCCTGTTCCTTCCTTACCATTGACCTCTGTTCTTTATGTACCTGGTTGTCCTTTTAATCTTATTTCCGTTAGTAAACTTACTCATGATCTTAACTGCTCTGTCACTTTTCTTAATAATTCTGTTGTCGTGCAGGACCAGAGTACGGGACGGATGATTGGTACAGGACGTGAGTCACAAGGCCTCTATCACCTTTCAAAGTCACTACCTTCCGTTGCTTGCACTTCTTCTGATTCTGCCCAAGTCATTCATTGTCGGTTGGGTCACCCCAGTCTGTCCAAGCTCCAGAAGCTAGCTCCACATCTTTCTGCTTTATCTTCCTTTAATTGTGAGTCGTGTCAACTTGGTAAACAAACCCGTACTAAGTTTCCCAAGCGTATCAATAATCGGGCTGCGTCCCTATTTGACTTAGTTCATTCTGATGTTTGGGGTCCCTGTCGTGTGAACTCTGTTTTGGGATTTCGCTATTTTGTTACATTTATTGATGACCATTCTCGAAACACTTGGCTCTTCTTACTTAAAGATCGTTCTGAGTTATTTTCGACCTTTGAAGCCTTTTGTGCTGAGATTCAAACTCAATTCGGTGTTCCTATACGCATATTACGCAGTGATAATGCTCGTGAATATTTTTCTACCCCGTTAAACAACTTCATGTCCTCCCTCGGTATTCTTCATGAGTCCTATTGTGCTCACACCCCCAACCAAATGGTGTCGCTGAACGTAAAAACAGACATCTCATTGACACGGCCTGTACCCTTCTACTCCACAATCATCTACCTTTTCGTTTCTGGGGGGATGCTGTTCTCACAGCTTGCTATTTAATTAATCGTATGCCTTCCTCTGTTTTACAAAATCAACTTCCCCACTCCATTCTATTTCCCACTCAACCTCTCCATCATTTACCCCTTCGCATATTCGGTTGTGTTTGCTTTGTCCATAACCTGACACCGGGCCGGGATAAACTGGGTGCTAAGTCTATCAAATGTATCTTCTTAGGTTACTCTCGACTTCAAAAAGGGTATCGTTGTTATTCTCCCATTATTGACCGTTACATCATTTCTGCTGACGTTACCTTCTTTGAGTCATCCCCATTTTTCTCTCCAGATACACCGCCCATTACACTCCATCCGGAGGTTCTTCTTGTTCCATTCTATAGTCCTCCATCAGAGGTTGTCCCATCACCTCGTCCTCTTCAGGTCTACCAACGTCATCCTCGCCCCCCACCTCTCCAGGCTGACTCACACCCTGCTCCAGCTCCTATCCCTATTGTGGACCTGCCTGCCCTACATGGTCCTATTGCCACTGGCAAAGGTATTCGTTCCACTCGCAATCCTCATCCTATATACACATTTATGAGTTATCATCGTTTATCTGCTCCATATTATGTTTTTGTTTCCACCTTGTCTTCTGTTTCTATTCCTAAAAAGCTCAGTGAGGCATTATCCCATTGAGGTTCAGTGCTGTAATTACAGATTTTGGTATGACTCGTAGTGAAGCTAATCACTCTGTTTTCTACCGCCATTCCAATGGCAAATGCATCTACTTAGTAGTTTATGTGGATGATATCGTCATCACTGGAAGTGATCAAGAGGGTATTCGGGAGCTAAAAACCCACCTATTTAATCATTTCCAGACTAAGGATTTGGGACGACTCAAGTACTTTCTTGGCATAGAGGTGGCACAATCTAACTCTGGGGTAGCTATTTCCCAGAGGAAGTATGCATTGGATATTCTTCAGGAGACTGGTATGTTAGATTGCAAACCGGTGGACACACCTATGGATCCCAATGTTAAACTCCTACCAAAAGAGGGGGAGCCGTTGGAGAATCCCGAAAAGTATATAGGAAGCTAATCGGAGAACCACTGGATGATCCTGGACAATGCATGAGATTAGTTGGGAAGCTAAACTACCTTACCATCACACGACCGGATATTTCTTTTGCTGTAAGTGTGGTTAGTCAGTTTCTACAAACCCCTTGCCAAAGTCATTGGGATGCTGTTATACGCATTCTTAGATATGTTAAAAGAGCATTAGACCAAGGTCTACTATATGAAGATAAGGGACATACTCAGGTTATTGGTTATTCTGATGCAGATTGGGCGGGTTCTCCGTCAGATAGACGCTCTACTATAGGTTATTGTGTTCTGATTGGAGGTAATCTCATATCCTGGAAGAGTAAGAAGCAAGTTGTTGTTGCCAGGTCTAATGCAGAGGCAAAATATAGAGCTATGGCCTTAGCAACATGTGAGCTGATATGGTTGAAATAGTTACTGCAAGAATTAAAGTTTGGAGGAGGAGCACAAATGAAACTAATCTGTGACAACCATGCAGCATTACATATCGCCTCAAATCCTGTGTTTCACGAGAGGACCAAACATATAGAAGTGGATTGTCACTTTATCAGAGAAAATTTTGTCAGGATATATTGCTACTAGCTTTGTCAACTCAGACGGTCAATTAGCAGATATCCTTACTAAGTCTCTTCGCGGTCCTCGTATTGATTTCATCTGTAACAAGCTTGGTGCATATAACATGTATGCTCCAGCTTGAGGGGAGTGTTGGAATTAGTTGGGTGTTGAATTAGTTATGTAGTGTGTAGTTGGTAGTTGTGTATTTATTATGGTAGTTGTGTATTTAATATGGTAGTTGTATAATGCCTATATAACGGCCTCTCATTGTAAGTTCCAAATCAAACAAATGTTTATAGACATTTTCTTCACAAATTCTCACAGGAGGAAACCGTTCATAGAATTTATACTGCATTTTAGTAATATAGAGAAGGTTTGGTGTTGGTGCCAGTGTTTGGCTTGGTTCTGATGTATCACTGTAATAAAGTTATGCAGTTAAATGACTCTTCTGGTGAGGGGTGGCAATTTGGTTCAGGATTCGCTTATTCGTTCGATTCGTTTCGCTTTAAAGCGAATACAGGTTTGAAAAATAATATTATCGATATTTGGTGAGGTAATTATTATAAATATATTAATTACATATTTTATATGTATATATTTATGAAGAATTAATTTAAATCAATTATGGTAAATTATGATATTAAATAATATCATGACTAAACGAATATTCGTATTCGATTCGTTTAGGATTCGATACAAATTCAATTCGTTGATTCGTTTTGCCACCCCTACTTCTGGTTGAGTGCCAATTTGGGCTTTCTGAGACTTGAGTTTTGTTTGATATCATATGTGTATGTATGCATGTATTGTATGTATGTATGTATGTATGTATGTATTTTTATGTATAAACCTTAATATTATTATTTTCTAAGTGCTCACGTCTTGCTTGATTCTGCTGATTAATTTTCCTATCTCTTGCTTGCTTCTGTCAGACCCTACCGAGAAGCCCACATATATTAGGTTTCTTGTCTCAAATGCCTTAGCTGGTGCTGTCATTGGAAAGGGTGGCTCCACAATTAATGATTTTCAGTCACAGTCTGGAGCAAGAATTCAATTGTCCCGCAGTCATGAATATTTTCCAGGAACAACTGATAGGATTATTATGATTTCTGGAACAATTGATGAAACTCTTAAGGCTGTGGATCTCGTTCTTGATAAGTTGCTGAGTGAGGTATTCTTTATGATGTAGTCATTGCACTCAATAAGGCTATTTCTTTCTATTATATTAATACTATTTTCTACTTTGGTCAGCTTCATGCTGAAGATCATGGTGAAGCTCACGGTGATGGTGGACCAAGGACAAAAGTGAGATTAATTGTTCCAAATAGCTCCTGTGGAAGCATAATTGGGAAGGCAGGGGCCACTATAAAGTATGAAGACTGCTTTTTGTTTTTTGTTTTTGCTTTAAAATTTTTTCAGTTGCGATGCCTTTGAAACTTAACTGACGAAATCATTTTTTGTTTTCCTGTATATGTTGAAACTTTTGATTGCTATTCTTTCAGATATTGTGATCACGTTTGATGAGTTTCATGAATGACTTAGGTTATAAGAACATTTTTCTTCATCATTTTCATACAAATTTGGTGTTTGTTTATGAGAAATAATCTTTTGAATTATTATAGAATTAACTAATATCTAAACCGGGAAGATCTGAGATATGATTCTGTCATGAATCAGTCTCATCTGAAATGCCGCTCTGCATAGTTTTTTTTGGGGTCCATTTAGAGTATTCTCTTATGACAATTTTGAGAGATGGATAATGTCTGACACTTGTGTGCACTTGACCTGAAACTCTCTTTTTTTTTTCAAGCTGATACCTTAATCTAAAATCTTAATGTCTTGGAGTTTGTGGGGAATAGTACTGCTGAGGTGATTATAGATTGCTTCATCTCAAATGTGAAATTGAATTGGTCTTTTTCTGTAACGCTTTATTCGTTGCTTCTAACTGGACCCTTTTCGGTAAGGATCAGAGTTATGGGTCCTCTACAGGGTTAAGTTGCATGTTAATGGATTATTTATTCATAAAATTATATAGCCCCGACTGATTGTATTGACATCAAATCAAAACCCGGTAAGATCTTCTATAATTTGGATTTCATACCTTCATGTATTTGTTTTATCTTATGTAAATACCTTCTACCATTTGACATGCACACACCCCTCAACGTAAGTGTTCCAAAGGAAACCATGAAGATTTTACCACAAATAGACCTTGTGGACTCTTACTGATGTTTAAATCTTTCTTAGCGGCTTAAGCTGGTAGCTCCATAGCCTTCATGATGTATTTAGCCTATGGGAGCTGATTCCTTTTGCACTTGTTTCTTTAACAATGCCCCCCGCCCATTCCCCCCAAAAAAAATTAATGAAGTAAAGGTTGTCTACTGATATTGGATTTCAATATTACCATTTTTGTAGTACATGTTTCCTCAACAGGTGCTCCTGTGAATATAGGGAAAGCAAATGGTCATTCATATATTCCTATATTTGCTACAGCCTACAAAAGCCAGTGGATAAAAATTTGCCCTTTTTGCAGGTCTTTTATTGATGACTCGCAAGCTAACATTAAAATATCTCGTCTGGATCAAAATTATTATGGGCTGAATGATAGACTAGTCGCACTGGCAGGAACTCTCGATGAGCTGATGAGGGCTCTTGAATTGATTCTATCTAAGCTATCGGAAGATTCTCATTACTCGCAGACTATGACTGTTCCCTATACATATGCCGGTTTGTCTTTTATAATTAGTGTATGCAATCCAGCTGTAGTATTAATTTCACACCATCTTCTTGTTGTTTCTTGTATGCTACTTCCAAATTTTTTATGCTTTGGATTGAGATATGCTCTAAACTGCTTGTGCTGATAATTATTATTAGAATTATGTTGTCTGAATTATTATGTTGAAATATAATTAGCTTTTTATCCTGAATTTTTAGGTACTCTCTTCTCTGGTTTTCATGGAATGCCATATGCGCCCGTGCCGCCTCCTGTTGCAGCAGCGCCACACAATGCAGTGCACTATGGACCCAAAATGGCTGGAAGAATGTTTCAGAATAACAAGGTTCATCCCCTTCCATAACACTTGAATCTTGTTGGTCTCGATGATATTTATTATTTCAATCACAAATACCGAAGCTATTATCTGTCATTTTAGTTTGTCAATCGATGAAGAGGTATACTTAATGAATGCTGATATGCTGAGAATGTCTGCTCACCCAGATAGAGGCTTAATGAATGTTTGGATTCAGAAGCCCAAAACATGCTTGGGTTCAAAAGAACTATGCTCCAACTCTTTGAAACACTGGGTCTTATACCCCTTTTTTCTGGATGAACTGCACTTTTCCATATGCTTGAAATGAGCATGCATATTAATCCACTGGATTTTATTTCATCTTAATTTAAGCTTATGTAATAGAATGAGCATGTTTTTTCTTCGAGAATTTGACCTTAACCTGGATGATACTAAATTGACTAAGAGTTATGTTGCGGAACACAGAAGAGAGATAGAAATAGGGGGAAGAGAGAGGAAATTAGCTCAAAGAAGGAGTAGAATACAGAAATAAGCCAGGAGGGAGAAGAAAACCATAGAGAGAGGAAGGAAAATAGCCACATAGGCAATTGCTCACAGGCAAAACTATTTCTTTAATTCATCGTCTGCCCAAAAATAAAAACAATGCCACTATTTATAGTGACTAAACCCTGATCTTTTTAGGAATAAAACAATTTCCAATAATGAAATAAAAACTTCCTAAATTAAAGTTATTCTAATAATAAAAATAAACTTCCCAATTTAATAAAGCTTCCTAATTTCTATATTAAATAAACTTCCATATCTCATTCAAGTTAATCGATTGTTTGTTTTGGTATAGCAGCTTGTATCTTCTCCCTACTGATATCTGCACTGATGATACAGGTGAAGTAAAAGTTGTAGGGAATCATGTTAGTCAATGCTTAAAAAGAATTTGCTTTCCAGTCCTAGTTTCATATAGGTTCTAGAAACATGTTTGACAATGTGTTCAAGCATACAAGTTTACACTTTTCTCTTCATGGACTTCTCTAGTGGGATCCGGATGGTTCTTTTTAGACCACTTGATATTTGCCATGTTAATAAAAAATAGGGATTCATTCTCATTTTCACACTGGAAAATCTTTCTTGTATCATGTGAATTTATTAGACCTGTCTGTTCAAATCAGCTCTCTCTTTCTTTATTATTATATGGTAATGTGCTTATCTGATAGCTGATTCTCCAAGGAAAAGAAATGCTTTTGAGTATGTTGATTTTGAATGACCAATAGTCTTCTTTTGATTTTTAGGATGATCGTACCAACTCAATGACAATTGGTGTGCCGGATGAGCATATTGGGTTGGTTGTTGGTCGTGGTGGAAGAAACATAATGGAAATTAGTCAGGTTCATGAATGGCTAATTATTTTAGTTAGTTTATAACCATTACATATGTACTAAAGTCGAGCAACTCAAAAATTGCAGGTCAGTGGGGCTAGGATAAAAGTATCAGATAGGGGTGATTTCATGTCCGGAACATCTGATAGGTACAAGAGTGAACAAAGAATCCATCTACCTGTTATGTTGTAAAATTATAGCCTTTTCTGATCTTTGCTTTCTGGTACTCGGTTTGCAGAAAAGTCACGGTCACTGGGTCTCAGAGAGCAATCCGTACAGCTGAGTCCATGATAATGCAGAAGGTAGCATATGCTTCTGACCGCTTGATGGATTAGTTCTCCAAGTTTAGCAACCAATTATTTTTTAGAATCTTTTGGTGGATCTAAAAACATGTGAGCGCGTCTCCTCTCAATCAATTAGTGATAAATCTCATAACGGTGGTGGAGCTGGAAGGAAGAATGGGATTTTGTTGTTGAGGTAGAGCATCTTATAGGGATTCTTCTTAAGATACATACAGCTTTATATCAGATATAAATTAAAGAAGTTCATTGGAATAGGCCATTGTTGCTTTGCTGAATTTTCGAGTTAAATTTATTATTTATGTGTTCATAGGATACATACAACGCTTTAGATCGAGTCTTGAGGTTTTTTATTGTCGAAAATTATTCTCTTTAGTGAGGGATCGTTGCGTAAACTCACTGTCATTTGCTTCTTTATTGAATTTTTGTATGTTTTCATAATGTAATTGATCCTAGTGTTGCCATCTTGATACAGTCCAATTGACTGAAAAGGTCCGGTTAAATTAAATAGGGTGTACGTCGTTATTATTGTGTGAATTTCTATAATATGAACTCCTGAGTTAAATTAACTGTCGACGTGAATAGTTTTTTTTTTCTTTTCAAACGAGCATAAAATTAAGAAAAAAATAAAATAAAATTTTTTTCGAAATCATATTTATCATCAAGATAACGTAAAAAACTATAATTTTTTTTTTTCACAATTCGCTAAAGATGGCAACAAAACCCGGATCTAGAGAGGTTCGAGCTTCATATGTGAAATATAGAACTCAAATTCTTTTGGCCTGGACTCAGATTTTTTCTTTTTTTCTTTTTTATGTTTAATTTTAGAGTTATTATCATTTTATTATTTAAAAAATAAAAAATAATAAATGAGTATTCGAATTTTGAGTATTAAGAATAACACCCGAATCCGGACCAAAAAAGCGCCATCCCTAATTTTTTGTATACAAATGGTAAATATTAAGCCGAGTAATTTGCTTATATTTTTTAAGTGGTAAAATATAGGCATGGGCATTATCGAATTCGGATCGGATCGGACCAAATCCGAATTCGATCCGATCCGAAATTTGTGGAAATTTATGATTTGATCGGATCAGATCAGCTAATCGGACTCGATCCGATAATTATCGGATCAATCCGATTCGATCGGATCGGACCGAAATAGGCTTAATTCGGATCAGACCGATCTGATCTGATTCGGATCGGATTAGTCTGATCCGAAATCGACCTATTTCGGATCGGACCGATCCGATCCGATTCGAATCAGACAGAGGATTAAGTAACCATTATTACTTATTAGATGCATTAATGCAATTTTAGGATCATAGAAGAAACTCATGAAAGCAATTAAAAACACAATTTGTGTATATCCAATGGGATTTCTTCAATAATTCATGAAGGCAATCAAATGATTTTCTCTCGTAAGTGTTCCAAGTAATCACTTGGCTTTAAAAGAAAAAGGAACAAACTCGGGAGACGCTTCTTGACAAAAACTTCTTTGATTAGGAATGTGCTATTTTTCAGGCAGCAATTGTTCAAAGACTATAGAAGATACAGGATAACACACCAACCTTCATCGAAATTTTGTTCAAAAGATTTACGACCAAGAAACTATTACAACTTATTTGTTTACTGTGTTCTTACAACGGACTTTGAACAGACAGTAAACTGAACAGAAAAGTACAATTAACAAAAGTGATATAGTAATCAACAATACAAATAAAATAGAAGACAAATGCAGGCAGTGAGTTGAGAATAAGGCACGGATCAGCAACAGGAAGAATTCCGAGGCTTGTTGATGTGGCAACAATCTCCTTAAAACAAATTCGTCCCCTACCGATCGGTGCAGTAGAGCGCGAGACGTCTGTTTCCCAGGATGCAACGGAAAAATAGACGAAATGGGCACCACCAAGTCCGACTTCAACGAACAACTGAAGTGCTTGAACTCTCTCTCAAAAGATTTTCGTAATAACAATTTTCTCTTGTGTGTAATGTATCTAATTCTAAAAAACGAAAACACTACTATATTAAAAGAAAATAACATGCCAATTAAGTTTCATCAATGAGAGGCTTTAACATTTGTTGTAACCATCAAGTTGATTAATGTCATTAATCTTAAATTGTAACCACAAAGTTGATTAATTGTCATTGATTCAACTGTTATGGAACATAAAAAGGCTTGGAAAAAATAAAGAGACATCCAAAAATTGGCTGGGCCAGGCCCGCTCAATTTGGTCCGGCATTCGTGTACGCAGGACACGCGGGTGCACACGAGCCAAGCTTGATTCGGATTGATTTGCACCCCCCCCCCCCCCCGCGCACGTAGAGAGAGCCTCTATCCTTATAACTCTTACCCATCTACATATGAGCAATCATATATAAGCATAATATTCACTCTATAGCTTTCCCATATGGGACAAGCTTACTTTTCTTTATTTTCCAACACCAATGGGTGAACTTTGAGCAACAATTTCTCATTCACCCAAGCACCATTTTAAGCATATGAATATACCATTTCGAAGTACTCACGGAGGAGTATCCGAATCATTCAATAACAACCACTAACACGAAGTGGACCATGCTTAAAATTGAGCCTCAAAATGCTTATTCATAAGCATTTTTTCCAACAATCCCCCACATGAATGAAATTGGCGAAAAACGTCGAATAAAATTATTTTATAAAACATTTTATTTTGACCTAGAAGAGTTCAACGGTTCAACACCTGCATAAGATAGGTAGGCCTCGCCTTTGAACATTCCCTTGTGAAAAATATCTCATTTACTGGCTGACAGTGGACGCGATGTCATTGAACTGTACTGCCGTTCATGTAAATAGAGAATATATATCACACAGATATTTAACCTAACACATCTGAGTTCTCATTATTATGTTCATTTTGGCCATGAACATCAACCTGGTTCTGCAAGAGTTTCTAAGAATTGAGCCCCATACAATTCCCTTTGAAGCGGCCCCACTTCTCTCTCACATAGGTGATTTCTTATTTAAGAGCATCTCGTAATACTCTGCTCGGATTCCCGACGCATAAAAATCATTAAAAGCCTTTGCTTAACCTCAATCCATACGAGCATCACTATTTCATTTCACCATAGGAATGGACTAGAGGGTAAACCCCCCACAGTGAACCAATTATGTCTTTTACGAGTAGGTTGTCCCATTGAACCTAGATCTTGGGATCTCCAGTCAACAAGGTTGGGTTGTCCTTCGTAATAAACATTTATCTAATGGGCTTTAGTCCCATTCCCCTCGATGATTTGACAACCAACTCTCTATTTAACCATTTGGTTAGCGGATCCGCAATGTTATCCTTTGACTTTACATAGTCAATCGAAATAACTCCAGTAGAGAGTAACTGTCTAACGGTATTGTGTCTACGACGAATATGTCTAGACTTACCATTATACATATTGTTATGTGCCCTTCCAATTGCAGATTGACTATCACAATGAATGCAAATTGCTGGCACTGGCTTAGGCCAACTTGGAATATCCTCTAGAAAATTTCGAAGCCATTCCGCTTCTTCAGCACACTTGTCTAATGCAATGAATTCTGATTCCATTGTAGATCTGGCTATCACAGTCTGTTTGGAGGATTTCCACGATATAGCTGCACCTGCTAGTGTAAACACATAGCCACTGGTAGACTTTGAGTCTTTCATATCAGATATCCAATTAGCATCACTGTATCATTCGACTACAGCTGGATATCTATGATAGTGCAACCCATAATTACGAGTAAAACGTAAGTACCTAAGTACTCTCACTATTGCTTTCCAGTGATCAACCCCTGGATTACTCGTATATCTGCTGAGCTTGTTTACTGTACAGGCTATATCAGGCCTTGTACAACTCGATAAGTACATCAAACTCCCGATAACTCTAGAGTATTCTACTTGAGATATACCATCTCCCCTATTCTTTGATAGGTGTAGACTCACATCTAAGGAGTTCTAGCCACAGCAGAATCATCATTGTTGAATTTACCAAGAATCTTGTCCACATAGTGCGACTGATCAAGAATAAGTCCATCTGAACTTCTCGAGATCTTTATTCCTAGAATGACATCTGCTAGACCCATGTCTTTCATGTCAAACTTAGATTTTAGCATATTCTTGGTAGATTTCACCATTTTAATATTACTCCCGACAATCAATATGTCATCAACGTAGAGACATAAAATGACATAGCCAACTTCTGTCTCTCTGACATAAATACATTTATCACATTCATTGATTTTGAAACCATTTGCCAACATGGTATCATCAAACTTTTTATGCCACTGTTTCGGAGCTTGTTTCAATCCATACAAGGATTTAACTAACTTACAGACTTTCTTTCCTTGTCCTGGAGCTATAAAGCCTTCAGGTTGTTCCATGTAGATTTCTTCATCTAAATCTCTATTCAGAAAGGCTGTTTTCACATCCATCTGATGTACCTCAAGATTGCGCAAAGCTGCAATTGCTAGTATCATCCTTATGGAATTTATTCTCGTTACAGGAGAATAAGTATCAAAGTAATCAAGACCTTCACGTTGTCTGTAACCTTTAATTACAAGTCTTGCTTTGTACTTGTCAATTGATCTATCTGCCTTCATTTTCTTTTTGAAAATCCACTTGGACCCTAACGGTTTACATCCTGAAGGAAGATCCACTAACTCCCATGTGTGATTTTGTAAGATGGATTCAATTTCACTATTGATGGCATCTTTCCACAAAGCACCATCAACTGACCTTACAGCTTCGTTATAGCTTTGAGGATCATTTTCTAGCAAAAATGTCAAAAAATCTGGACCAAATGATTTTTCGGTCCTAGCTCTTTTGCTACGTCTTGGTTCAAATTCAACAACTTGTTGATCCTCTGAAATATTTATTTGTTCTCGGTCATGACTATCTTCAATTATAGTCTCATGTGCCCGTTTGTACACATTTGAATTCGAATTAGTTTTACAAGGAAAAACATATTCGAAAAAAGATGCATTTCTCGACTCCATTATCGTATTCTTGTGAATATCTGGTATATTAGACTCATGCACAAGAAATCGATAAGCATTACTGTTATGTGCATATCCTATGAAAATGCAATCAACAGTTTTTGGTCCTATCTTCACTTTTTTAGGTGGAGGAATGACTACCTTGGCAAGACACCCCCACACTCGTAGGAATTTATAGGAAGGTATTCTTCCTTTCCACATTTCATAAGGAGTTTTTCCTGCTTCTTTCCGTGGTACCTTATTAAAAGGTAATTAGCTGATAAAACAGCTTCTCCCCACATATTCTGAGGTAAGCCAGAGCTGATTAACATAGCGTTCATCATCTCTTTCAAGGTACGATTCTTACGTTCTGCAATCCCATTGGATTGAGGTGAATAAGGAGCTGTGGTTTGATGTATGATTCCATTTTGTTCACAAAGTGATTCAAAAGGAAAAACATACTCACCACCACGATCACTTCTTAACTCCTTAATTCTTTTATTCAGTTGGTTCTCAACTTCATTCTTATAGAGAATAAATTTCTCTATAGCTTCGTCCTTACTTTTCATCAAATACACATAGCAAAATCTCGTGCAATCATCATCAATAAGGTAATAAAATATTTATTACCACCTCTTGATTGTATTGAATTAAAATCACATACATCGGTATGTATTAGATCAAGTGGTTCAGAGTTTCTTTCAATACTATGAAAAGATGATCTAATCAGTTTTGCCTCAACACAAGTATCACACTTATGTTTGTTATCAATTTAAAATTGGGAATGTGATTCATGTTAATTAATTTCCGCAATGAATTAAAATTAACATGTCCTAATCTACCATGCCATAAATTAGAGTACTCAACAATATAAGCAGAAGAACTAGCTTTATTGATATTTTTGGGTTTAACAACCATTACATTGAGCTTAAAAAGCCCATAAGTTACATACCCTTTTCCCACATACAACCCATTTTTAGTCAAAACTACTTTATCAGACTCGAACACCATCCGAAATCCATGCTTGTTCAAAAGCGATCCAGACACAAGATTCTTCCGAATTTCTGGTACATACAGAACGTTGTTCAAAGTCAACTCTTTCCCAGAAGTCATCTTCAGAATCACATTTCCTTGACCTTCAATCTCAGATGTTGCATGTCTTCCCATGTATATTTTTCCCCATTACCAACAGACTCAAATGAAGAAAACATGCTCTTGTCCGAGCACACATGTCGAGTGGCACCATGTTCAATCCACCACTCTCTTGGGTTAGAACCCACAAGATTCACCTCAGAAACCACAGCTGAAAGGTTAATGTCTGAAACATCTTGAGTCACATTTTCCATCACATTAGCCTCTTGATTCTTTTCTTCTTCGGCAATCTGCACTCAGAAGATTTATGACCCATTTTGTCACAGTTGAAGCATTTTCCTTGAAATTTGGATTTCTTGGAAACCCTCCTTTAGGGCCCATCTTTGACCCTTTGTTCTTAGAGTTCTTGTTCTTTGGGCCATGTTCAACAACATTTGCTTTGGCCTCATGAGTTATGCCTCTCTTGTCAGATACACGATTATCTTCCTCAATTCTGAGCTTAAGAACCAAGTCTTCAATACTCATTTCTTTTCGCTTATGCTTTAGGTAATTCTTGAAATCTTTCCAACCAGGTGGTAGTTTTTCAATTATCGAGGCTACTTGAAAGGTTTCACTTAAAACCATCCCCTCAGCATGTATTTCTGCTAGAATAATTTGCAATTCTTGTACTTGACTTAACACAGTTTTGGAATCAACCATCTAAAAATCTAGGAAATGGCCTACGACCAATTTCTTAGTACCGACATCCTCAGTTTTATATTTTCGGTCTAAAGATTCCCAAAGCCCTTTTGCTGTTTTCATTCCGGCGTACACACTGTACAAGGAATCACTCAGCCCATTTAGCACATAATTCCTACATAGGAATTCAGAATGTTTCCAAGCATCGATCGCAGTGATCACTTGGATATCAATCTCACCCTCCGCGGGTACAGGAGCATCTTCCTTTAGAAACCTTGCTAGGTTCAACGTGGTCAAGTAGAAAAACATTTTCTGTTGCCACCGTTTAAAAATTTGTCCACTGAATTTTCAGGGTTTTCCGCAGCAGGATTGACATGGCTCACATGTCCAACATGTGTTAGCCATAGAGGCAGTGACACTTTGGCCAGCCACAGCAGCTGCCATTAAGCCAGAGGCTGAAGCAAGTTGGCCAGCGAAGAGGCTGCCACTGCACTTGGCTAAACCACAGGGGCTGCCACAACATTCTGCCCAACCACAGGGGCTGCCAGAACATCTACTGTGTTTGGACTGTTTTCCATATCCACAGAGCGAATTTGTTTTAAGACTATTACAACTTATTTGTTTACTGTGTTCTTACAACGGACTTTGAACAGACAGTAAACTGAACAGAAAAGTACAATTAACAAAAGTGATAGTAATCAACAATACAAATAAAATAGAAGACAAATGCAGGCAGTGAGTTGAGAATAAGGCACGGATCAGCAACAGGAAGAATTCCGAGGCTTGTTGATGTGGCAACAATCTCCTTAAAACAAATTCGTCCCCTACCGATCGTGTGCAGTAGAGCGCGAGACGTCTGTTTCCCAGGATGCAACGGAAAAATAGACGAAATTGGGCACCACCAAGTCCGACTTCAACGAACAACTGAAGTGCTTGAACTCTCTCTCAAAAGATTTTCGTAATAACAATTTTCTCTTGTGTGTAATGTATGTATTCTAAAAAACGAAAACACTACTATATTAAAAGAAAATAACATGCCAATTAAGTTTCATCAATGAGAGGCTTTACACTGTTGTAACCATCAAGTTGATTAATGTCATTAATCTTAAATTGTAACCACAAAGTTGATTAATTGTCATTGATTCAACTGTTATGGAACATAAAAAGGCTTGGAAAAAATAAAGAGACATCCAAAAATTGGCTGGGCCAGGCCCGCTCAATTTGGTCCGGCATTCGTGTACGCAGGACACGCGGGTGCACACGAGCCAAGCTTGATTCGGATTTGATTTGCCCCCCCCCCCGCACGTAGAGAGAGCCTCTATCCTTATTAAACTCTTACCCATCTACATATGAGCAATCATATATAAGCATAATATTCACTCTATAGCTTTCCCATATGGGACAAGCTTACTTTTCTTTATTTTCCAACACCAATGGGTGAACTTTGAGCAACAATTTCTCATTCACCCAAGCACCATTTTAAGCATATGAATATACCATTTCGAAGTACTCACGGAGGAGTATCCGAATCATTCAATAACAACCACTAACACGAAGTGGACCATGCTTAAAATTGAGCCTCAAAATGCTTATTCATAAGCTTTTTCCAACAATCCCCCACATGAATGAAATTGGCGAAAAACGTCGAATAAAATTATTTTATAAAACATTTTATTTTGACCTAGAAGAGTTCAACGGTTCAACACCTGCATAAGATAGGTAGGCCTCAGCCTTTGAACCTTCCCTTGTGAAAATATATCTCATTTACTGGCTGACAGTGGACGCGATGTCATTGAACTGTACTGCCGTTCATGTAAATGGAGAATATATATCACACAGATATTTAACCTAACACATCTGAGTTCTCATTATTATGTTCATTTTGGCCATGAACATCAACCTGGTTCTGCAAGAGTTTCTAAGAATTGAGCCCCATACAATTCCTTTTGAAGCGGCCCCACTTCTCTCTCACATAGGTGATTTCTTATTTAAGAGCATCTCGTAATACTCTGCTCGGATTCCCGACGCATAAAAATCATTAAAAGCCTTTGCTTAACCTCAATCCATACGAGCATCACTATTTCATTTCACCATAGGAATGGACTAGAGGGTAAACCCCCCACAGTGAACCAATTATGTCTTTTACGAGTAGGTTGTCCCATTGAACCTAGATCTTGGGATCTCCAGTCAACAAGGTTGGGTTGTCCTTCGTAATAAACATTTATCTAATGGGCTTTAGTCCCATTCCCCTCGATGATTTCACAACCAACTCTCTATTTAACCCTTTGGTTAGCGGATCCGCAATGTTATCCTTTGACTTTACATAGTCAATCGAAATAACTCCAGTAGAGAGTAACTGTCTAACGGTATTGTGTCTACGACGAATATGTCTAGACTTACCATTATACATATTGTTATGTGCCCTTCCAATTGCAGATTGACTATCGCAATGAATGCAAATTGCTGGCACTGGCTTAGGCCAACTTGGAATATCCTCTAGAAAATTTCGAAGCCATTCGCTTCTTCAGCACACTTGTCTAATGCAATGAATTCTGATTCCATTGTAGATCTGGCTATCACAGTCTGTTTGGAGGATTTCCACGATATAGCTGCACCTGCTAGTGTAAACACATAGCCACTGGTAGACTTTGAGTCTTTCATATCAGATATCCAATTAGCATCACTGTATCCTTCGACTACAGCTGGATATCTATGATAGTGCAACCCATAATTACGAGTAAAACGTAAGTACCTAAGTACTCTCACTATTGCTTTCCAGTGATCAACCCCTGGATTACTCGTATATCTGCTGAGCTTGTTTACTGTACAGGCTATATCAGGCCTTGTACAACTCGATAAGTACATCAAACTCCCGATAACTCTAGAGTATTCTACTTGAGATATACCATCTCCCCTATTCTTTGATAGGTGTAGACTCACATCTAAAGGAGTTCTAGCCACAGCAGAATCATCATTGTTGAATTTACCAAGAATCTTGTCCACATAGTGCGACTGATCAAGAATAAGTCCATGAACTTCTCGAGATCTTTATTCCTAGAATGACATCTGCTAGACCCATGTCTTTCATGTCAAACTTAGATTTTAACATATTCTTGGTAGATTTCACCATTTTAATATTACTCCCGACAATCAATATGTCATCAACGTAGAGACATAAAATGACATAGCCAACTTCTGTCTCTCTGACATAAATGCATTTATCACATTCATTGATTTTGAAACCATTTGCCAACATGGTATCATCAAACTTTTTATGCCACTGTTTCGGAGCTTGTTTCAATCCATACAAGGATTTAACTAACTTACAGACTTTCTTTCCTTGTCCTGGAGCTATAAAGCCTTCAGGTTGTTCCATGTAGATTTCTTCATCTAAATCTCCATTCAGAAAGGCTGTTTTCACATCCATCTGATGTACCTCAAGATTGCGCAAAGCTGCAATTGCTAGTCATCCTTATGGAATTTATTCTCGTTACAGGAGAATAAGTATCAAAGTAATCAAGACCTTCACGTTGTCTGTAACCTTTAATTACAAGTCTTGCTTTGTACTTGTCAATTGATCCATCTGCCTTCATTTTCTTTTTGAAAATCCACTTGGACCCTAACGGTTTACATCCTGAAGGAAGATCCACTAACTCCCATGTGTGATTTTGTAAGATGGATTCAATTTCACTATTGATGGCATCTTTCCACAAAGCACCATCAACTGACCTTACAGCTTCGTTATAGCTTTGAGGATCATTTTCTAGCAAAAATGTCAAAAAATCTGGACCAAATGATTTTTCGGTCCTAGCTCTTTTGCTACGTCTTGGTTCAAATTCAACAACTTGTTGATCCTCTGGAACATTTATTTGTTCTCGGTCCTGACTATCTTCAATTATAGTCTCATGTGCCCGTTTGTACACATTTGAATTCGAATTAGTTTTACAAGGAAAAACATATTCGAAAAAAGATGCATTCTCGACTCCATTATCGTATTCTTGTGAATATCTGGTATATTAGACTCATGCACAAGAAATCGATAAGCATTACTGTTATGTGCATATCCTATGAAAATGCAATCAACAGTTTTTGGTCCTATCTTCACTTTTTTAGGTGGAGGAATGACTACCTTGGCAAGACACCCCCACACTCGTAGGAATTTATAGGAAGGTATCTTCCTTTCCACATTTCATAAGGAGTTTTTCCTGCTTCTTTCCGTGGTACCTTATTTAAAAGGTAATTAGCTGATAAAACAGCTTCTCCCCACATATTCTGAGGTAAGCCGAGCTGATTAACATAGCGTTCATCATCTCTTTCAAGGTACGATTCTTACGTTCTGCAATCCCATTGGATTGAGGTGAATAAGGAGCTGTGGTTTGATGTATGATTCCATTTTGTTCACAAAGTGATTCAAAAGGAAAAACATACTCACCACCACGATCACTTCTTAACTCCTTAATTCTTTTATTCAGTTGGTTCTCAACTTCATTCTTATAGAGAATAAATTTCTCTATAGCTTCGTCCTTACTTTTCATCAAATACACATAGCAAAATCTCGTGCAATCATCAATAAAGGTAATAAAATATTTATTACCACCTCTTGATTGTATTGAATTAAAATCACATACATCGGTATGTATTAGATCAAGTGGTTCAGAGTTTCTTTCAATACTATGAAAAGATGATCTAGTCAGTTTTGCCTCAACACAAGTATCACACTTATGTTTGTTATCAATTTTAAAATTGGGAATGTGATTCATGTTAATTAATTTCCGCAATGAATTAAAATTAACATGTCCTAATCTACCATGCCATAAATTAGAGTACTCAACAATATAAGCAGAAGAACTAGCTTTATTGATATTTTTGGGTTTAACAACCATTACATTGAGCTTAAAAAGCCCATCAGTTACATACCCTTTTCCCACATACAACCCATTTTTAGTCAAAACTACTTTATCAGACTCGAACACCATCCGAAATCCATGCTTGTTCAAAAGCGATCCAGACACAGATTCTTCCGAATTTCTGGTACATACAGAACGTTGTTCAAAGTCAACTCTTTCCCAGAAGTCATCTTCAGAATCACCTTTCCTTGACCTTCAATCTCAGATGTTGCAGAATTTCCCATGTATATTTTTTCCCCATTACCAACAGACTCAAATGAAGAAAACATGCTCTTGTCCGAGCACACATGTCGAGTGGCACCAGTGTCAATCCACCACTCTCTTGGGTTAGAACCCACAAGATTCACCTCAGAAACCACAGCTGAAAGGTTAATGTCTGAAACATCTTGAGTCACATTTTCCATCACATTAGCCTCTTGATTCTTTTTCTTCTTCGGCAATCTGCACTCAGAAGATTTGTGACCCATTTTGTCACAGTTGAAGCATTTTCCTTGAAATTTGGATTTCTTGGAAACCCCTCCTTTAGGGCCCATCTTTGACCCTTTGTTCTTAGGGTTCTTGTTCTTTTGGCCATGTTCAACAACATTTGCTTTGGCCTCATGAGTTATGCCTCTCTTGTCAGATACACGATTATCTTCCTCAATTCTGAGCTTAAGAACCAAGTCTTCAATACTCATTTCTTTTCGCTTATGCTTTAGGTAATTCTTGAAATCTTTCCAACCAGGTGGTAGTTTTTCAATTATCGAGGCTACTTGAAAGGTTTCACTTAAAACCATCCCCTCAGCATGTATTTCGCTGCTAGAATAATTTGCAATTCTTGTACTTGACTTAACACAGTTTTGGAATCAACCATCTTAAAATCTAGGAAACGGCCTACGACAAATTTCTTAGTACCGGCATCCTCAGTTTTATATTTTCGGTCTAAAGATTCCCAAAGCCCTTTTGCTGTTTTCATTCCGGCGTACACACTGTACAAGGAATCACTCAGCCCATTTAGCACATAATTCCTACATAGGAATTCAGAATGTTTCCAAGCATCGATCGCAGTGATCACTTGGATATCAATCTCACCCTCCGCGGGTACATGAGCATCTTCCTTTAGAAACCTTGCTAGGTTCAACGTGGTCAAGTAGAAAAACATTTTCTGTTGCCACCGTTTAAAATTCTGTCCACTGAATTTTTCAGGTTTTTCCGCAGCAGGATTGACATGGCTCACATGTCCAACATGTTGTCTAGCCATAGAGGCAGTGACACTTTGGCCAGCCACATGCTGCCATATTAAGCCCAGAGGCTGAAGCAAGTTGGCCAGCCGAAGAGGCTGCCACTGCACTTTGGCTAACCACAGGGGCTGCCACAACATTCTGCCCAACCACAGGGCTGCTAGAACATCTACTGTGTTTGGACTGTTTTCCATATCCACAGAGCGAATTTGTTTTAAGACTATTACAACTTATTTGTTTACTGTGTTCTTACAACGGACTTTGAACAGACAGTAAACTGAACAGAAAAGTACAATTAACAAAAGTGATATAGTAATCAACAATACAAATAAAATAGAAGACAATTGCAGGCAGTGAGTTGAGAATAAGGCACGGATCAGCAACAGGAAGAATTCCGAGGCTTGTTGATGTGGCAACAATCTCCTTAAAACAAATTCGCCCCCTACCGATCGGTGCAGTAGAGCGCGAGACGTCTGTTTCCCAGGATGCAACGGAAAAATAGACGAAATTGGGCACCACCAAGTCCGACTTCAACGAACAACTGAAGTGCTTGAACTCTCTCTCAAAAGATTTTCGTAATAACAATTTTCTCTTGTGTGTAATGTATCTAATTCTAAAAAACGAAAACACTACTATATTAAAAGAAAATAACATGCCAATTAAGTTTCATCAATGAGAGGCTTTACACTTGTTGTAACCATCAAGTTGATTAATGTCATTAATCTTAAATTGTAACCACAAAGTTGATTAATTGTCATTGATTCAACTGTTATGGAACATAAAAAGGCTTGGAAAAAATAAAGAGACATCCAAAAATTGGCTGGGCCAGGCCCGCTCAATTTGGTCCGGCATTCGTGTACGCAGGACACGCGGGTGCACACGAGCCAAGCTTGATTCGGATTTGATTTGCACCCCCCCCCCGCGCACGTAGAGAGAGCCTCTATCCTTATAACTCTTACCCATCTACATATGAGCAATCATATATAATCATAATATTCACTCTATAGCTTTCCCATATGGGACAAGCTTACTTTTCTTTATTTTCCAACACCAATGGGTGAACTTTGAGCAACAATTTCTCATTCACCCAAGCACCATTTTAAGCATATGAATATACCATTTCGAAGTACTCACGGAGGAGTACCCGAATCATTCAATAACAACCACTAACACGAAGTGGACCATGCTTAAAATTGAGCCTCAAAATGCTTATTCATAAACATTTTTTCCAACAGAATATACAGCTTGCATTCTCAAGAAATAAGCAGATTTCATAAAAATCTTGGTAGAAAACAGAACACAACAAAGTTGACAAATTTCCTGAGCATCTCGACACCATTAACAATTTACAGGAAATGAGGAATGCAACTATGCACACAATTTGGGGAAAGGCATACCACACTGGAATAATAACAGATGCAAGCAGAACACTCAACTCAAAAGGCAGAGGCCCATAAAGGTTTGGCTAAGAGTGAAAATCTCATAGTTGGGTAACAGAAGCAGTGAATCCCTAATTTATGGATAGTGAAAAACCAATTAGCATCAGGAAGATGTAAAATGTATATACAAGAAGATAACCCTTCAATTGTCTAACAACATCTTATTCCAGTAAAAGGTCCACAAGTCTATCAAAATTATTGACACCCAATTTTATAAGAAGCCATCATCCTACCCAGAAAAAGAATTACCAGGCACATATACAGCAAAAACTGCCAATACAGTTGAAGAAGATAATGGAATCAAACATCTCACAACACCACTAAAATGACACTTCATTTCTTAAAATGCACACTTTAAAATGCACACTGAAGCACAAACCATTGCACATCAATATCCTAACAAGACAGGCAAATCATGATTTAGCAGCATACACATTCCCCCCGATCAAAACAGCATCAGTTGCATATCAAACGTTCAGATTTGAGACAATCACTGTCATGCCATCCTGGCATCCTTTGCAGGTCTGATAAAATAAAACTTGACCACATTAATGCAACAACAAGGAATAATCCACTAAGACCAAAGGACCTCTAGAAGCCATTCACAAGATCCAATCCAACTCATGAATATAATTACATATAAATATATTGTAGGTCCAGGATGAACAAAATATAACAATACTATCCAGTATCCCCACCCCAGTGTCCTTCCACTTCCAGCACGGCAGCAACACAACAACATCAAGCCTAAACAAGATGGAAATTAATAAACAATGTTTCTGAAATATAAAATATAAGTATAACACCACTTCATAATTCATATCGTACTCAAAATCAAAGAAAAACATAACTTTGTCAAAATTGTACCTTCAAAGATAATTCGCCTCAAACTCTGTTGCCAACGACATAATCCGGTGATTGTGATTCAGATTGTAACTTGTGTCTTGTGATATTCTTCAAATAAAATAAAATAAAAAATTATTCACAGTTAGTAAGTTTGCATTTAATGGTATTCATTATAACAATTAAAAAACTAATTAAGTAATTAATAATTTTGTTTTTACCTTCCTCAAGTTTTTCGTAGTATTCTGCCTCCAATAACATTGCTTCCACTTCATTGGTTTTGTCAATTGTAAGTCTATTCCGTATCCAATTTTGAGTGCATATTAGAGCCTCGACCATAACGGGAGTTAATGAGCTACGAAAACTGTCAAGAACACGACCGCCCGTACTAAATGCCGATTCAGATGCCACAGTCGATACCGGCATTGCAAAAATATCACGAGCAATCCTAACCAAAATTGGATACTTACCGGTATTTGTTTTCCACCACATCAGAACACTAAAATTAGGGTCACGACTAATCTCATAGGTTCCATTAAATACATTTTTCTACTGAACGAGAAAAAGAGGTTAAAAAAGGAGGTGGTATATCATGTGCCGGTGTATAAACCTTCTCTCTCACAACAGGCGGGCCCCACACAGTTGTGGGGCCCGCCTGTTGTGAGAGAGAAGATGTATACACCCGGCACCTAATATAATTTTCGTTAAAAAAGGGCAAACAGAGCAAAAAACTGACAGCTGGCACTCAGATGAGAAGTGTAAATAAATGTAAGCCAAAGAAAAGAATCGCGAGTTTCAGCTTTACGAATTTGTCCGTACGAAGAGGATCGCCTGAGATCTCAAAGCTGGTGTACGATTCTTCGGCTCACCGGAGAATCAGCGCCGTCAGATCTGTTCTGCATTTCTTTCCAGATCCAGATCCAGATCCAAATCTCATATCACTCAACTTAATTTAGGTAACATTACTTCTCTTTCTCCAATATTTGTATAGTTGAAATTCAGTTTCAATTTTCTTTGTTATTATTATTTAAATGTGTATTTTGGATCTCTCTGTACGGACGTAATTTATACAACAGTCAATTTTATGTGATGTATTGTATAAATGATTAAATGAATTCGAGAAAATTCGATTTGTAGTCTTCGTTTGCCGTTTGGTTGCTGAGAAAATGCAGTATCATGAAGGAAAATTGAATTGCAACTGCAATAGAATTTGATTGTTCATGGTTTTTCCTTAGCTGTGAATTTTGTTATTGTATATGAAGCCTGTCTAGATTTCATTGCAAAATTTTGATGATTTTATTTCGTTCATATAATTTTGTTAGTTATATTTTGGTTCAAGTCATCGACTATGGGAAAAATCAGATATAGAAGAATAGTTACTTGTTACTAGCTATTTTTTTGTATTACTAGATTGATGTTTTATGTTTCCTTTAATTAGGCTAATACTCTGATGTCTATGTCACCAGCTTGATGTTCCAGATCACTGGTCTGATGTTTGATCATACCTACATGACAATCTATTTGACATCAATACCCTAATTTGCATCGTTGTATATGACTCTCTTTCATGTTTCTTTGTCGTGGATACTGATTGCGATTTTCACACATTACGTAAGCGCACATATCGCTCAAGTAATATAGTGACTAATGAGTCGGATTTCGAACCCACAAGGACTTATTATCCACTTTACTAATTATTAAGACTAACTACCTACGTTTATCTGATTTTAATAAAACTTAAATTAAAACTAAGAGAAAAATAAAAGCGATAAGTTGCAACTAATGAGAGACAAACATCTGGGGTTATGAATCCACCCAGTAATATGTGAAAGATGAATTGATTTTCCTATACTTGTGCAATAAATTAACTTATTAACCTGGAACACGAAATTATTCACAAGCCTCTTTCGATGGTCATATGCAAATATTTCGAATAAGCCAATTAACTATATTTCTATTGTAACATAACTGAAACCAAATTCATTAAGATCAAACTCCAATTGTGGTTACACACGCCCTACAGATATATTTCTATCCTATAAGGAAATCCCTTAGATAAAATCGTGTGTTATTGAACCTAAGGCCAAACCTAAAACTCATTTTTCAAGTTCAAATAAGTTTTCCACATCAATCTTATTGGTGATCAAGCAACAAGAAGCATTAAGCATAAAGCTCAATAAATAAGCCAATAAATCACACAAGATATAAGAAAAATTAATTATATAAAATTAGAATACTGGGTTTCATCAAACCATAAATTACGATTTTAGTTACAGCATATGGGATAAAGCTCAATAAATAAGCTAATAAATCACACAAGATATAAGAAAAATTAATTATATAAAATTAGAATACTGGGTTTCATCAAACCATAAATTACGATTTTAGTTACAACATATGGGAGAGAGTTCTAAAGAAATAATCAAAATTAAACAAAGCATCACGAAAGAGAAGAAAAGAATAAACTTTGTTGAAGTCGACAATCTTCTTCTTTCTTGATTTTGAACCTTCGGGCTGTGCTTTTTCTCTCAAAAGTCTCCTTGAGGCTTCAAAAGTATGTTTTTTAGGTCTTGGAATGGACTAGTGTTTTTATAGAGTGCTGGGGAACTCTCCTCTTTAAGAATCAGAAGTTCTCTTTGAGTCAGGTTTTCAGGGCCGAGTCGCGACGCGCATGGCCCAGCGTCGCGATGTGGCTGCATTACTTTGGATGTCACGACGCTCAAAACTCTGCATCGCGATGCGAAGGAAAGTTGAGGTTTTGTCTCGATTTTGAACTGCAGCGCGTCGCGCCGCGCTAGCCAGCTTTGAGACGCGCAACTCAGGTCATTAACAAAGACCCGATTTTGCTCTGGTTTGGCCGTTCCATCACTCGTTAAGTCCGCTTTAGCCATCTTATGATCTGGACATACAAAATTAATCCAAAACACATCAAAACATTCATAAGACCCGAGATAACCCACAAAATGCCAGTTAGAGAGGCGGTAAATATAAACATATTGACCGCTCATCAGATACATGTTTAAATTAGTGCTTGCATAATCAAGTCATGCGATTGGTGTGGAACATGCAACCAATGTAGCCGCTTCCCAACTGCTTTTACTTTTACTTTTCCTTATTTTCCCCAATCAGACCTGTTTTTGGATCCGCGCTGTGTAGGTTTAATACATTCTACTCTGAAACAAGTGAAGTTATTGAAACAAGAAAGTTGGGAAATTACAAGTAAAAGCAAAGGGAAATAAGGATCTAGATTAGCTCTGCTGAATACTCTTCAATTTGAATGAAAGTAGAATTTCCATCACCAGGATTTTGGAGCAACTACACACACACACACATATTATCTTTTAGCTTATGCAGTCAATCTAGTATTATTAAGATGATTGTTTGACTTGACGGACTTCAGTAACTTGCAAACAGTTCGTATGCAATCAGAGGAGATTAAGAAAGTTATGGACAGCAGGAATTGGCATTCAGAAATGGCCTATGACCAGTGGGTGTCACTCCCTATTTCTGGTGCACGACCATCAGCACGATACAAGGTGATTTTATTTGTTAGAATTCAGAAATCAATTCAACTTCTTCAAAAAAACCATATGTAGTAATTCATTTGGCACATCCTTTCTTTTCTCGCTTTGTATGTATTGTACCACACTCATTAATTAATAGTTTTTGAATCATCAATGAGGCCATTATTATTTAATTTCTGCTCAATATTTATGACTGATGCTTAATATGCCATTTGCACTCTAACTTTAGCAAGCTGCTGCGGTGGTCGGTGAGAAATTGTACATTGTTGGAGGGAGTCGTAATGGCCGGTTCTTGTCCGATGTTCAGGTATCCAACATGCCCGTTTATATATTCATGTTGAAGTTCTTTGTTTCAAGTCATTTGCAATTTGCTATCATTGCAGGTTTTTGATCTTAGAAGTTTGGTATGGTCCAATCTAAAACTTGAAACAGAACTAGATGCTGATAAGACTGAAGACAGTGGATTACTGGAAGTTCTTCCACCCATGTCAGATCATAGTATGGTAAGAGGTTATACATGTCTCTATATACATTATAAATTCATGTGCACACAAGAATGGTTGTATACTTTTGTCTAATTTCTATCTTTCATTGAGCGATTCAATGAGATATTCTGTAATTCGTTATGTGTATTAATTTGGACAGGTCAAGTGGGGGACCAAACTCTTAATTCCTGGTGGGCATTCCAAGAAATCTTCTGATAGCATGATAGGTTTGTTTTTTCGTATCCATTTTGGTTCTGGTTAAAAGGGCCCATGATTTCTTTTGAACCTTTTGAGGATGTGCTGTGGATGGTCTATGGTTCAAACTCATGCTGTGTCAACCAATTGTTTTTGCAGTGCGGTTCATTGATCTTGAAACAAACCTCTGTGGTGTCATTGAGACCTCTGGAAAAGTTCCGGTAAGTAGCTTATTGATGGTTAAATTCCCCCCACCCCCCTTTTTTATTCCCTTTCTTAAACTTTTCATTTGCTCTTTATTCTCGACAGGAACTGGGGAAGTAGGATAAGTTGTCATTTAATGAAAATTCTGATTGTATCCATGTGGAGTCTATTGCAGGTTGCCCGTGGTGGGCATTCTGTTACATTGGTTGGTTCTAGGTTGATTATTTTTGGTGGGGAAGACAGGAGCAGGAAATTGCTGAATGATGTCCATGTTCTTGATCTAGAGACTATGACTTGGGATCCAATTGAGGCCATGTAAGTATTTTACTTCTTTCCCAGATGGTTGCATGAATTCTTTCAGATGTATTCTCCATCATTTTCTTGTGTTTTGATAGGCAGACACCCCCAGCTCCAAGATATGATCACTCTGCTGCACTACATGCAGATCGATACCTTCTAGTATTTGGGGGTTGTTCTCATTCAATCTTCTTCAATGATCTTCATGTATTGGACTTGCAGACTGTAAGTATTTATCATTACATTCTCTCTCTTTGTTGTGCTTTTTGTTTTTGATTATGTTGAGGGTTGGTGTTTGAGAATTACATTTACATGTGAACTGTCAACTGTTATGACATGAAGGAAAACTTTAAGCAAGAATTTTTAAATCTGAGCTCATCGCAAAATTTCAATTTTAAGTGCTCGATTCGTTTCTCTCCCCCTCTTGCTCCCACCAGTATGCAGTATGACCTGGTCTTCCCATGTGCAGAATGAGTGGTCTCAACCAGAAATACTGGGAGATTTAGTGACTGCTAGAGCAGGTCATGCTGGTATAACAATTGATGAAAACTGGTATATAGTTGGTGGTGGCAATAACAACAATGGTATGTAGATGTTTTGTTTATGTAATATTGTCTTGGTGTTTCATCATGGAACCTTTTTTTGTGTATGGCTGAACCTTTGCTTGCAGGTTGCCAAGAAACTGTTGTGCTAAATATGAATAAGTTGGCATGGTCTGTCTTGACAAGTGTAAAGGGAAGGGATCCACTTGCTAGTGAGGTCAGTATTTTCTGCCCTTGTCAAACTCGTATTTCTTTTCTAGCTGCATTTAAGGGCATCTCTCTCTCTGTGTTATATTATTATCTTTTTAGGTTAATGCAAAAAACCTGAAACAGTTTAAGGGCATAATGGGTGCAAGCCAACAATATGGTAAACTTGAGTATTTTTGATACAGTAGATGAGTAGATCATCACGGGCTTAAAAACTCACAACTCCTATCTCGGGGTCAGACAGTTGACGAGTGCGAAACTTGATTAAAATAATTTTGGCTTGGTTCCTGCCTTCTGACAAAGGAGATGAATTAGTTTTATTCCCATAGGGTTGACATTTGTCCATCTAACTCTTTCACTTTACTCGGTGATTGGGTTCATTTTGGCCTTAATCTTTTGATTTTCATCTTTCAAAGATCTGTTTCTCTTTAACTGGATTCAGTTTTTGTTGTTTTCATGAGGGGTTGATCCATCTGGTTAGAAAGGGGAAAGTTACTGTTTGATCTTTTGCATAATCTAGAATTTGGTCATAGTTCTGATTTTTCTTGACCATCTTCAAATATTGAGCATTGGTTCCCACGGATGACGGACCATGTCACCGTTGTTTTCTTTTTGCTTTAAACCGCCATGTATGTGATTTGAATTTATCTTTGTGTGTTCTGACAAATGTATTGAAATATTGAATGCTGCAAGTTATTTGTTCCCGTATCTATTCTTAGGAATTGCATTTATTTTGTTTTTAAATCTTTTTCGCAGCTTCTCTCTCTGATTATATGGCTTGTGACAATACATTTTGTTATGTGAAGGTTGACATCTTGTATTGAAATTTTAAAATTCGCCTCCGTGCTGTTCATGATATCTAAATGTTATATTAAAACAGGGGCTTAGTGTTTGCTCAGCAATAATTGAGGGAGAGCACCATTTGGTTGCCTTTGGTGGCTACAATGGAAAATATAATAATGAGGTATGATGTTTAATACAGCTAGCAATAAATTTAAATGGATAGGCTCATCTTTGTTTTAGGATTTGGTCAGGCTGTTTATATTTTTCTGTATTTTTATGGTTTTCATGCATACCCTTTTATTCTAGGTTTTTGTCATGCGGCTCAAACCAAGAGATGTACCACGCCCCAAGATTTTTCAGTCACCAGCGGCAGCAGCTGCTGCAGCTTCTGTTACTGCTGCATATGCCTTGGCCAAATCTGAAAAGTTGGATTTCCCCCAATCATTAAATATAAATCCTGCTGGAATTGGAAACAATCATTCTGAACAAGATATCAGAACTGATATTGATGCGATCAAAGAAGATAAAAGAGTGTTAGAATTGTCACTTGCAGAAGTCAGGACAGAGAATTCTAGGCTTAGAGAAAAGATTGATGAAGTTAACAGTACTCACAGTGATTTATCCAAGGTTTGCTCTTGATGAAACAATTTCTTTTCTTTTTTTTTTTGGCTAAGTTTGATGAAGATTCCTAGAAAATATGATTCCGCATTATCCACTGAAATACTTTCTCTTGTTTCTGCTGTTTGCTCGCAGGAACTCAGTTCAGTCCAAGGTCAGCTGGTAGCCGAGAGATCAAGATGCTTTAAACTAGAGGTTTTTTTTCTCATCTCTTCTCTTCTCTGATATCTTAATTTACCATTTTTAAATCCCCTCTTTTACTTTGATCTTTTGGTGATTGACTGTTTTAACACTTGGACTCAAATGTGTTCAGGCGCAAATAGCAGAGCTACAGAAGATGCTTGAATCATTGCAGACCATAGAAAATGAAGTGCAAATACTTAGGAGACAGAAGTCTGCCTTCGAGCAGGAAATGGAGCATGCTACATCTATCCAGAGCCAAGGTTCTGGTGGTGTTTGGCGATGGATTGCTGGTGGCCAATAGAAATTCAAAGTCAGACCTCTTATCCATCTGTCAAACGGTTAGCAACCACATCCCTCTTAAGCTACAGCAGAGTGCATACAACTTTCTATTTTCTTGTGTATCCGGTCAAAATATGCATTCTGACACAACTATCAACACCAACTTTTGACCTCACTCGGAATTCTCTGCCGAGATGAGTTTATTTCGAGTAGAAATATGATCGATATGATGAAACTCTTCTATTTATCAGTTGCATAGAATTTTTTTTTGATTTCTTTTGCTTTCTATTCCTTGTCACGTAATAATAATTGTCCCTCGTCATTTTTACATTCATGATTTCCTGGTTTTGTACTACTGAATTCCTTGTATACTATATGGGGACTCCAATTCCAAATATTGTTATATTCATCATATATTGCGGGTTTCCTTTTTTTCCCCCTTCAATGCTTATACTCTGTATATTTTCTAACAGGAGTGTTTTTTTTCAGGCTTGATTTTCAATTCCATTCTTGTACTGGTAAATTGCTAGCCTCTTACAGCTACATATTCTATAAAACATCCCAACCTTTTCATTTTTAAGCTTTGTTTGATTCTAAAGGTGTCTCCAATAGCACTTTCCTTTTACTTTTGTTAAGGTAAGGGGCTGGAGAAGGCGAATATATTTTTAACCTCTTGTTTCATTAAGACTCGAACCCGGGTGGCTTGTTTAAGATGTTTGAAAACTAATTACATCTTATCTATAACTGCTAGTCTTCAGAGATGAACACAAAGCAAATTTATTCCTTGGCCATTCTTACTTGTATGAATCATCATAAATAATGACTAAATTAGTATTATTTCTTAATACTAAAAAGAATTTAGTAAATGGTTGTGATTAAAACAAAAGGTAGGGGTGGAAAAAATAACCACACTTTATTTATTTTCATGTGAATGGTTGTGATTAAAACAAAAAGTAGGGGTGGAAAAATCACCACCCTTTATTTATTTTCTTGTGATTAACGTTTATATGCTTCTTAAATCTTAATCTTAAAACCAAAAAATAAAAATTTATTAGGGATATTTGGCCAAAATGCTGTTGAGACAATTGCATTCCCAAAGCGACTTTAATACATTTGGTTTTATGCATTTGTTTCTACACAAATAATCCCAAGGCTCAAATTCTCACCAAAAAAATCCAAGTAGCTATTTTTCACCCATTCAATTCTTATCTTATATTATTCAAATGTTCTTAAAGCTTATAGTCTTCTGTTTACTAAACTTAGGAATTGCAATGGAGAGACAAAATAGAGGTAGAAATGATAATCTTTCTAATAAAAGGTTTGAATATTCTCACAAACATGTTCAAAAAATTTGGAAAAAAAAAATCGTCAAAAAAGACAAATTTTTTAAAATTTAACACAATCTTGTATTTCGCAATACAATCTTTTTTTCCCCCAATTCCCACTCATAGGATGCCAGCCAAACAATATTACTTCTTCAACTGGACATTTCTCACACTCACATGGCAAAATTCAACACCACAAATCAAATTACATGACCAAACCAAACACCACCCCCACCTTTTTTTTTTTTTTTTTAATGCGAAGGTGTGCTTTTGGTGATCATCCGACTATTGACTTGGTGGTGTACAATTCAAGATCTATCATTGAGGTATTGGATTCAAATCCAGAGAGTGTTTCTTGTAAGAATCTGAGACAACGGGGAGTTTTACTTGCTTCACCTAAGCTCGAAATGAGTGATTTAACAACAAAATTTTTAACATTTTTTTAAAAAAAGAACATATTCTTCCGCTTTAGATATTGAAAATTTTGAGTCGTATATTCACTTCACGATTTTGTCTTAATAAGAAACCTCAGCCACTTATATAGTTGGGTTAGCTGACATATTTTCATGAAATATGTAGACGTTGTACCTTGAACCATAATTTCAAGTACAACTACGATACCATCAAGTCAATCTAGAAGAAGTTCCTTATGAGATAAAGCCAGAAAGAAAATCAAATACCCAAAACGGACAAAAAAAAAAAAAAACACTTTCCAAATAAGATTACTTGCAATAATCCTTCGACACCTTTATATATTCACAAATTACCAGAGGTGGGAAAAAAAAAATTGGAGTGCTGGAAGAACTAAATGACCACAACTGTGATTCTGTGAAAGGCCAAGTAACCACCAACATAAAGATTATGTGGATGACAAAACCTTTACAAGTGTCGTATGCATGGCCTTGCACTAATATTTCATTCAAATCAATCCGTTCTTCAACTTCTACTTCTCTCCCTCCAAACTATTAAACCCCTTCCTCCTTTTTTTTTCACTCTCTCAGATTCTCAAAAGCCTTCAAAATCTTGCTCTAAATCTCAAACAAACACATTTTTTTTAATCTTCTGTTCATTTTATCTTATACACTCTCTTTCTTTACATCTCTCTCTGCTCTGGCTGCTGACATGGCGGTGGTGGCAGAGCTCTCATCATATTCTTACACCAAAACCACACGTCTCAGCTCTTCACAGCTCTCACTCTCATCGACCCATCTCTCTTATCTCCGTCGCCGTGCCTTGCAACCCATCGCTCGACCCAGAAACCTCAGAATCTCTTTCTCTGTCAAGTAAGCAGGGGTTTATTATATACATATGTATATATGTATCTATGCTAATTCTTATTAGTACTGTACTTTTTTCTCAGTTATATCATAAGGGTTTTGCTTGTTTTTGTGTCTCAGTCAAGTTCAAGCCCCGATTGCAGTTGAACAAGAAGACCCCAAGAGCAAGAACGATTGCTATGGTGTTTTTTGCCTCACATATGATCTCAAGGCTGTAAGTGCTTCAACTTTTTGCTATACATATATATGTGTGCATGTATGATGTATGATGTATGATGTATGATGTATGAGATGGCAATTTGGGTCAGATTCGTTTATCTTATTCCATTCGCATTAAAGAGGATATGTATTTAGAAAAATTGATTTGAATAATTTGAGCTTTGCATTTTTCATACATGTGTGAGTGTGTTATTTTGGAGATAAAATGGTTTGCTTTGCATGTCTCTTGAATTTGTGGTACCTGTGCATTGATATTGTTTTCTGATATGCAGTGGGTGAAAGGCGCCGCCTCGAGGCGGTCGCGTCTTTCGGTTTTCAGATTTTCGCCGCTTCACACCGTGTGAGGCGGCCGCCTCAGTCCGCCTCGCGCTGAATCGACGTGAGGCAGCACGAGGCGGCCGCCTCACTCACTGCACTTTTTTTTTTTGCCTTCAAAACGACGACGTTTTTGGGGGCTCCAAAACGTCGTCGTGTGGTCAATTTCATTTGGTCAATTTCATTTCGTCTCTAAGGCGCCAAAACGTCATCGTTTGGTCAATTTCATTTCGTAAATTTAATATGCCTTTTGTTTTCTTTAAATTTATTATCACATGGAGCATTAGGTGTAGATTGACGTAAAGTGGATTCTTGATACGATTCAAATTCATCATTATGGTTGGCTTTAATATGGTTTTAGTGAAAAAGAGTCATAATTAATATCATTAATCAATATTAATTGTGATTTAAAAAAAATAATAATTGTGAATGATGTCAAATTAATTTATTATTAACAATAAAATTATTTATTATAAATATTTAAATAAAAAATAAGTTACAAAAATATCATTAATTAAAATAATTAATTATTAATTTATTAAATTACTAAATATTTATAAAAAATTTATTATTAATCAAGAATCATCATTTCATCAATTTATAATTTTTTTTTTTGGTCGTTCGCATTGAGGCGCCCGCCTCGCCGCCTCAAGGCGGTCTGACTCGCGCCTCAAAGGCCGACCGCCATACATATTGTTAAACATTGTTGATATGCACACATGTCGTATTGGTGCTTCTTGTTTTTGGTAATTATGATTATTGTTTGCTGATTTGGCTAGAGGAGCATAGGCATCTTATCTTCATTGATTGATTTTGTTGAATTTGTATGTATAACAATAAATCTTTGTCAAATTATCTTTACAGGAAAAGGAGACAAAATCCTGGAAGAAATTAATTAATATTGCAGTTTCTGGCGCTGCTGGGATGATTTCTAATCATTTACTTTTCAAAGTAAGGGATTCTCATAATCTCATTGTTGTTAAGTGTGTGTGTGTGTATATTTAGTCGCCATTTTTCAATTTTCACAAGTAAACCCAACTTCTATAATTTGGTTTAGTTTTGATAGACTCTGGAGTCCATTCTGTTTTGGTTGATGTTAGAATTTGTTTGCTACAACTTCCTTTAGAATGGTTCAGATGAAGGTAATGGAACCTTGACAGTAAATAACAATGAAGTATCATTCATATGGTTCCATTATAAGACTATCCTATCAGCAATGTGCTGAATTTGCTTTCTGTTATGACTCGTGCCTGGTTCTTAAAATGCTGAAAGGAAAGTCCTATATACGCCTACATCAAATCAAAATTCATTACCTTATCAGCCATATACCATGATTATTGCCAATCTTTTGTCAAATGAAATTATTCATTTCATAATGGAACAAGATTGTTGAACCCTGGATTATTTGGTGTATATACATTGGACTAACTTGTGTTAGCAATGTCATTTCTAACTTTTTTTTGATCTTCCAGCTCGCATCTGGGGAGGTTTTTGGGCCAGATCAACCGATTGCATTGAAACTACTGGGATCTGAGAGGTCCCTTCAGGCCCTTGAAGGTGCGACTTTAAAATATACTATTATAGTTTTAATCAATACTCTCAAACAAACTGCCCTGAATCTCTCGTCCTGTAGAAATATTCAGTGACAAGTTTTTTTTGTTCTCTGTTTGCGTGTGCCTATGTGGATGCTATGGAAATATTAAAATTATTAAAAAGCACAAGTAGAAAGTAACAATGTTGACCTACTTATCTAATTGTCTCAAATTATCCCAAAGGATAACTCAGTTAGCTTAACTCTTGCAGAGCAAGAGGTCACGGATTTTTCGTCCAAAGGGATAGTTTAATTTGGGTGGGGTGCAATGTGTATATATATTCTACACTTCTCAGATTCTGTACAAGGCACTATAACTCCACTTAGCCTTTCCGAAGCAGCAAATTTTAGTGTCTTTCCCTGTTGCTCAAATTTATTTTTAATGAATTTGATTGCAATATTTCCAGTATCCACAGAAGTGAATTGCCAATGTACATGATCATACTGTTTTTTCTGACTCTGGAGATCTGAATCCCCTTCATTTTTGTCTTTGTTAACGCTTTTGTCAACTTAATGTCTTCATGCTTGCAGGAGTGGCAATGGAACTTGAGGATTCCTTGTTTCCTTTGTTGAGGGAGGTGAAAATTGGAATAAATCCATCTGAGGTGTTTGAAGATGCAGAATGGGCTCTTTTGATTGGAGCAAAGCCTCGTGGGCCAGGAATGGAAAGAGCCGGCTTATTAGACATCAATGGGCAGATTTTTGCAGAGCAGGTTTGATGTGTAAATACATTTTGCACCTACTTCTGAATCCCGCTTGCAGCATTTCTGATCTTGGTGTAAAATTTTGCAGGGAAAAGCTCTCAATGCCGTCGCATCCCGTAATGTCAAGGTGATAATTGTTGGGAACCCCTGTAACACCAAGTAAGAATATTGCTTTTGTGACTGCTATGATTGATATTGACACCTAGGTTATTAACCTCCGTGTTATTCCTCATGGTAACTGTATTTCTTTCCATTTGCAGTGCGTTAATTTGTTTGAAAAATGCTCCCAACATACCCGCAAAAAACTTTCATGCTTTGACTAGATTAGATGAAAATAGAGCAAAATGCCAGGCATGTAGCTCTCACACATTCCCCCATTTAATCATAAGTAGTTATTCTCCAACTGTCACTCAAGAATTTCTGTAGAAATTGGCTATTTCGTGCAGCTCGCCCTTAAAGCAGGTGTTTTCTATGACAAAGTGTCAAATGTGACCATCTGGGGAAACCACTCGACAACTCAGGTCAATAAAGAGATACTGCCAATAGAGTAGACATAGCTTAAATTATCCCAATTTTCTTTTAAAGGAATTCTGTGCTACTTGATGCCAGGTTCCGGACTTCCTAAATGCTAGGATCAATGGCTTACCGGTGAAAGAGGTTATCAAGGATCACAAATGGCTGGAAGAGGAGTTCACTGATTCGATCCAGAAGGTAAGATTGGTTAATAATAATTTTATTTGTAGTGAATTCCATAGTCTTCCTATAAACTCTTTTAGGCCTTTGTGAACAAGTTTAAATTTGATTTTCAGAGAGGTGGACTACTGATTCAGAAATGGGGAAGATCTTCAGCTGCATCCACTGCCATGTCAATTGCTGATGCCATTAAGTCTCTAGTGACTCCCACCCCAGAGGGTGATTGGTTTTCATCTGCTGTAAGTTCATTTCCACTTAATATCTCCCACTCTATTTTACTTCTAAGAAACACCAGGATATTGATTCTAAAAATCTTTGTAGTTGGAGATCCATAAATTTGTGTAACTTGTGTTTGAAAGTGGTACTGAGCACCATTAGCTTGAATTCTTTTTTTCAATTAACAATATTTACCCCACCCCATATTTTGGTGGAGCTAGATTCAATCCCAAGAGCCCAAGACCTCGTCTGACAAGAAAAAAGTCAATAGACTTGTTTTTTTCTTTGTTGGTTTCTATAGTTTTATACTTCTCTTATATTTAATAATGTGATTGTAGGTTTATACAAATGGAAATCCTTATGGTATAGCAGAGGATATTGTCTTCAGCATGCCATGCAGATCAAAAGTAAGTTTGATCTGATTTTTTCTTCTGGTATATTGTATAATTTATTTTCTGAACTTGAACAGAGATCTGTGCTCGTTCTGCACTTAATGTCTAAGATACACGGGTATGCAGGGAGATGGTGATTATGAACTTGTCAAGGACATAATATTTGATGACTATCTTCGCAAGCGGATAGCCAAGGTTTGTTGCCTTTATCTTCTTTCTGCTAAGAAATTTCCAGGAAGTGAACACCATATGGAAACCGGAGTAGAAGAAAAATACATCCAATCTTATCCTAAGAGATTATTTTAAATAAATTCGTAAGAATATAAATGGAAACTTAATAAATGGCATAATTTCTTGTTCGGTGGTTCCACTACATGTCATTGTTGACAATCCCTGGAGCCGGAATGTTTTCATCTCTTGATACACAGGGATGCCCTGCTGAGGAAGTTATATAGTTTTTGCTTTTGCTGCTGGGAACAATATAGTATTATTCCAAATCGAACTGAAAAGAATTCAAACCAGTTCAATGTCCTAAACTTTTCATGAATTCTTTACGTGACTGATATCGTTTCCTTGCAGACTGAAGAGGAGTTGCTAGCTGAGAAGAGATGTGTGGCCCACCTCACAGGAGAGGTATATAAATACTAAACTCACATATCTCTTGATATTATCAGATTAATATCTTATTCTATCCTCTTTTTTTGCTTCAGGGTCTTGCATTCTGTGATCTACCGGAGGACACGATGCTTCCGGGAGAAATGTAAATGTATCTTCTTGGGGCTCTGGGAATTCATCTAACTGCTATTGCTATTGCTATTGCTATTGCAATAAGATGAAGTCAGAAAGCTGAAAATGAACTGTTTATTTTACTGCAAATAACTTAATACCGATAATGTGCCAATATCAAACTATCTTATGAGTTCTAGTCTTCTATAAAGTTGCTTGGCTTTTGTCGTGGATTTAGGATTTTTTTTTTCTTTTTATCTCTGCTAGTGTTATGGCTATTACAATTCAATTTTTTAACCATATATATATATAAGAAATTGCCATTCCATACCAAATAAGTTTCCATCCTGCTTATTTGTTTGTGTAAATTACTTGAAAAGTAACTTTATTTAATTGGTCACCCTCACCCTAATTCTAATCCTGAGAAATTTTAAAAGAAAAAATATTAATTTAGATTTTACCAAGTCTACCTTTATAAATATTCTTTTCAACAGCTTGGAGTTTTTAATTCAGAATTGCAGTCTGTTTAATCTTCCTGGTAATATAAATAGGGTAACAAACAAAGTTGCATGACATGTAAATAATTTTCGAGTCAATAAAAATTAAAAAGCAGTATCCTTCATCAGTATACTCCCAGGGCACAACACAATCACAATACTTGCAGTAGGGATGTGACCAAAGAACTTCATCCCAAATACCACAATACAATAATACATTCTTTCTTGTAATTTGGATATATTGTAGATAAATAATTATCAACTTCCAGGCAAAACAATTATGAATAAGAAGAAGGAAAAAAAAACCCAGAAATTCAAATAATTCTTAATAGTATATGACTGCAGCGTGGACTAATGGTATTAAGTATAAGACGCAACAGAAGTTGCATGTAACAAACAAAACATCTGCAACAAGATGGTGTCTATGTCAATCTATAAGGAGATTTTACTACCTATCAGCCCTAAAAACTTAACCAGCAAATATAGTTTTGGATGTCATAGCCCTGTTTACTTGGTAGCGATGCAGGTAGCGATCTTATAACTCACTGAAAGAATTAGGACCCAAAAGAACAAGAAGAACCACAAGCTCCGGGACACCATCGACCCTGTCTTACCGGAGAAAATGTTGCCCTCTGGTAACAAACTGGCAGGACCGACATTTTGCGCCAGTTCAAAGGAAAAGGTGATGTTGACATCCCCATTCTTGCCAACTGACCAGTCCAATCCAGTTCCACTTAAAGTGTTATTTCTTAATCTGATCATACCAGCAGTAACATGAACTGAACTAGAGGGTTGTGCCATTGAATTGAGGCGAAGAGCTGCATCCTTTGTAGGGAATTCCGAGGCAAAAGCTGGAGGAGCAGCAATGCTGCCCAACATTTGACTGGCCTGTTTGAGGAAGGGATACTTGACATCTGCACCATAAGAAAAAAATAATGATTCTAGATGCATAACGGATGAAGGAAAACAAGTGCGCAGACTACTAATGGTACGAAGACTCTACAGTTGTATACATTTATGGAATCCCATGGCAAAGAACATGGAGAACCAGTGATGCCAACTCAAATAAACATATAAATTTTACCTGATTCAAATTTGGCAATATCTGGCTTTTGCTCTGAAGTGGACGCAACATCGTTATCATGTGCTTCAGATTGTTTCTGGCCAGCCATGGACACTTGGTCAGTTACTCCAGTCACCTGCTGTTAGAAAAATAACAAATGAATGAATACTTTAACTGAAAAAAGGGGGGGAAAAGGTACTACAGTGAAGTTTGAAAATGAACCTCTGCCTCAGTTGTGAGAGGTGCTATGTCAGAAATATTGTTTTCGCTTCCCATAATTTCAGAAGCATCAAAAGTCAGGTATTCTGAGTTGTCATCATTAGCATCAAAGAAATTAAGGTATTCTTCAAGCATGTCAAAGCCTTGAGAATTAGTCTCAACATCGTTCGATAGATCGTTAGCTTCTAGGTATAATTCATCACTGAATGGAGGATTATCAGTACCCTCCAAGTAAGGCTCATCAACAAAATAATTTACACCACCATCACTGAAATCATTGCTTGATTCAGTATATTCATTCTTTACTGGTCTTCCATCCATCTCATATTGCACAGGTAAATCAGAGATGTTCTGCCCAACCTGCAGCTCTGAATCATGCTGGGTACCATCCAAGCCTATTATGGGCTTCTGATCATCTTCTCTCAAGGCCCTTGAATGCTCAACGTGGATGCTTGACTCTCCATGATAGAAGTTCAATGGATGTGGAGCATATTCAGATAGATTGGCAACATCAAGATTCTGGCAAAAGGTATAATATTCAGGACACTACTAATCCAAAAATCTAAAATGTCAAGGACAAAAAAAGAGTATTTAACACTTGTTATACTGGCACTGAGAAACATGCAATGTTATTTTAGTGCTAAGAAAATAAGTGAAGGTTATAGCTCAAAAAAAAAAAAAAAAAAAAAAATCTGGTGTCGTTAGTGAGACTGTCAGGCAACTCCATTTTTTTTTTTTTTTTATAGAAGGAAGGTCTAAGCCCCTTCGTTGTATACTGCATCACCAACCCAAAACCAAACTCCAAAATAAACATATCCCCTATACTCAATGTTTAAAAATACGGGCGGCGCCTCGAGGCGGCCGGCCATTGAGGAGCGAGGCGGACCTCCTCGAGGCGGTGAGGCGGGCGCCTCGATCCGAAAATCGGAAAAATAATCCAAAATACATTCATTTCTTCATAATTCATAGTATGTTCAAATAACTATTGATAACTAATCCAAAATACATTAATGATTTCATAATTCATAGTATGATTTCTTTCAAGTGCAACCTGTTTTTTCTTGTATCCTGTTTTTTCAAGAACAATTCTTTCAAATGCAACCTGTTTTATATTGTATCCTGTTTTTTCTTCAACAATTCGATTTTTACAATCAATTTCGAAGATTAACAACAAATTCACAACTTGTAAGAAAGTAAAACACTAAGACAACTCAAGATTTTTTCAACTGAAGACCTGAAACAGTTGTTGATAGAACAAAGATAAAAACAAATGGTCATCAAGCCAAAATACTACAAGGTAACAGCTACCAACTCAAAAGCACTCTGTCAATGTCCTTGGCACTGCATATATATATATATATTTTTTTTGCTTTTGCAAGACAATAGCTCTGAGCTATCGAATGCACTTAAATTATAAATTACTGGAAAGACTTACCAGATGCGAAGAGAAGAAACTGAGAAAGCAGATACGAAGAACCAGGTCAGACTCAGAGACGAACGTAAGGAAGAGAATAAGCTGAGAAACCCTAAAGGCGATTAAAAAAAAGAGACTGAACGTGAGGCGCCGCCTCACGCGGCCGAAGGCGGAAAAAAAACAGGCTGACCGCATTAGGCGGCCGCCTCGACGCGCCGACGCCTAGAGGCGCCGCCTCAAAACGTATTTTAAAACACTGCCTATACTTGAACCCGTGACCACTTTTCACTGCGAGAATTAAAGCCAACTAGGCTATCCTTCGGGGATGTCATGCAACTCCCTAAATCACCAAAGTTATATTCACTAAATTAAATGTAAGCAAGGTTCGAAAACTCGGTGTGCGGTGTGAGGCGGTCCCTCGCGTGAGGTGAGGCGGACAGCCTCGCCGTGGTCGAGGCGACAGCCTCAATCCGAACACGAAAAAAACTAAAAGCAATAAATAATCTACAACTAATACATAAAAGAATCTATCAAAATTAAACAAAATGAAATATAATAAAATAAGTTCATGAAATAAAATGACCGCTAATCTCTGAATAGGCTATTATTTGTGTTTAATAACATAAAATGTGGGTATGAAGTGTCATCCTTCAAAAGGTCATCATCATATATAATTTCTATCATAAATAAATTTATTAATAATAAATTATAATTAATAAATATATATAATAGTGAATGATTATTTTTAGTGATAATTATTTTGCCATTTTCGGCTAAACATTGAGGTCGAGCTACTCTGTTAATATGGTTAACAATATTGCCAGGAAAATAAAATTGAAAATTTTATTTTCTGTACCTTTTTAGTCTATAAAGAAGCTCAAGTTGAGACTCTTTGTCACTACTTTCAGTTTCCTTATATTTATTTTTATTTTTATTTTAAAAATAATGACTTCACGGCTTTTGGGTTGAGGCGTCCGCCTCAAACTGCCTCAAGCCGCCTCGACTCGAGGTGTCATGAGGCGGGCCGCCTCAGGCCTTTGAGGCGGTCCTATTGAAAACTCGGTTTGAGGCGACAGCCTTGACGCGCCATAGCTGCGAGGCGGCCGAGGCGGCGCCTCAGATGGAGTTTTTAAACTATGAATGTAAGAAACTTCACTAACCATGCCATGATATTAATGAAAATCTCTCATTTTCTAAGCCCATAATAGTTGAATTCACTTTGAAAACATGGACAAATCACTCACACATCCATGTAATGTCAACTCTAATACATCCAAAACCAAAATAAAAGGATGCTATACCATTATACAACAAGATAAAAAACTAAACTCAAAATCATGATTAGATCACAAACCTGATCAAGGTCATTTGTTTCAAAATATACATCATCACTAACCACCAATTCTTCAGCCACCACGTCATAACCCGGTACTACAGCTGCCTCAACAACCTCATCATTCTCCCATTCCTCCTCAATAAACGGTGCCCCATACTGCTCTCCATTTTTCGGCCCTGATCCACTCTTCTGGAATATCCTACACAGAACAAACGCATCCTTCCCCAACACAACCAAAAACCAATCAATTTCCACTAATTACACAAACACTAGAAACAAGCAATTGATCAAATCCCAATACAAAGAAATAAAATCACAAAAAAGCCTAACCGGGTTCACCAAAATCTCACCTGTGCAACTCCGGCTTTCTCCAAATCCTCATCAGTGAGGCGGTACTCATGCATCACCCAATTGGTGCGTTCACCACGAGGAGCCCTCCCCAGGTGATAAACAAGGGTCTTCTTCATCCCAACAATTCGTGTGTTATGATTAATAGGACGGTCTTTCCCAGTCGTCTTCCAGTATCCCTTTTCAGTGGCCCTATTCGTCCTCGATCCATTTCCATATTTCTTATCCAACATACTGAAAAAATACCACTCCTTGTCCCTATTTTTCAACCTCGACTTATCTAAACCCACCAAAACAAAACAAAACAAAACAAAAATAAATAAATAAATAAATAAATTAAATAAATTAAACCATCATATGCAAACATATATATCAGAAACATTATACACACATGCATATATTTTTTTTATACCTGAAGAATTACTAGATCTGTACAGAAAATATAACTTCGACAAAATACAATGAAATTTAGGGTGAAAAAAAGATACCGGGGAGGTCCCATGGCTCGGACTTGTAAATATCAGTGACGGAGATGGCGTCGAACCGGAACGGTTTATTGCAAACTTTACGTTTCAAATAATAGCGAACCAGTTCCTCATCGGTGGGGTGAAATCTAAACCCCGGAGCTAACGACGTCGTTGCCGCGTCACGGCCCATCAATTGAACAACAGAGTATAGAAACTAATTAACCGATTAATTAATTAAATAGTTAATGAAAAGAACTGAATTTTTAGCTAAACATTTGAAATTAGGGTTTCGGAATTTTGGGGATAATTTGCATTTTCAGAGAAAGCAACGATAATCTTATCGAGGAAGTAATGAAAAGTCTTTTGATGTTAAAAAAGGGAGGGCGAGTCTTTGATGAAGAAGTGATTGCGAAAGTGTTAAAATGACCCGCCGTGATTTTTTCCCCCGTTTTTGCTTTCTTTCTGAGTCGATGTCGATGTGGCTTTATTGTGGTTTGACACGTGTGAGAGTTATGTGTGGGTGTGGATCGCACGCGCGGAGCCAGTGGTAGGCGGTTGCTTAATCGCTCCGTGTTTTTTACGTAATCGCCTCCGTCGAGTGAGTAATGCTGAAATGATGGAAATGACGGATATGTCCTCTTGGACTTTGCGGACATAAATCGGATCGTATTGATAGAATCAATTGAGAATTTTATAAGACGTATAATCAATCAAAATATTTAAATATGGGCTCTTTGTTCATTTTAGGAAGTCAAAATCATTTTACAATTAGGGGTGTGCATCGGTCGGTTCGGTCGGTTAATCCTTGATTTTTTAACCGTAACCGAAATTTTTGGTTAAATAAAAATGTGACCGATTTAACCAATTTATGACTCATAACCATTAACCAATTAACCATTATATTTCGGTGGTTATGGTTAATTCAGTTATTAACCAATCCAATAAATTAAAAATTAATATTTTTATAATTTTAATTAATAAAATTATATATGATGTAGGTCGGTTCTACCATTTTCACGAGCGGTCCTCCAATAGAATGAAATATCAGAAACATATATTTTACACAGCAGAAAAATGAAAAAATGATTTAAAAAAAATATATAACATTAATAACAGTTCATTACTGCCATAGCACCAACCCATATTTTACACAAATTACAATCGAGCACAACTCAACAAATTAGAAAGGAAGAAGCGTAAAGTGCAGAGATAATATTTTTTTTTTCAAATAATATAAAACAAAGTAGCCATCCCTCTGTCATCTAAAGGTAGTCCCTTAAATACCTTCATCTATGAAGACCATCACAACTAATGCACTATTCTTGAGTGCTCACAGATAATTGCCCTTAGAAATCAAGAGAAGCAAATTTCGGTTAATCGGTCGGTTCGGTTATACGAATCTCATAACCGTAACCGAACCGAATAACCAAAAAAATTAAAAATTTTAACCGCATAACCAATTTAACCGATTTAACCGAACCGTAATAAAAAAATGGGTCGGAACGGTTCGGTTAATCGGTTAAAACCGATTTATGCACACCCCTATTTACAATTATTTAATGAATTATGATATTTTTCTTTTTCCATATTTTAATTATTTTCCTCGCATCACATGTAAACTGCGACACAGATATATTCTATTACTCCAAGCATAAATGTCTGTTTTCTTGAATATAGTGCTAAAAAAAAAAGGATAGCACATGTGCATCAATGCATTAAAGATGAGTTAACGTTAGCGTTAACGCTTATAAAATCATAAAATCATAATATGAGATTATTTTTTGACGATAATTTATATTCTAACGTTTGTTCCATAACTTATAAGCTAACTTATACTCTCTGACAGTACTCTTCTATCAAACGCACTCATAAGGTATGGTGACAAGAAAGCTGCAAAAGATCTGCTATCGTTTTCAATGTGTGTTTCAAGTTCTAAAAGTTTGACAAATATTTACAAAGTGATTCAACACAGATATATACCATATTACCCAGTAAACCAAAATAGAGTTCAACAATCAACACAACGACAATGGGATGCTTAGATGCAGGGGTGAAGCCTCTTATATGTGATTTTTAATTTTTCCCCAACTGTTAATACTGAGTAAATAATAGAGATGCCACCATGAATTTATAAATTAAACACTTAAAAATTATAAAATCCTCAATCCGAGAATCTCCTGACTTCCCTACTGCTTAGATGCTCGAAGACATTCCAGAAACAAATAACATATATGTATATTCATCGTAAAGTTTTATTGAAGCCTTCTAGTTGCCTTCAATTGTAATTTTGCAAGTCTTTTTTCAAGCAACAGTCCTCCCTGATGTAATGATGGTCATAAAACTACATATATATTACTTTCATATTCAATATTGAAGGAGTTTTTTACACTCCCTTCCTACAAGACCATTTGTCCGTTTTGGGATCTCGACGGAAGCATTCAAGGCTGCTCTTCAGACGGTCTTGGTGAGGCTCGAACTAAGGATCTCAAAGTCCTTATAAGGTTTTTAGCCTTACCTATGGTACCACTAAGTCAACTTGACTTGGTGGTACGATATGGTGACTTAGAAACCATATAATAACTTGAGGTCATTGGTTCCAGTCACCATAAAGACCTATATGTCATTCAATATTCCTAAAAGCTCCGATAAGCCACTTTGAGAGTCAACACAAATGGCCTCATAGGAAGGGGTGTAAAAAATCACCTTCAATCATAGTGCACTTGATCTCATACTCGATGTAGTGTATTTTATGATTCCAAATGATCATAGGTAAAATCATCCTTGAAATTTCTATACCTTATAAATTGAGAAATAACAAATGAGTATCAGAAGTATTAGGTATAATATTTCTTTTATGATTTTTTTTCATAAAAATTACATTTTACTATAATACCTTTTATTATACTATTATATCTTTACAAAATTTTACATTTTACTACTATATCTTTACAAAAAAAAAAATTACATTATATTGAGGAAAAACTGTGGAGAATCTAATTTTGAGACGTATATTACACTGTCATAGAGCAATATTTGCTCTCATAGTGTGTTGTAAGAGTTGTAGGTAAATTCACTCTAGGATACAACAAAATATTGAAGATGCAACACAACACTTTATTAAATCTCTACTTGAGAAATTTCAAAAGAAAATTTGTTATATAATATGAGGAAAACTTGTTGGGGTTGGTGCTCAGAGCGCCAATCCGGACCGTATTTATGTTTGATTCATGAATACGAAAATCCACTTTTTCCATAATATTACTTTCTTAGTGGTTACACCTCTTGTTTTTATATACGTATTCGATCTAATTACTATTAGATTGAAACTAAATCTGATTTAATGATATGTATATATTAGACAAAGACCCGATAATATATAATGTAGTGCGAAGTTACAAATTAGTTTGTAATTGACATTGGGAAGTGTCACTGCTAGAAATATATTATCAAATAAAATTCATGGTCAAGATTTACTAACACGGGTCGGTTAGTTAAATCCGATAAGACCAGTACATGTCGTATATCGGGACTTGGTCCGATGGTTTATTCCAATGAACCATGAGTCTTGGGAGACTCGTATAGATTTGTAGGTGTTTATAATGGATAAACACTGGACGACTCACCGAAGATTCTTAATGGATGGTACACCAAAGTCAATAAGAATCTTCTCGGGTTGAGTAGCATAGTGGTCCTATGACTTGAGATACCACTGTGGATGTATGAGACATCCTTCACACTTACATGGCAGTCACGTCACCGATCTATTTAGATCAGACCTCCGCCTGTTTGTTGGGTGTAGACCGATCCTCAGGATATCCTGTGTGTATCAAGATAAGATCCGTCAGTTCTGTGTACAAAGCATAGGTAGTCCAAATGTGATTAGCAATCTGTTAAATCTGTGGCCACAATATACTTCGGAAGTAAGTTCCGAATGTTATTTAGAGATTGCTAATAGATACGTCGACGAGATTATACCTATAGAGATTTGACGTTTATATTTATATTTCTGAGATAATCCGGATACCTGTGACGGATGAATTATACGTATGCAATGACATCGACCTGTATGATTCAGCGAGTTTATCCGTGGTCGTCATAATTTACGGGTGGGTAAATTATGGACACGAAATTGGATTTCGTGACGGATATGCCTGAATCTAGAGAGTCTCACTAATGAAATATACTCGTAGAGCACTAGGGCGACTATTATAAATAATGGTGATTATTTATAAATCGTTTAACTGTTAAACGAAAGATACATGCAATAGAGGCCGAACCGTCATTTCCTAATTAATGTGTATTTGTATTTAATATATGATATTATTAAATACACATTAATAAATTGTCAAATAAAGGTATTTGACATATATCATTTATATATGTATTTGAGATATTTAAAGTAAATATAATACATATATTTGAGATATTTGTATTTAATTAATTGATTAATTATTTAATTGTTAAATAATTAATATAATTAAAATATAAATATCTTACCAAATGATAAAGTTAGGAAATGATTATAAGTGTATATTGTTGACTTATACATTAAAGGAAATGGTTGTCAAATTGAGTTTGACTTCTTAAGATATTTGTTTTAATTGGTAAAAATTGAAAATATCAATTTTCTTTTATTATTGTAATTTTCGGCCAACACCCTAAAATGAATATAATTGTTATATTTTTGAGTTGTTTTTGTTGACTTATGAATTTTCATTAAAGGTGTAATGATAAAGTTTGCAAGTTGATAAAGTAACTTTAAATGAAATAAAAAACTAAATATCTAGATATTTATACTACCAAATTCGGCCAAAGCAAATTTTGGGGAGTATATATTATTTTGTTTCACTTTTAAGGTTTAAGGAGTTCATAATTTACAAAATAAACATAATAGAGTTGAGAGAAAAAGGCTTGGAGGATAAAGAAGAAAGCTTGAAAAAATCATGTTTTTGTAAGTTTTTCTTTAAAGCTTTCAACATAGAAAATGTTTCTAACATGCTTAGCTTCATCTTGTGTTGCTTTGATGTTGTCTCTTTACTTATAGTTTATGTTTTAATTGATTATGAACTTGGAAGAAAGATGTATGCAAGTATGGTTATAAAGTGAGCTTGAAATGGTTTCAATGGCTCTCTTTTGATTATTTGATAATCATGTTGCCATTCTAGAGTTGTTAAGCCACTCATTGATGACCTAGAATTATTCTTGAGTGGTTTCATGGTGGTGAGACTTGTTTGGTGTTGTAAAGTTTGAATTAAAGTAATGGATTTGGTGAAATTGGTCAATTTGATGAAATTGTAAAATTAGGGTTCTTAACCCATTCCAAATTTGGGGTTTTTCATATATGTGATGTATTATGGTGTGTATATGATACATATTAATTTTTGGGTTGATTGGATATATGTGATGTATTATGGTGTGTATATGATACATATTAATTTTTGGGTTGATTGGATTTGATCTTGGCATGTTTTGAACATAAAAGAACCAAATTGCAAAAAATTGAAAATTCTGGGGTGGTTTCGGCAATTAGAGAAAAATTGGGGATTTTGTTGCAATCTGATTTTGACATGTTGGACATGTTGGAAATCATTTTAGAAATGATTTAGAATCATCCAAAATTATATTTGACAATTTTAGGACTAAAATGATCAATTTGCAAAGTATTGGGGCAATTCGGTAATTACTAAGAAATTTGATTTCTTGTGTAATTTTTCAGAATTTGATAATTGAGTAATTAAATAAATAAGTTTATTTAATTGTTCCAAGAAAAAATTTGAAATCAGAAAATTTTGATTTTCCGCGATTCTGCTTCGTTACCCGATTTCCGCCATAAAATCCCAACAAAATGGTATCAGAGCAAGTCTGATTCTGGACACCCTAATATGATTATGCCTTTTAACTTCATTGTTTAATTTAATCTTTACTTGATGCATGCATGTATTTATTTAATTTGATTAAATAAAGTAAACAACATCTTTTGCGGAAAATCCCTAATTAATAAGGTTTTAAAGTAACTAATATAGAGATACTTGTTTCTTGGTTCGCCTTATCAATACGGTTTATGGATATTTTTCAGTGACTATATCCGAGACCGTGCCTCTGCTGTGTGGGTGTAGCTGATAGAGATTTATTTATGCCAGTTGTATATTAGATACTAGATAAATTCAAGTGAAAGCGGAATCCTGAACGTGCCCAAGCTGTCGGGGTTACGAAAGTAGCTTGAGTTTATCATTGACGAGTTTAACCTTGATACGCCTCCTGTGAACGTGCCCAAGCTGTCACAATGAGAAACAGTCAGAACCAAAACCGGAGTCACAATGGGTGTGATTGACAATGAGTTGTCTACCTGTGAATATACGTAGGCGAGACCGTGCCTCTGCTGTGAGTCGAAATATATTCATGGGTGTAGGCACTGCATTTTTACATATAAGTCCCTATGATGAGTCTCATTTGGAGACACTACCTTTTAAAGTCGAGGAAGTCGCGGGAAACGGACGTCGGAAGGGAATCAATATTTTTGTTAGATTTTATTCGCTTGTTTAGCTTCGAGCTCGCTTGTTGGACCTCCATTTTAAAACACCAAGCCCACACATCACTAAGACACATACCAAGCCCATCTCACCCAAGCCCAATCCAAAAATAATTAAAACATTTAAAATACATGTCACAAATTAAATTAAATTAAATCAAAGCTAATTAAATTAAATCAAATTAAAATCCAATTTAAATTAAATTAAAACTAATACAAAAAATAAATAAATCTATTCCTAAATCAAATCACTCACCAATTTAAGTATATTCCCCACCAAAATATAAATATTCTTGCCTAAAATAATTAAATCAAATACCACACATGCATTATTTAATTGATTTCTTTCCTATTCAAAAACCATGCACAACCCTAACTTGTCACTATAAAAATAGCAGCAAACCCTCACTTTCTGACGGCCAAAAAAAGAAAAAACAAACACAAAACCCTACCTTTCTTTCAACCCTACTCACGGCAACAACCCTCATTCACCACAATAACACCACTCACAAATACAGCCATTGACTCATCAAAACAACAAAAAATAACACACTTCACCATCAGCCTCACAGTCTACCCCTCACGCTTAACTCCCCAACCATCACCAACTCACGTTAATTACCCCCTTGACCACGCACTGCCACACTCAACGCACATACACGAGCTTGACACGCACCAACCCTTCTTCCATTCACGTCACCAGCCAACAATCTGAGAACAAGAACCCTTCACGCATTCACAAAGCCACACACTCACTCTCATCATGCCAGCACGTCCCATGAACCGCACCTTGCCCTCATAAATCAGCGCCACATAACCTGCACTCAAAGCCACACACTCACTAAAAGCCAACACACGCCACTATCTCCACACATCAACACCTGCCCTCACGGCCAGACCACATCCACGAAGCCAACCCATCACCATACTGACCTCTCGCAATCTGCCCATCCACTAAGCCCATAAAGCTCCCTCATGAACACGCACAAACTGCCGCTCATTAGCCTCAAACAGCACCCTTAAGGTACCAAAAAACAGTCCCAAAAAACCCACGAAAATAGTCCCCGATTAACCCAAAACTGCCCAAAAAACTGTCCAGAAACTGCCCAAAAAACTGTCCAGAAACTGCCCAGAAACTGTCCAGAAAACTGCCAAACAGTCCAGAAAACTGCAGTCCAAAAATAGTCCAGAAAACTGCAGTCCAAAAACAGCAGCGAAACGGAGGGAAAACAGTAGCTTGGGCAGCGAAACAGCAAAGAAAGACGTGGACCAGTGAACGAGAAAAGTTGTGGAGTGTTAGCCCTTCCGACGGACTTGTAACGCGCTTCCGAAAGTCGACATAAAAGGTTAGACTTGAGGGCACTTTTCACATCTATTTTCATTCGTATTTTTCTTGTTTATTGAATTTTATTTGCATGAGTATTGTGGAATGATGTGTGTTGTGGCCCTTTAATGAATGAAAAATGTGTCGCCTCTTGTGGTATATAGGATGGAAACCCAGACGTAAATTCCGTAGCCGAATCCGAATGGACGGTAGTGCGGTATGTAGTTGGGAAACAACTCCACGTACCACTTGAGTATACGACACATATTTTATTTCATGTTATCTTGATTTGTTTATTATCCTTATTTAATTTCTGCATGTTATTTGTTTATGTAATAATGTGATGCGCATGGGCTTAGTAAGACAGATTAAAGGTCCTCCATTTCGAGAGGTTAAAATCCTTTACCATGATGCTTCGCCTTGCCGGATGATGTATATTCGGTTGAATGTAAGATGTGTTCAATCGGGTATACGAAGTCCGATATTGTTGTCTTTATTTTTATATGCATTATTTTATTAGCACATGGGCTTAGTAAGTGCGATTAAAGGTCCTCTATTTCGAGGGGTTAAAATCCTTTACCACGATGCTTTGCCGCGCCGGATGATGTATATTCGATTGAATGTGAGATGTGTTCAATCGGGTATACGAAGTCCGATATTGTTGTCTTTATTTCTTATATGCATTGTGTTATTAGCGCATGGGCTTAGTAAGTCGGATTAAAGGTCCTCTATTTCGAGGGGTTTACCACGATGCTTTGCCGCGTCGGGTGAGGTACACATGATTGGATGGGAATGAGTTCAATCAGACACGTGAGGTCCTACATTGTGGATTTGTTTCTCTATGTATGTGTTGCATGCATCAGGTCTGGATCCGTTCGAACGCGTTCTCGAATGCTATACGAACGCGAACATTCTGTTTACCGTTCGAACGTGTTTTCGGACGCTACTCGAACGCGCACACATTTTCTTAGTTTTATCATGCATCAGGTCTGGTCCCGTTCGAACGCGTCCCCAAACGCCACACGAACGCGAACCTTCTGTTTACCGTTTGAATATATTTTACAAACGCTACACGAACGCACATGTATTTTATTTGTTTTATCATGTATCAGGTCTAGTCCCGTTCGAACGCGTTTTCAAGCGCTACATGAACGCGAACCTCCTGTTTATCGTTCGAACGCGTTTACGAACGCTACACGAACGCACACACACTGAACTGAGTCATTTTCATCATATTTTATGCATAATTGCCCCTATTAGTTATCCCTTTGTATTACAAACCTGATTGCTTCTCTTTATTACGCATGATTGTGCAATTGCCATTTATCTGCATTCCCTACATGTTTGAGTACAATGTGCTTATTAAGTTGTATGCTTGCCGTATGTTAATTTACCTTTATGCATGCAAATTCGGACATAGATTATATGCAAATAGGTTGTAAAAAATGTGTTATATGCAAACTTAGATATGAGCTTTGTACTTATGCATGCGAACTTAGGAGTAAATTATCATTGGAAATAAATGTTGCTTAAGCTTGGTTGAATTATTGCACAAATCATTTTATTACAAGTGGCATAAGTAAGAGACCATTCCGAACCCAACGGTTTGAGGTATTCCCTTGCGAGGGGTAAGTGCGGCCTTAAATCTTTATCCCGGTTCACACCGGGTGACGACTCCATCATTCTCTGGTTTAGTCCCCCGCGGGCTACTCCGTACTCCCAACTAGGCCGCGAGCCTGGAACAGCATGCGTCGCCCAGTTTCTGTGTCCTACAATGGGGTCCACTTCCAATAATGGAATTTGATTTAATTATTGAATTCTCATTTTTCGTTGGGGATTACGATATTACGTAAAATAGTGAGAACACTGCTAAGTTTAAAATATTCCATAACTTAAGCGGTGTGTAATATTATGAAAATTGCTGCCTGTTTGTTTTCCTTATTCTATATTAGATAGAATTAAACTTTTAATTCACTGCTTACATATTTTTAATATTTGTCTCTGACTTGACTTATGGTTGCACTATTCTGGAATTAGTTCTAGATACTATTAGACTATGATATTGTTAGATTAGTCTAAACCATCGGGAACTGTTGTTCCGATTTTTGAAAAATCAAGATGGTTTGTGACTTTTACTAAGTCATGATAGATAATCTAGATAGATATCCATTTTAGGATATTATTATGTAGAGAGAATAGTTTCTTGTGCAGTAAGAATTGACACGAATAAGTTCATATCTCGAGATTCTTGACTGGCATTAAGAAAACCCCATTAGGTATTTGTTTATCTTATAATGACGTTTCTTGACTTTAGCGACTTCTAGAAGTCACGTGTCTGACACAGTTTGCTAATCAATCATTTGCAATTGTTGTGAATAATTGAACGCAAATAATAAATCTTAAGAAATGAGATGTATATAGTTGTGTATTGAGAATATTGATTCTCACAATACGACAACTGTAGGTATTGGATACCAGATATCCCGTCTAGTTATTTAAATTAATGTTTAATGACTGTTTTGATATTTGATATCAGAACTTGCAACTATTGGATAGTTACTTTTTCTGTATAAACAGTTGTTACATATTTTAAGATGACTAGTAGTGTCACTAATGAAAAGATAGACATTAAGAAAATATTCGGTTAAATAAATAATTTAGAACGGTGCTTTATGAGATTTCATCACTTAAACATTAGATGCTTATTCCGTATGGTAAATGATGGTCTGATACGAGATCACACCACATATCCTTATCCATTTAATGAATATTATATTCGGGAATGTGATTAAATCTCATTTAACCAATGATTGTGATTGGAGTATAAGATTTATTTAACTAATACATTGGATGTATGTAGTTTAATAAATAATAATTGCTTAAGGAAGTTTTCTTTATTTCGTAACTTAGTTGATGAATTGTCATAACTTAGTTACGTGTTTCTGAAAGAACACATATTGAACGTCTTGAAAGATTCAAGAACTTTCAATTTATTCTGATGAAACGCAGATCGAACATCTTTGACTAGTTCAAAGATATTCGATCTGAAATTTTGAAAACTTGATCCTTAAAATTCATAACAAGTCTTTGAATTATTTAAAGATATTTGATATGATCAAATGTATGAATTTATGGCAATTACTTCTAAGATTATTCAGTGAATATGATTCTTACTCAATATAATTCTTTCACGATTACATCTTGATGGAATTGGTCAGTGGGAGTAATCAAATCTTATATGATTTGATTCGCTTGATATTGAGTGTTGCCGAATTAGTTTCAATACTCTTGGGGTTATGCTCCAATAACACTAATTCATCTATTTAATTAATGTTCCATTAGTTTCTACAGTTGCGTATATGATATGTATAGGTAGAAAATTCAAATCTTGAAAAGTTTGAGATTTGAATCTTTCTTTTGTATAATGGTTATATAATTGAAAGGTCTTGAACCTTGGAGGTACAATTAAAGTTGATCATTTATTCTATTTTATAGAATATTGTATTCTATTTGATAGAATATCTTTCCTACAATCCTAAGTAATAAAATTGTTTTATTACTTGGTGTGTAACATCAGATGTTAACTATTGTAAAAAGACTTGATTTATTGAAGTCAAAGTGAGAATGATAACTATAGTTGGAACTACGTATTGATAAGATGAAGCGACCCTTAAACATCTTCCGTATAAGTCCAATAGGAGTGTTAGAATCATTCAACGAGTTTGATACTTGATGATTCCATTGTTTTCTTATCGAAGAAATTATCCTATAACTTATAGTGAGAGCGATATTTGATATCAATTTCGGAAATTTACCATTGAACCATAGATCTAAGATTGTTCATAGCTGTACTATGATCCAAGTTGTGAACTTGATTAAGCTTTCGTTGAATAGTTCATAAATTGGTGCTAATGGTTGTTTTGCGCAACAAAAGCTATGTGAGCTGATTAAAGGTTTTCCCTTTACAGTTGACAGTGAGAAAATATTGATCTCAGTGTACGGGCCAAATTTGGGCCAGGGGTAAAATCGACTTTTACCACCAAAGCCAGCTGCAAGACCTGGAGCCCAGAAGAAGATCCATGGGCCGCCTCATGAGCCCAAATTCATTAAAGACAGACAAACGGACACCAGTTACTAAGATCAGGAATGGATCCGAATTCATGACCGTCATCATGAAATCAACGGTTATGAGATCTAAAGGACCTGAAATTATGAGACGACGAAAGAGGTTTCCAACGGGCAGAAGAGGAATCCTATAAAAGAAAAAGGGCAAAGAATAAGAAAGATGAAACAGAACTCCTAACATCAGATAATATCCAATAGTCCGCCCTCACGGCAATCGATCAGTGGTTTAGGTATCCTAACACCTGAACCCTTTCTACTTAAATTCTCTCATTCTTTGGCTAACTTGAGCGTCGGAGAGCCTACGGTTTCCATCACACCGGTGGGCAGTAAATCTCTTTTGCTCTATTCTTATTTTGCAGGTTCGCTTGTGCCCCCCTACACATTCTCAATTGTGGACCTCGACCGAAATCAGGATCTACAATTTGGCGCCCACCGTGGGGCCTACCAAGCGAATTTCGTAAAAGTAAGACATAGCAACGCAGCAAATGGCCTCAAGCAATGAAAAAAACCCAAATCCCATGATGGCACACAGCTTGCCATGCTCCAAGAACGGTTGCAAGCCCTAGAAGAAGAAAATCAAACGATGCGGAGTGCCAATGACAATCTACAGAGAAAGATGGAGCTGATGTCATCCAATCCTCCGCATACTAATACTTGAGCCAAACAAGCAATCCAGACGACCAGACCAACCCAACACCCATCCCGCTTATGACAGAAGGTCCAAACAACAATCAACAGCAAAATCTTGCAAGAACCGGTCTCTCTCATCGATCCAACCCAACAGATTGCCACTTCAATCAGGAAGGAGATGATCGAATTCAAGGAAGCAATAATGTCGAGACTACCAGGGGTAAGGTTGCCGGTTAGGAAAAGTAGGGCTGGAGCGATTTCTGACACCCCATTTGCGGAGTCTATTGTTGCTATTGATTTACCCCGAAAATTCAGCCCTCCGGAGATGAAGCCGTATGATGGATCTGCCGATCCAGACGACCATGTCGTACACTACAAATACAAGATGATGTCCACCGGCCTGTCCCCAAGTCAGTGGGAGGCTGGAATGTGCAGATGCTTTGGCGAGACTCTGGCAGGACCTGCCCTTACTTGGTTCATCAACCTTCCCTACAGGTCAATCGAGTCCTACCAAGAGCTAGCTGACAAGTTTGTGCAACACTTTGCAAGTTCATGCAAAATAGAAAAAACTTCGGACGACCTTAATTCTATACAACAAGGAAGGGGAGAATCTCTGCGGAGCTACGTTGCTCGATTCAACCGAGAGAGAATCACGGTTCCAGATCTCCACCAACCTACAGCAGTAGAAGCCTTCCGGAACGGACTACTTTATGACAGCGGACTCTACAAGAAGTTGACGAAATTTCGATGCTACAACATGGAACAAGTAATGGCACGGGCCCAGGTAGAAATAAGATGGGAAGAAGATAAAAGAAATAACGGAAGGGCAGATGTTGCGAATACCCGGATTGACCGAAGGCCTGTTGCTCCCAGGCCGCACGATAGCAATGTCCATTCTCATAGGGAAAAGAGGAACCAACAAAGGGGTGAGCGGCGACCATACTACCCAAATGTCGAAAAAAGACAAAGGTCACACAGGGACGAGCAACCAGCAAGCAAACTCAGGCTACCGGACTACAACTTTACGATCTCTCCAGGGGAACTGGTCACCGTGCTTAAGAAGATGGGGAATGAAGTAAAGTGGCCTCCGCGCAGCAGAGACAATTCGACAAAAAAGACACACAGGAAGTGGTGTGAGTTCCACAGAGACTACGGTCACACGACAGCGGAGTGCGTAGCCTTGAGATTAGAGGTTTTGGAGTTACTAAACAAAGGCTTCCTCAGGGACTTGCTAACAGATAAGGGAAAGGCAACCATGTCACGAAGGGAGGAGAAAACCAACCAGGGAGAAGATCCTGTCCTACCACCCCCATAAATAACACAGTCAACGTTATTTCAGGAGGTTCGGGAATTGTGGAACAACTTACTCGGCTGCCAAGCGACATACAAGGGCTCTGATCAATAATGTTTCTCATACTACATCGTCTGTAGAAAAAGCCTTCACAGAATTGACCTTGGAGTTCCCAGACGATGAAAAATCTCACACCCTAAACCCGCACCATGATGCACTGGTCATTTCTTTGCAGGTGGCGAATTTCTTGGTCAAACGGGTGTTGATCGATACAGGTTCCTCGGCAAACGTAATTTTCGCAAGCGCCCTCGCCGACATGGGGACAGAGTTGGATAAAATCAATCGGCGGACGACAGTGTTGATCGGGTTCAGTGGGGAACAGAAGATCACGATGGGTGAAATTTCACTTCCGGTATACGTTGCTGGAATCAACAAACTGACTACATTTCTAGTCATGGAATGCCCATCCGCATACAACCTGATAATGGGGAGGCCCTGGATTCATGATATGAGAGCGGTTTCGTCAACCTACCACCATCAGGTGATGAAATCCCTACTAAATGGGGGGTACAAGAAATCAGAGGCGACAGGTTGGCATCCAGGAGTTGTTACCAGACTACTCTGAAAGCGAAGGACGAGTCAGCATAGCAATTACAGGTCGAACCTCGAGTTTCGGAGCCGACATTACCGAACATAGAGAAGCTCGACGAGGTTCAGATTCATCCACAGTTTGAAGATCACAAGGCGTTAATTGGAGCTGGACTAGATCCGAAATTCCGAGCCGACATCATAGAGTTTCTGAAGAGCCGACACGACAGTTTTGCATGGTCCCACAGAGATATGACAGGGATCGACCCAACGCTCATGACCCACGAATTGCATGTGGATCCAGAGTATGCCCCGGTTAGGCAGAAAAGAAGAAAATTTGCCCCAGAACGGAACCGGATCATCGACGAAGAAGTCCAGAAGTTATTAGAGAATGGAGCTATAAAAGAAGTCCAATTTCCGGAATGGCTCGCAAATGTCGTTGTGGTGAAGAAAAAGAACGGGAAATGGAGAGTTTGCATCGACTTCACAGATTTGAATAAGGCCTGTCCAAAGGATTCATTTCCTTCCACTTCCACACATAGACTCTATGGTCGACGCGACGGCGGGACATGAGTTATTAAGTTTCATGGATGCATACTCAGGCTACAACCAGATCTTCATGCACCCGGGCGATCAAGAAAAGACAGCCTTCGTAACCAACAAGGGAATTTTTTGTTATAAAGTATGCCCTTTGGCCTAAAGAACGCAGGAGCAACGTATCAAAGACTCGTCAACAAGATGTTCGACAGCCAAATTGGGAAAACCATGGAAGTGTACATCGACGATATGCTGGTGAAGTCGATCAAATCGGAGCAGCACCTAAATCATCTGAAAGAAGCATTCGACATCATGGATAGGTATGGAATGAAACTAAATCCAACTAAATGTGCTTTCGGTGTTGCTTCAGGAAAATTTTTGGGGTACGTGGTCACTCGACGAGGGGTCGAAGCGAATCCGGAACAGATCAGATCGATCCTCGACATCCCGTCTCCTTCCAGCCCAAAAGATGTCATGAGACTAACTGGGAGAATCGCAGCTCTAAATAGGTTTATTTCCAAATCTACAGATAAGAGCTTTTTGTTCTTTTCAGCCTTGAAGAAAGGAAACAGCTTTGACTGGACACCCGCCTGTGAGGAAGCACTGACAAAGCTCAAATTGTACCTCACCACACCACCTTTGCTGTCCAAACCACACGACTTGGAGAGACTTTTCCTATATTTGGGTGTTTCGGAGCAGGCGGTCAGTGGAGTCTTAGTAAGAGAAGAGGCAGGAGACCAACAACCAGTCTACTACGTGAGCAACGCTGTTGGGTGCAGAGTCGCGTTACCCTTTGATGGAGAAATTAGCCTTCGCCCTCATTACCATTACCGCAGAAAACTCAGACCCTACTTCCAGGGGCACCCGATCACGGTGTACACGACCTATCCTTTGAGAAGGATACTTCATAAACCGGAAATGTCAGGACGGTTGATGAAGTGGGCAATCGAACTTGGAGAGCACGACATCACTTACCAGCCCAGAACCGCTATCAAATCACAGGCACTGGCTGACTTTGTAGCCGACTTTACCCCCAGTTTACTTACGGCAACCGAAGTCAATATCAACTGCATCCATCGAAAGATACCTTGGAAATTAGCGGTCGACGGGGCAAGTAATAAAAAGGGGTGCGGTCTTGGGGTCATGCTTATAACTCCAACCGGCGACATAATACAGCAAGCAATCAAGTGCGGATTTCGAGTTACAAATAACGAGGCGGAATACGAAGCATTGGTAGCTGGGCTGTCACTAGCTAAAGAATTGGGGGCTAGAGATATTGAAGTAAAAACTGATTCCCAGTTGATTGTGAACCAGATTGAAGGGTCGTATCAAGCCAGAGGACAAGCCATGGCTTCTTATCTACGAAAAGGTAGAGACTACTACGATCGAGCTTTGAGAAATTTTCCATCATACAGGTCCCAAGAAGCGAAAACTGCCAGGCTGACGCATTGGCAACCCTTGGTTCGACAATGGAGGGGAACGAGTCACGAACGATTCCAATCGTGTACTTAAACTGGCCCGCGATTTGTAATGAAGAAGCGATTGTCGCGGCGCTCGACACTGTCGACAGTTGGATGACACCGATCATAAAGTATCTGCAAGACGGCATACTTCCAGATGACAGAATTCAAGCAAAGAAAATTCAGAGACAGTCAGCCAGATTTGTGTTGTTCGACGGACATCTGTTAAAAAGATCGATCACTGGACCTTACTTGAAATGTCTCACTCCTAACGAAGCGCAACATGTTCTGTCTGAGTTGCATGAAGGGGAATGTGGGAATCATTCTGGTGGCAGGAGCTTAGCCCAACGAGCGCACACGACAGGATATTACTGGCCTTCAATGAGATTCGATTCATCTGAATACACAAAGAAGTGCGATAAATGCCAGAGATTCGCACCAATACCTCACCTCCCTCCGGAGAAACTGAACCCCATCTTGTCGCCATGGCCATTTATGAAGTGGGGGATGGACATTGTTGGGAAACTCCCAACGGCACCTGGCCAACGAGTGTACATGCTCGTCATGACAGACTACTACTCAATCAAAGTGGATAGAAGCAGAAGCATTTGCCAGAATACGCGACAAGGAAGCCCAAACTTTCGTGTGGAAAAACATCATCTGCCGATTCGGCATACCAAAGGAGATCGTGACCGACAACGGAGCACAGTTCATTAGCCACCACTTTCAAGACTTCTGCAGGAATTGGGGCATAAAGTTGAACTTCTCCACCCCTCGCTTTCCACAGGCGAACGGACAAGCCGAATCATCCAACAAAACGATCCTGAACACCCTGAAGAAAAGGTTGGAGAAAGCTAAAGGAGCCTGGGCCGACGAACTGCCAGGGGTATTATGGTCATACAGGACAACGACGAGGTCTTCAACAGGCGAAACCCCTTTCGCGTTAGCATTTGGAACGGAAGCCGTCATACCTACTGAAGAAGTTATTCCTTCAACACGCTACCAATATCTCAACGAAGAAAACAATCAACGACTGATGAATTTCAATCTCGACACGATTGAAGAAGCAAGAGATCGAGCTTCCATTCGACTGGCAGCATATCAACAGAGAATGGCCAGATACTTCGACAAAAACGTTAGAAGTAGGAATTTCAAGGCTGGAGATTGGGTCTTACGGAGAGTGTTCCAGAACACCAAGGAAGTAGGCGACGGGAAATTGGGTCCGAATTGGGAAGGCCCTTACCTCGTCACGAAAGTCGTTGGGAAAGGTGCATACAAGCTACAGAATCTAGAAGGGGTTCTCGTACGTAATAGTTGGAACGCAATGCATCTCAAGCGATTTAACCGGTAACCCTTATGTTTTTTATTATATGCTCAGTTAGTTATTTTGTTGAGATTGAATAAAGGAATCAGCAGTAGTCATTCGAATAAAAGCAAAGTTTGTCACATTAACAAATCAACCGACTTTTACAAACACACACATCGTCGTTCTCCTAATCCCATACGACATAAACAACACATACAAAATGTAATCACAGTTTTCCTGACAAAATCTTCGACTTAATTTCAGACGACATTTTAATGCTAATTTTAGACCTGAACAACCTAGACATTGTCTGGTGCTTCATCGGTAGGCGCAGGAAGACTTGCGGGCGCATCGCCTTGGGTTTCAGTAGCTTCCTCCATGACTTCTTCTTCCCCCTCCACATTTCTTCCGACTTCTTCTGTTTCGGCAGCGACGAGTCTGTCTATTTCTGCCCCATTCTTCTTTGATTCAACCTCAATCCAATCCTTTCTCTTCGGAAGCATCATCTGTCGAAGAAGAGACCCCGGCCTCGCGCCTCTCATACTCTCTAATCCACTTCTCAGGTTTCCAGTCGACATGTTTCCCAGCCAAGAAATCCCTCATTAAATCACACCTGTTTCTCAACATGGAATCAATGGCGATATCCTCCATTTGCTCTAACAATAGCTCCTTCTCTTTCTTCACATTTTCGAAACCTTCTTTGTAGCTGTCGATTGTCAATTCAGCAGTTTCTTTCTCCAATTGCAAAGCAGCCCTAACTTCCTTCAATTCTTTTTCAAGAGCTCTTTCATTCCTTTGAGAAGCAATGATTCCAGACTTCAACTCTGACGATTCCTTCCTCATCACACGACAGCGACTTCTCCAGCTCCTTTGTCCTTCTTTGATTAGATTCCACATTTTTCCGCATGAATAGACTGCATTCCAGTGCCTACGACAGCCGAGTATATTTTTAAAAAAAAAAAAAAAAAAAAAAAAAGAATAATAATAGTAATATATTAGTAATTGAGGTTGCTACTTACTTGATAATTCAGTGCGATGGCTTTTTTCATGACCTCCGTGGGACCAATCTGTGCCAATCTTACTTCATCCCCCTCGAGGAGAAGTCCCCCTACGAACGAATCGATACTTGAAGGATCGGATATAGCAGTCGACTCCCGAGGAACCTTTAAGGTGAGATTATCAGAATCATCTTCCTCCTCGACCTCGGGAACAACCTCCTCTTTTTCCCCGCAGAAACCGTAGCGGTCGACTTCACCTTCTCCGCTTCAATTCTCTTTGTTGAGACCCAGCCTCTTTTTCAGCCTCCGACTCTTTCTTCTTCAATTTCCTTGATTTTTTCCGGCTCTTCATTTCATCAAGTGAAGCTACGGTGAAAGGCCCAGTCATCATTTCCTCTCTGCGCATAAAAATTCCTCGGATTTTAAGGGCTCTCGATATCTATTTCCCCCATATAACTTTTGACACGACCATCTACTATTTATCACGGACAAAACGTCGTTACATAAGGCCAGAACTTTACCTTCTCGGTGAAAGATTTCTTTCCACAGTGGAGTCGACCTTAACCTCTTTTCCGTTAAAATAGTTTTGCAATCCCTTTTTTCGACCGGCAGTGACAAGATGGCTTTGGTGTTGGAGGTTGCACGTACAGTCTTGACGAATGACTTGTTCTGTAGAGGACCTGCAACAATAAGTTCATGATTACTCAAAGACAAATGAACGACTCAAAGATTGAAGAAAAGCGAGAGCTCGTTACTCACTCGACAAACACCAAAACTCCGGGATTCGACCAACCCCGGCCGATCCAAATATACCCTCACCCTTCACAAAGAAATAATAAGACTGCCAATTTCCCCTATCATTAGTTGGTAATCCAGTGACTAGTTGCGTCTTTCTTTGACGAAGAATCAACGTATACCTTCCCTTCTCCTTCAAATGTTCCTTCAGATAGTACGTCTCTAAAACGTCCTTCACCTCGAAGAGTACCCCCAGTTCAAAGGCTAAACATTCAATCGACAATAAGATCCTCCATGCATTCGGCATCAGCTGTGAAGGAGCTACTCGGAAATGATCCAAAACCTCCCAAACCAATCTCGGAATGGGAAACCTCAGACCTATAAAAAATGGACGCACATAGAATCCCATCCACCCAGGAACCCGATAATCAATTCTTTCATTCGACAAAGGCACCCGGAGTTCCAAAGTGTTAGGGAACCTATACATACAGCTAAGTTCTCTCAATACCTTCCCAGTCATTCGACTTGCAGGATTCTTTGATAATAAGTTGGTAGGCTCACTCGTACAAGGTAATTCGCTCGACTCCCCAATTGCGGGCAAAGACCTCAAAGGAATAGCCTCGGCAGGGATCACTGGTGGAGAAGGCATAGCTAAGGTAACAGCACCACTTTCGATAAAATCTTGATACGACTTATTTCCACACTCTACTAACTCCTTACTTTCACTTGTTGATCCCTCGGTCTCACTTGATAATTCGACATATTTATCAATCTTGGCACCTAAGCTGCCTAAGGATCACTACTCGACATATTCCAGACGACAAGCATTAAACAACTAAAACCTATAAGTAGCCCACCTCCTAAAGATCAAAACCCACAAACATAAATTGAAAACTAATCACACAGACCAGGAGATCAAACAGCTTAACTTTTCTAAGAACAGCTTGAGTATTCAATATGAATGTTTAAAGGAATGAAGAACAAGAAGAAGATTTCGAAGAATACCTCGAGAACTCTTGAGAGCACACCTTTTACTCTCTACTTCGACTTCCGATAAGGCGAAATGAAACAACCGAGGTTCCTTTATACAAGCTACCTGAAAATCTGGCGCCAAAGATTCCCGCCCAAAATGGACGCCTCGTAACTCGCATTAGGTTTTGCAGCATCAGATGACGCGTGTACAGAGCCAGAACCATTTTCAAACTGGAATCGTCGAATGGAATACCAGTGCCGTCAAACATTTACAACAAACTTGACAATGTACCATCTGGTTCAGTCGACCAGGGGACATCCCCCTCATGATTCATGCAATCATGGAATCATGGAGTATTATCGACACATACGACATGTCGAATAATATTAACCCTGAACCACCATCTGGTTCAGTCGACCAGGGGACATCCCCCACATGATCCATGCAGTCATGGAGTCATGGAGTATTATCGACTCATACGACGTGTCGAATAATATTAACCCTGAACCACCATCTGGTTCAGTCGACCAGGGGACATCCCCCACATGATTCATGCAGTCATGGAGTCATGGAGTATTATCGACTCATACGACGTGTCGAATAATATTAACCCTGAACCACCATCTGGTTCAGTCGACCAGGGGACATCCCCCACATGATTCATGCAGTCATGGAGTCATGGAGTATTATCGACTCATACGACGTGTCGAATAATATTAATCCTGAACCACCATCTGGTTCAGTCGACCAGGGGACATCCCCCACATGATCCATGCAGTCATGGAGTCATGGAGTATTATCGACTCATACGACGTGTCGAATAATATTAACCCTGAACCACCATCTGGTTCAGTCGACCAGGGGACATCCCCCACATGATTCATGCAGTCATGGAGTCATGGAGTATTATCGACTCATACGACGTGTCGAATAATATTAACCCTGAACCACCATCTGGTTCAGTCGACCAGGGGACATCCCCCACATGATCCATGCAGTCATGGAGTCATGGAGTATTATCGACTCATACGACGTGTCGAATAATATTAACCCTGAACCACCATCTGATTCAGTCGACCAGGGGACATCCCCCACATGATTCATGCAGTCATGGAGTCATGGAGTATTATCGACTTATACGACGTGTCGAAAAATATTAAACCCTGCACCACCATCTGGTTCAGTCGACCAGGGGACATCCCCCACATGATTCATGCAGTCATGGAGTCATGGAGTATTATCGACTCATACGACGTGTCGAATAATATTAACCCTGAACCACCATCTGGTTCAGTCGACCAGGGGACATCCCCCACATGATTCATGCAGTCATGAAGTCATGGAGTATTATCGACTCATACGACGTGTCGAATAATATTAACCCTGGACCACCATCTGGTTCAGTCGACCAGGTGACAGCCCCCACATGATTCATGCAATCAGGGAAACATGAAATACGCACGACTCAGACGACAAGTCGAGTGATGTCATTCCTGAACCACCATATGTTTCAGTCGACCAGGGGACATCCCCTACACGATTCATGCCAAGTCGTAGAATCATGAAATACGTACGACACATTCAACATGTCGAATGCGATCCTGAGCCAACTGGCTCGAGTCGATCTAGGAACATCCCTGATGACTCTTGTCGAGTCAGATACAGTCATACTCAACACCTACGTCATGTCGAATGCGATCGTGAGCCAACTAGCTCAAATCGACCTAGAGACCCCTGATGACTCGTGTCGAATCAAAAACAATCGTAAACACACTCAACACTTGCGACATGTCGAGTGTGGTCCGTAGCCATCGTCTGGTTCAAGTCGACCAATGGACATCCCTGGCATCTCATTTCAAATCAAACATAATCGGTGAATTTACTCACCACATACGACAAAGATGAGTAGATCTGAAAACCTTCCATCGCCAAAATCAGGGGAGTAATCATTCAAACCGCGACACATTCGACAGATGATACTCTCAAAGTCAGGGACAATCCAGACTTAGAGAGTAGGGGACAAACTGTACGGGCCAAATTTGGGCCAGGGGTAAAATCGACTTTTACCACCAAAGCCAGCTGCAAGACCTGGAGCCCAGAAGAAGATCCATGGGCCGCCTCATGAGCCCAAATTCATTAAAGACAGACAAACGGACACCAGTTACTAAGATCAGGGAATGGATCCGAATTCATGACCGTCATCATGAAATCAACGGTTATGAGATCTAAAGGACCTGAAATTATGAGACGACGAAAGAGGTTTCCAACGGGCAGAAGAGGAATCCTATAAAAGAGCAAGGCAAAGAATAAAGAAAGATGAAGACAGAACTCCTAACATCAGATAATATCCAATAGTCCGCCCTCACGGCAATCGATCAGTGGTTTAGGTATCCTAACACCTGAACCCTTTCTACTTAAATTCTCTCATTCTTTGGCTAACTTGAGCGTCGGAGAGCCTACGGTTTCCATCACACCGGTGGGCAGTAAATCTCTTTTGCTCAATTCTTATTTTGCAGGTTCGCTTGTGCCCCCCTACACATTCTCAATTGTGGACCTCGACCGAAATCAGGATCTACACTCAGCAATCTATTGTAGATTCTAAGGAACTTATCTCTAGTCACACTGATTGGACAATTTAAGATATGTTGGTTAATGTTAATATTAAATTGTGTATTTTAGCTAAAGAATACAAAGTGACGTTTTTGAATGGCTTCTTCGGATAAGAGATCAGTTGTGATTTCTTTGTTTGAATGGTACATTCTGGAATGGCCATAGAGTTTGTGGTCTGCTGAGATTACAGTTTGGTATACTAGCTTATAGAGCCTATTGTAGACTCGGGTGAGCATTCCAGAAATCTGTGTTCTCTGTATTTGATATCAGTCAGATTGTCTGATTTTATCAAAGTATAGAAAATACATTTATGATAAAAAGGTTAGTGGGAGCGTACAAATTTCTTTCTAGTATTATATATCCTAACGACATTATCATTATTATGGTAATAATGAGATGTTTGTGAGGTAAAATGTTTACCTAAGTCTTTCTTACTCCGTGAAAGTAGTGGGAGTAGTCTCTGTTATATTTCATATAAAGTTTTATATAAGAAATAAAACTAAGAGACTTGTGAGATACTCTTATTATTCGTGCATTAGATATGATCTAATAAAGGACACAATAAGACTATCTGTATGACAGTTAGTATAACTGTTTGACAGTTAATGTGTGTCTTAAATATAGTATTCATCTTTCGTAAATGATGATTCCTTTTTCGAAAGAGATATTGATTAGAATGTGTAATCAATCTTATGTATCATTTGATGATGACATAATGAATATTTTATTATGTGCGATTAAAGATATCGATTTAATCGTAATTGTTAAGAGTTATTTTGATATCCTATAGACCATAGGATGGATCTTGAAACATGTTCTTTGTGATATTTGAGATATTAAGAACGAGTTTCTAATTCATGGAGCATACAATCTGTAACTATTAGGGTCATATTAGTTTTGAGACTAATTATGACGTTAGACAGTCTACGTCATAAAGAGTCAGAAAACATGCAGTGAGAATGTCACAGAGGACTCTGCTTTGTGAGTGGAATTAGATGCAACTTATGAAGTATTGACTTATGAAGTTACATAGTGACCTTATAAATTAGAAGTTTTCATATTGGTATTGTGTTTGCGGTTGTCTACATAGTATTTAGGATCTGATCCACAAATATTTGGACAACTCAGTAGCTGTAGCACAATATCGATGTCGCATCTGAGTCATATTAATGTATAACTTAGGTTCTACAAAATATGAATGATACTGGCTAAGGGAAATAATTGGGTTTGTTGGACAAACTCAATATGTCATAGCAGACCTCCTTCTTGTTGCCTACCTCTTGAGTGCTAGGTGAGCTCTTGAGGGTCATGTGCATACGATACACATTGAGATGTGTATATGATACCGTGGATTTGCACTAGAGCAAGTGGGAGAAATTGTTAGGGTTGGTGCTCAGAGCGCCAATCCGGACCGTATTTATGTTTGATTCATGAATATGAAAATCCTCTTTTTCCATAATATTACTTTCTTAGTGGTTACACCTCTTGTTTTTATATACGTATTCGATCTAATTACTATTAGATTGAAACTAAATCTGATTTAGTGATATGTATATATTAGACAAAGACCCTATAATATATAATGTAGTGCGCAGTTACAAATTAATTTGTAATTGAAATTGGGAAGTATCACTGCTAGAAATATATTATCAAATAAAGTTCCTGGTCAAGATTTACTAACACAGGTCGGTTAGTTAAATCCGATAAGACCAGTACATGTCGTATATCGGGACTTGGTCTGATGATTTATCCCGATGAACCATGAGTCTTGGGAGACTCATATAGACGTGTAGGTGTTTATAATGGATAAATACTGGACGGCTCACCGAAGATTCTTAATGGATGGTACATAAACGTCAATAAGAATCTTCTCGGGTTGAGTAGCATAATGGTCATTTGACTTGAGATACCACTGTGGATGTATGAGACATCCTCCACACTTAGATGACAGTCAAGTCACTGATCTATTTAGATCAGACCTCCGCCTGTTCGTTGGGTGTGGACCGATCCTCAGGATATCCTGTGTGTATTAAGATATGATCCGTCAGTTATGTGTACAGAGTATAGGTAGTCCAAATGTGATTAGCAATCTGTTAAATCTATGGCCACAGTATACTTCGGATGTAAGTTCCGAATGTTATTTAGAGATTGCTAATAGATACGTCGACGAGATTATACCTATAGAGATTTGACGTTTATATCTATATCTCTGGGATAATCCGGATACCTGTGCAGGAGGGATTATACGTATACAATGACCTCGACCTGTATGATTCAGCGAGTTTATCCGTGGTCGTCATAATTTACGGGTGGGTAAATTATGGACACAAAATTGGATTTCGTGACAGATTTGCCTGAATTTAGAGAGTCTCACTAATGAAATATACTCGTAGAGCACTAGGGCGACTATTATAAATAATGGTGATTATTTATAAATCGTTTAACTGTTAAACGAAAGATACATGCAATAGAGGCCAAACCGTCATAAATTGAGTTGTTTTTGTTTACTTATGAATTTTCATTAAAGGTGTAATGATAAAGTTTGCAAGTTGATAAAGTAACTTTAAATGAAACAAAAAACTAAATATCTAGATATTTATACTACCAAATTCGGCCAAGGCAATTTTTGGGGAGTATATATTATTTTGTTTCACTTTTAGGGTTTAAGGAGTTCATAAGTTACAAAATAAACATAATAGAGTTGAGAGAAAAAAAGCTTGGAGGATAAAGAAGAAAGCTTGGAAAAATCATGTTTTTGTAAGTTTTTCTTTAAAGCTTTCAACATAGAAAATATTTCTAACATGCTTAGCTTCATCTTGTGTTGCTTTGATGTTGTCTCTTTACTTATAGTTTATGTTTTAATTGATTATGAACTTGGAAGAAAGATGTATGCATGTATGGTTATAAAGTGAGCTTGAAATGGTTTCAATGGCTCTCTTTTGATTATTTGATAATCATGTTGCCATTCTAGAGTTGCTAAGCCACTCATTGATGACCTAAAATTTTTCTTGAGTTGTTTCATGGTGGTGAAACTTGTTTGGTGTTGTAAAGTTTGAATTAAAGTAATGGATTTAATGGATTTGGTGAAATTGGTCAATTTGATGAAATTGTAAAATTAGGGTTCTTAACCCATTCCAAATTTGGGGCTTTTCATATATGTGATGTATTATGGTATGTATATTATGCATATTAATTTTGGGTTGATTGGATTTGATCTTGGCATGTTTTGAACATAAAAGGACCAAATTGCAAAAACTGAAAATTCTGGGGTGGTTTCGACAATTAGAGAAAATTTGGGGATTTTGTTGCAATCTGATTTTGACATGTTGGACATGTTGGAAATCATTTTAGAAATAATTTAGAATCATCCAAAATTATATTTGACAATTTTAGGACTAAAATGATCAATTTGCAAAGTATTGAGGCAATTCGATAATTACTAAGAAATTTGATTTCTTGTGTAATTTTTCAGAATTTGATAATTGGGTAATTAAATAAATAAGTTTATTTAATTGATCTAAGAAAAATTTTGAATTCGGAAAATTTTGATTTTCCCCGATTCCGTTGCGTTACCCGATTTCCGTCATAAAACCCCAACAAAACTGTGTCGCATATATAGGCAATCAAAGATTGCTTCCAAAAGATGACCTTTAGTCACGTTTTTCCGCACCAGAGACTTATTGTGGCGACAATAAGGATCCATTATCGCGACAATGAGAGTTAGAATGCTCATTTTATCTTCAGGTCTCATTGTCGCGACAATGTGAGTTAGAATGCTCCTCACATCTTCAGGTCTCATTGTCGCAACAAAAGAAGTTAAAATACTCTTGTCTTCAGGTCTCATTGTAGTAACAATGAGATCCATTGTCACGACAATTCATGTCTTTTCGTAACAAATGATATGAAATCAGTTATTTCAGTTAACTTTATTTTTTGAATTTTATTTTACTTTCAGGGGCATTGCCTCTTCGACCCACTGCGACCTGTTCACGCATGTCGATCCCCAATGCATCAGCGTATGACAATAATCAAATCAATATGTATTTATGATATTCATATGTTATAACATCTTACATTGATAAGCTAACCATCTTAAAAATGCTAATAAACGTTTTTTAGAAAGACTTCTCACGTCTTCAGGTTTAATTGTCGCAATAATGAGATCCATTGGCATGAAAGTTCATGTCTTTTTGTACCAAATGATATGAAATCAGTTATTTCGGTTAACTTTATTTTTTGAATTTTGTTTTGCTTTTGGTGGCGCTGCCTCCTCGGCCTACCAAGACCTGTCCGGACAGTTCGATCCCCGATGCATCAGCGTATGGCAATAACCGAACCAATATATATTTATAATATTCATATATTTTAATATCTTACATAGATAAGTTAACCATCCTAAAAATGCTAATAATTTTTTTTAGAAAGACTTCTCATAAGTCATAACAATATTTGAAGCGCTTTGTAAATTCCCAATTAACGCAATGTTTAAACAAATTTATGAAATGATTGATAATTTAGATTTTAGAGTAGACGAAAATTTTGTATAAGACTCAGAGGACGATCTAATGTAAACTTTATAAGCACCTGCATTGAAGATAGAAGAAGCAACATAAATTCTCAAACCAGGTTTGTACTGTTATACGTCATAAACAATTGATATAGATATCAGATACATTCACACTTTATTAAAAATTAGATGAAACTAAAAGATAAAAAAAATACAAACTCCAATATACATAGTACATCATTACTTGAGAATTTTTATGTGTATATATAAAGCATTTGATGAGTTGTTTTGAGTAGGCTAATTAATCGACAAAAAGAAACTGGATTAAGCAAATAAACACAACAAAGTTTGCTAATTAGGAAACTATTTTACAACCTTGCTAATTATTAATTAATACCCAATATGAACTTCTCGTGTAAGTGAAAAAAATGCTAAACCATTTAAAAAAAGAATCTGATAGATTTTCCCCGGTACGTAAGAAGAATTAAAACTATTAGTTCTCTATTTGTTGACAATGTCCGTAACAAAATAAGTTCAATTGAGTTTTAATGAGTCTTGATGATCTCAGAGCAATTAGACTAGTATTTGGAAGACTGTGCACGAAGATATCATATATGTGTTAGTGCTGCGTTCGTGGTTGAGTTCGAACAAGTGGCATTCATATCACATTCATGTTTGCGTTCGAACGAAACTTGATGGAGGGTTCCGATGCGTAGTGCGTTCATCTTCCTTGAGGGTGCTTGTTGTTAATCCATAGAAATAATAACTAGGATATGTCTTAGTTTATTGTGTTTAATTCCGCATAGGGTCAGAACCTTAAACTAAAATCATTTTTTCAATTGGTATTAGAGCCTGACCTCAATCCTTGACCCATTTAGTTATGGAGAGAAGTCAGCCCTTAAATTGTCCCCCATTCTTTGATGAGACTGAGTACTTATATTGGAAAATTCGCATGAGAGTGTTCCTTAAGTCTTTAGATGAGTGGGTCTGGATGTCAATAGAGTAAGAGTGGTAACCTCTCATGGTTATGGTTCATTGGGTCCATTCCCCTAAAGATAAACTGACCTAGACTAAGTAAGAGTTTGATGCTAGCAATATGAACAACAAAGCTATCAATGTCATTCATGCTGCTGTTTGCTCCGTTGAGTTTAAGATAATTTCTATGTGTGAGATAACCAAGGTGTTAGGGATATGCCCTATACCCAACTTGTGGATGTGCTATATGTACATGTATTTGTAATATTTTCATTAATTAATAAAATGACAATCTTTATTATACGTGTCTTACATAACTTATATAAATCATCAACACTGTAATAAAGCCCTTGGAGTAATAAGACGATGGCTTCCACGCCTTATTAGAATCATTACTCTTAAATGTTTCTAGTCATAGTTTTGTGAATAATCTGGGCGTTCACAAAGCGGAGAGACTAGCATGATGATATGATCCGCCCTTAAGTGGGGTAGCCGATCTCATAGGTTACTAGCGGAGATCCGTCCGCTTGGTGTATCTCATGGATGCATGAGTTGCTCGTGTCCATCGAACTGACCGCCGAAAGTTTTCATATGGAGTGTTTATCCCATGTGTCTGTGAGAACTTTCATGTATCGATTATATGACTAGTCCTTAGACTTGAGATCTTTAAAATCTTATGTGTGGATCAAATAACTTTGACATTCTCCTTCCCCGGTTCAAAAGATCCAGTCATAAGGGTATGATTGGGTCATTTGTTGAAACACATGAAGTTTGTAAAGATACAACAGAGAATCGCCACTCTCTCGGATAATATTTTCTTATAAGAGTAGTATTCCAGTTCGCGGGTTGATTTGTGTGATCAGTGCTTGAGACTGTGGCCACAACGGAAGAATCATGTGAGATTCTTGGGTTAGCACGATTCATGACACTATCAACATCATACCTTTGACCATATGGGTAGACACTTTCCATACCCTAGGTCAATATGTGGGGATACAGTGAGGCGAGGGACCGTATCATATGTAAATCGCATACATAATGGGTATATATATCTTTCCTTCTCATTTGGGGGCTTTGGCATGTTGCTAGATGTCAACCTTGGCCATTGAAATCGAACGACCATCTGATATGAGGATAATTTATGTTCGATTAAATTATCACGATTCATTTCATGTCCAACTTGAGGGGAACCCAAAAGGTCACACACAACAAAGTCGAAATCAATGGTTAACAGTGCACAGTACATATTTAACAACATATATGATTGCTGTAGGAATTGTTCATAAATGGTTCAATGTGTTTAATTATTGAACAGATCATTTATGAGGTTCTATAGTGGCTTAGGGATTGGTGAATGACAATAGGGGCACTTTGGGAATTGAAATAAATAGATAAAAATTAATATTCACGTGAATAGTAACGTGTGAATAGTACCACGTGAATAGTAAATTTTTTTAAATTTATTTTTGTTATTTGTTTTGAATTCCAATTCGGCCCAAACTCTTATTAGGGTTTTATAATCTCATTAAACCACTAAATTAAGATCCAATGGCTAGGATTAAATTGGCTTTTATCCCACATCAGATTCTTAATTAATTTTGTTGTCTTTGGAGCACTATATAAACCCAAAGAATTCTTCACAATTTTTGTACCAAACCTTTCATATATTGGGTTTATATAAGTGAACAACTCTAAAGTTTAAGAGTAAGCCACTGATTTTGAGGATCCTTAAGTCTAATTGACTAGAAGAACCTCGAGTTAAAAGTTTTGAGGTATTGCCTAGGCTAGCACCAAGGGCAAAATACCCGTGCACTCAAGGCGTAGTCTTGCCGTTGAGTTTTGGCTTTGGTGTGTGCATCTTTGGAGGCCACACACTTGGGTAGCTCTTTGGAACGTGGAAGAGCTTGCTGAGTTCGAGAAAAGCTTGTAGATTGGAGGGAGGACTGGAGGAGTCTACGGTTCAAGTAAGTATTTTTCTTTCTATATTTTTATTAGAGTTCTTATGATAGTTAGCATGTTTAGGTTTATGTTCTTTACATGTTTTATGAGTTTTATGCTTAGAATATATAGTAACATGCCTAGGATTGTAGAACAATCAAAACAAATGGGTCTTGGGCAAAGGGAAAGCGGCATAATAATTTCTATTTTCCGCTGCGCACTCGCGGCCGCTTCCTAACAGTGGTATCAGAGCGCCGTTTTTGTTTTGATTAGTTCTCACTCATTTGAACTCAAAATTGGGTGTTTAAAAGCTCGTTGGAAAGCTAACACCCTGAACTTAATTTTAGGCACAAGTTTTGCATGATTTGGTTAAGATTTGAATTGTGAAATTGCATTTAAAGT